>VZTX01014858.1:311548-572263 GCA_013400915.1 Pardalotus punctatus
GGGGCTCAGCCTGGAGAAAAGGAGGCTCAGGAGGGAACTTCTCACTCTACAACTCCCTGACAGGAGGGGGCAGCCAGGTGGGTGTCGGTCTCCTTCCCCAGGTAACAAGTGACAGGATGAGAAAAAGGCCTCAAGTTGTGCCAAGGGAGGTTTGGATTAACTGTTATGCAAAATTTCTTCTTTCTGAGTGTGGTCAGGTATTGGAACAGGCTGCCCAAGGCAGTGGTGGGATAACCATCCCTGGAAGCATTCAAAAAACATATAGATGTGGTGTCTGGGAAAATGTTTTAATTGTGCATGTGGAAGTCCCGAGTTCATGATTGTACTCAATGATCTTAGAGGTCTTTTCAACCCTTAATAATTCTGTGATTCTGTGGTGATGCCAGCAGGTTGGAGACACTGGAATTGTGCTGGAAAGGAGGCATCCAAAGCTGGTATGATGTTACCCATGCTGTTTATAGGCAGCACTACTTGGAGCGAGCCCTCCTAAGGCTTCTCCCAGGGGAGCTGTGATTTTGATGACACAGACATTTATTTCTCGTGTCTACATTTCGCCTTTCAACAGCATTAATGGGTCTGTGTCACTTCCAGCCTAGGGCTGGCTGCTCTCCAAGTTGGGAAATGCCTGGACAGTGTGAGCCTGGGTTCAGAGACAAATGCAGTCTCCGTTCGCTCACCTCCCACATCAGGGCTCCCTCACACACCATGAGATAGGTGTTGCTGAGTCCTGTTTTGTTTGGGATTTTGTTGTAGATAAGTAACATGAGAAAGGCTCACAAACCCATCTTCTCTTCAGTCTGTACAAGACTGAAGTGGAAATATGATGTATTTCGCTCATCACTCAGGCTTTTAAACTAGTGTAAAATGACGATTTTGAAACACTAACTTTTTTTCCTACCACTTTGCCTTGACCTGAATTTAGGGAACCGACAGATCCTTTCCACCCTTCCTGTTCCCCACAAGAAAAAATGAAGGTTAGGATTTCAGCAGTTCTGATGTTATTGTACTTAAAAGATCCAGTTGGAAATGCAATGAATAACTTGTCGATGACATTCCAGTGACAACTGAAGTTAATAACGGTTGTAAAAAGTTATTTACTTCAATTGACTTATTGCAAATGCACAAGGGCTGTTAGCTTCATTAATGCAAAAAAGTAGGAGAAAACACGCTCTGTTTTCTTTCTTCCTTTCTTTTTGAAGTTGCAAATATGTTACAAATAAACTGCTAAATACATTTAATATTTGACATAAACAACCTCTGTCCCAGATGTCTGACATAATTTAAAATTACTGAACTTATAGAAAGAGTGTTATTGCTATACGCTATTTTGTTTTAATGAATGGATATTATTTATTGAGCAACAGGGAGGAAAATAAATCACCAATAACTAGTTAAAGTCCCATAAAACTCAGGTATCAGCATAGATTCTATTCATATTTGAGCAGTGCAAGGCTCAAAGGGGCTCAGATATCTAGAGAAAAATTTAGCTTGACCATTGTAAGGGTCTGTCCTTAAATATTTTTAAAGTAATTCCTTAATTTTGTTAATGTTTCAGAATTGTGTTTTCTGGGCAGGAAGACAAATCAAAAGCCTCCATGCAACCTCTTCTGTGAAGTGAGCAAACTTTATTGTTGCACTAAGTCACTCACAAGGATGAGAAATGATGTCTCTAATGCCAAAGATTTCATCCATGACAATGAGGATTCCTCTTTCCAGTGACTGCATTTTAACCTTCAAATCCCAAAGGTCACAGAGAGGTAATGTTTTCATTAAAACATACCTGCTAAGGTGACCTAAGCCTTAACATAAACAAAGTCTTTTAAATGCAGACACCTGAAATACCTTGGTTTTCAATCCTGGCTCCAGTGTTTGAATCTCAAAGGTGAAGAAGGCATACCAAATTCCTTTGAAGCCTGGTTTTCTAACCCTAAACTGCTTACTAGAAGTGGATTTCCACTTGAAAACAGTTAATCATGCATGTGGAAATCACATTTTTAGCAAATTTTAAATAAATGATATTGCACATGTATATATGCCTTTCCAATTTGCAAAGGTAGGTATTTTTAAAGTACAAATATCCCTTAAAAATGAATATAGATTATATTTTTATATGAATAGGTAATATAAATTTTCTATCAATTAAAGTAAAAGAGGGAAATCTCAAGGAACCTTTTAACACAACATGTAATCTGTTACTGGCTACTAACTGATGTCAAATTTTGAAGGGCACAAATCATCATAAAACTATGCGTGCAATTTACATAAATTAACAATCTTAACTCCAGGTCTCCCTGGTATCTGTAAGAGTCAAGCAGTAGTTTTTCCAGGACCTCTGCATTTTAATATCATCAAAACCTCAGCAATTCAGCAGAGGTATAATCTCTGCTCCTGGCTGAACTGCAGTCTGTCCTGTGCTTCCTCCAAACCCTGCTGGGAGACAGGTACCAGATTTACGTTTCTTCTGTTTGTATAAGGAAGCAGGATAGGTCTAACTTTAAGGATTTTCTGTCCCAACACCCCCACTCAGCTCCTCTCCAGCAATTCCTATTTCTCCTTTAATTATTCTGGTCTTGTGCTATAAAGTATAAATCCTATGTATGTGTGGTCCTGTCCTCTCATCAGTGCAGGGCACTCAAAATCCATGGTTGTTGATAAATGGTGAAAACAGGCAGCAAGAGACAATAGGGTTCAAAATTCCTTCTGAGATTTTCACAGAATATGTTAAAAATTTCTAAAAAAGTAATGGTTTACAAGGGAAATATTTACAGCTGCAGCACAATTTGCACACACTTTGCTAGTAAATGAAGAATGTTTTACCTCTGTTTAGTCAAGCATGAATCCTCCAGAGAAGCAAAACTGCTTAATAGTAATAACTAGATAATTATACATTTAATATTAAAACTAAAACTGGCCATATCACAGAACTGAGGTGCTCTGTAAAATACAGAAGCTGGTAAAATATTTATTATACGGTTAAACAATGTAATGATTTAAGTCAACAATAAGGCTAAAAGAAAAAAAACTGAATTGTACCCCTGTCCTGAAAAACGTTCAGCTTTCCTGACTTGTATATTTGTTCTGTAGAATAAAAAGGTAATGTCCACATGTTTAATGTCTGTAAAGTTGCATGTTAGCAAATCCACTCATAAGTTGGATCTACTCAAGGGAGGAAAATCAAGCAAAAAATTAATTCCAATGAAAGGAATGCAAAAATTCAAGCCAGCATATATTAAAACAGCAACTTAGGAAAAGACTGAATGAATGCATGTGTGACAAAAATGCCAGTAACTGGTCACAGGAGTGTGAAACTGCCTTGGCTCTTGTTTCAAAATTGTTGGTGTTCGCTGGACTCCAGTGCGATTTTGCATCAGGTCCTTGAAGATCCCTCAAAGTAATCCCAACCCTTGTGACCAGTGCCCAAATAAATTAAATTGGCAGATTTTCCTTCCAACAGGTAACCACTGCCCATGGGACTATGTCAATCATAGCAGCTGCAGATCCACCTGGGTCCCAGATAAAAATGTCTAATGGGTTTCTTATGTTGGATGAGATTGGAAAAATTAAGAATCTGCACTGGGATGCTCAGTCGTCACTCTTAATTTCTACTTCCTCAGAGTGGCAGAGAAGGAGAAAATAAGGCAAGCAATCTTAGTCACTCCACGTAATCCCCCACTCCATGATGCTTAGATAGGTCAGAGACACAGGAACATCATTACACCAGAGCTGACTTAATTTTTTTGCAGCTCTAGAAGGAAGTGCGGGGCTGGGATTCCCTCACAGTGTCTTTGTGAAGTGCTATGAATGAACTCAGGTTAGAAAATCGAGGGCCATGTATATTCCACATAAATGATTGACTTTGAAGAGGAACTTCGGTTCATAGAATGGTTTCCCGTATTTATTTTGATTTGATTCGATTTTCTTGTTGCTTTTCATGTTCTGAGAGGGGGGGATGGGACTCTTTGCTGGGGTCTTTTCTTATATATTTCCTGCATTTCATGCCTGCAGTCTCAAAAGCTCTGAAAACAGATGCCTGGTTTTCAAAGCAGTTTTTACTTTTTTGACAATGCCAGACATTTTACAGTAGAAAATAGAAAACAAAAACAATGCCAGTGACTTTTGATACCTTCTGTTTCCTTATCACCCTCTGTTATGCTTGTTAATCAGGGTGACTGGGAGTATTTTAAACACTTATAACGTATACATTTCTCCCCCCTCCCCCAAACATCTGCTTATTTTACAACAACATGAACCTTGGGGAAGAAAAAAGTAGCTGCTATTATATATTTTTTTCAAAGTGAAGAAGTAAACACGCAGCTTTCACATTTGCTACATCAAACGGATGCTATTTATTTAGTCGCTTGAGGCAGGAGGCCTGATCAGAAAAGAATTTCTTTTATGGCCTAAGGTGGTAAACTATTTTTAATAAGAACAATGCTTAAGGAAAAGAAAATTGTTAAAAAAACCTCCTCAATCAGTTGGAGAGGACAGAAGGGAAATCCCCTCTTGTGGCAAGGAAAGGTAAAGAGCTCCACGACACATCCAGGTTGGGCTGCCTTAACCTTCCTGTCCTGGATGAGGGAGATGTATCACCAGGCATCATCTCACAATAAACATGAAAATACCTCACAGACATCACACATCATGTCACAAACTTGCCAAAAATTCCTCTTTCTTCCTTGTGGACAAGCAAAGGTGAGGACAACCAGGTGAGTGTTTTATGCCTGTTCCGGGGACATTGCTCAGCAGGTGACATCCAACCATTCATCCTTTTCCACCAATTTCTGCTTGTTTTGCTCAATAGTGCATGCCTGAGCACCCAAATATTCCAGAGAGAATAAGAAATGCTGAAAATTATAAATGTAGAATTTTTTATTGGCCTCCTACAAGCACGTGAAATGGCCCAAAGCTGAGGGGGTTGTGTGGATGAAAATCATCCAGGAACCAGCTCGAGCCTTGACCTCAATCCTCATCCAGTTTATGAGTATAGATATAGCCCAAGATCTTCTGTTTTTAGACTGTTTGCTGACATTTAAGCTAAAAACTAGAGTCAGCTAATGAAAACTGATGTAAACAATTGCAAGCCCCAAGACTATTGAACTCATTGTCAAGAACCATAAGATTTACAATAAAAAAAAGACATAAAGGTCTTTTTTATTTCTGTATTTTTAAGGTTAAGCCTTGAGACAATGATACATTTGTCACTTGGTTTCTATCTTCAATGTGAGTAATTAATTATGAGTGCAAACCCAGGACAGACTTTGCACTGCCAAACTGAAACACACAATTTGTTACACCATGGAAATAAGAACATGATAGAATAAGAAACTTAAAATTATTTTTAGACTCTCATTATTATATTTGGATAATAGAAAATATTCTGGAAACCATAAACAGAATTGTTAAGTAATAAAAAGGTTGAAGTTTTACTCTTTAGACCTAAGATTCCAGTGTTTTTCGAATGGTTTTTAACCACAACAATAACTTTTCCTTACAACCACATTTCCCAAAAAGTATTTTGATTTTATTCTGCATACAGAACTCTCCAAACAAACAGATACAGTCTGCTCTGCAATACATCCCTTTGGTGAGAAAATGCACTCTTTTTGCCTTGACTAACAAATAATAACCAACATGTTAATGGGAAAAGATAATACAAGACTCTGAAATGCTCATTTGGGTCAAAATGAGTTTATTTCCCAGGCCATAGGAAATCCCAGCTGAATTGGTTGCTGCAGTGATACAAGAAACATGCAAACTGTACCCTTGATTAGAATCTGGGAGAGAGAGATAAAAGGTTTATCTGTGTGACAAGAGCTGTTTGATGGACTATTAGATGACACTTTTTTATGTCTGCTAAAATCTCACAGCTTCTGTTTCTGCTTTGTCACTAAACTCAGCCCCAGCCCCAAATTGGCAATCTTACTTTCCAGAGGAGGCTTTCTGGCAAAGAAAACTGATGAGAGAATGTATGTAAATATCACTGATATTTTGATTTTCAAATACATGAGGGCATGTGTGTTTGTGTAAATGTTTAGGCACCATCATGCACTGTAACATGTCCATTTGTCTACGTGGGTTTGTTTATGTGTGTGTTTGTATTTTACTCATCCTTTAACAGGTCAAGATTTTCAAGTGCTTGTGTGCTTGTGAGTTGGCCAATATTATATAAATAATATATTATTATAGCATAATATAATGTATATTACATGTTACATATATAATACATGTTATCATCACATATAGGATATAATATGTTATATAAATAAGTTATTATAACATATATTAAGATACCACTATATAAATTATTAATATATAATATCATAGATCATGTTATGGAATNTTTGGAAACTTCCAGGGATGGGGCAGCCACAGTTTTCTGGGCAGATATATACAATATATAATATTATATATATAGCATTCAAAATATTATATTTAAGATAAAATATAAAAGCTTTAATATAAATATATCATACTACATATACGTTATATTATGAACATATGTGTCAGTACTCGTTTACTGTGTGCATATGCAAAAAAAGATGAAAATCTAAGTTTCAGCAGAGTTTGACATGTTTTAATCTGTACTTAAAACTTAATCTTGGACAAGAGGCTCCAGAGACACCCTGTGACGACCTGATAGAATTCATCCATGATTTTGGTATGAACTGAGAGTGGTCACAGTCACAGTGGCAGACTGAATGAATTAGGTAAATGGTTATGAGAGACAATGGATAGAGGAGCAGACTTGGAGAAATGTGATGGGACTAAGGAACGCAGCAGTCCTTAATCAGATTTCCCAGATTATTGATTCATATTCATGGGTTTAGTGCAGCTAAAGGTTGCTGCTTCTTTCCCTGATGTTCCTTCAGCTCCTTCCTACACTGCACGACTACAACTCACTCTCACTCACTCCATAGTTAGATGTGGAGAGGCCTGCAGGGATGGACCTTTGCTTCAGAGGGCTTCATAAATGCTGTCAAAAGAAAATAACCCTCCCCAAGACTAATTCATCCCTTGTGTTACATCAGAAACACAAAACCAGGGGAATTTCCTGCACAAAGAAATGCTGTAAGAGCTGAGGTTGCTCATGGTGATACCCTGTGTACTGCACCCCTAAGTACTTACCAAAGCATTGGACACTGCCAGCAGCTCTGAGGCATGTGACTTTTTACAAAATATCGTAACCAAATGTACCCACAGGCTTCTTCCCTCCACCCATTCTTCCCTGAGCTGGAGTTCACATCCTGCTTTTCCAGATTATGTGTAAGTATGTAACCCGGAATTGCACTCAGCACTTTTCAGGGTTTCTTGAGTTTTAGTGGTTGCATCACACTGGGCCAAGGAGGTGACACCTGATCAGAAAGGTGGTCTAAGATGACTTTCCCCCATCTGATTCTTCAGCAGGCTGAGAATGATAGTGGCTTCCCAGTGTAGCTTGCAGCAACTCAAAACCTACTCTAGATCCCATCAAGAGCACTTTCACTTCCTAAATGGGATTATGACTCGCAGTCTTTTTGGATTTTGATAAGACTGGTGACATTGCCTCTGTCAACATTCCGTCTACTCTGCCTCACCTCTCTGCCAGATTTTGTCTTTCACAGAGGCAACCAGGTTGCCTGTTTGTTCTGCTGTTTCATAGCCTGAAGTCAGAGGGATTTGAATTCCCTGATAGGGCTGCCGGGCGTCCAAAGAGCTAATCCTCACTTGTTCCTGTCTCAGAGAGCTAATCATCAGCTGTGGAGCTTAGAGGACAACTGGTCATGGGGTGGCTTCAACTGTAGCAGCTAAGTGGGAATCAGGTGGGAGGTACTGAGAGCGAATCTGAGTTCTCCATACCCAGCAGTAGCCACAATCTGTGTCTGAGCTGCAAAACTTTCGTGACTGGTGGAGGAAAACAACCACTTTTAAGATAAAGTTCACCTTATCATAAAATAAACATGTACTAAAGGCTGTGTAAATCATACCTCCTGCCTATCAAGGGATCTCAGGAAGATTAGGTGGTATGTTAACATCTAAAAATAAGGAAAGGAAACTTACTCCCAGAGTAAGTTGGAATATTAGGGTGGTTACTTGGTCATGCAGTAGAGCTGATGACCAGAACATGATCATCAGCTGTGTTAATTTGCATCATGTGTTAATTTACAATAATTCACCTGTGTTAGACTGTAAATTTGTGTTCCAGGTGCTTTGACATTCTCCAAACAACATTTTGCACTTGGTTTCTAGAAATGTCAAGGAAAAATACCCATATAATGCATGTATATACACATTTTTATATATATGTATGTATATGCATGTGTATACATTTACATTTGGAGGAGCAAAAAGTAAGCTAAAATGAAAATATACCAGAAATGAGCTAACAGAAGTTACTCTACCTTGAGCAAATCTGTTCTCCATGTCTACCTTAGTCCATGCATTTCAGTTACATCTACTTCTCTGCACTTGAGTATATTCACTACATTAAAGCCAACCCACTAAAAGTACTTATTTCACAGTAATCCAGCTATTAATTGGCATTTTCTTCCCCTGCTTCTCTATCCCAGCCCTCTTACTGTCTTCCTGGAATCATTTATCATGAATGGTGAAAATTTCCATGTCACCTTGTAGTGCAGAGTAACAGGAAGGTGTGAATGGTGTTTGGAAGGACTCATTGTCTGATTTATTTTATGCCAAAAATAAGCACTTCTACTCGGGCTCAGCCTTGTCAACAAATTTCTTCATCAGCAGGCAAAGCAGTCACTGCTGCCAAATTAGGCAGTAATGCAGACTCAGCAGGATTTGTTCTTCTTCAAACCATAATGCCAATAATCTATTTTTTTTTTGTACTTACTCTTGAATTATATCTCAGGGTGAATGAGGTCTTATGATCACTAGAAAGATTGTTTTGGGTTTGTACTGCTGGGTGAGCATCAAGCTTCCTCTTCCAGGGAAAACCCACCTAAGCTATATTAGATCTTAAAATATACTAGATATTAAAATGACAAATATTGATTTCCTTTTTCCTACAACTGGAACACAAGCAGAGGTAAATGGGGGTTTAAAAATACTTATTTTAATGTTAAAAGTTGTTCTCATAGGAAGAAAATAACTGCAACGATAAAAGAATGCATTATGGAGTCAACAATGAAAACCCAGCTATATCTTTAAAAAACTTTAATTTTGTAAGCCACCTTATTAAATATTATTACTATTATTATTACTATTAAAATATTTGCAGTGTCATTGTTAAAAACTAGAGAGACTACTTACTCACCAAGGATCCTTAGAACATGTGAATATTGCAGGCTGTGGAGTCACACGACAAAGAAAATGGAGAGAAGCTTGGAATAAGAGCTTGGAAAATTCAGGGATTGCCATGGGAGTGGAATCTGTGTAACAGGATGAAAATTATTCTGCACTGAATATCCACATAGTTTCTACAACTTCTACTGCAATTCCACTTGCAGAGGCTGTGAGTGGAAAACTGTGATTAAAGCTGTCCTGTGCTCACAATTTCCACTCTCAGAGTAATACCTGCATTTGGAAATTAGTTCTTGTTCTGAATCACAGCAAAAGAGTTTTTCTCTCAGATTTTTCCAGGAACTGAAATGAAATAATGATAGAAGACTCAGTTCAATCAAACAATTGAGTTTTATTTTCATATATGTTTTTTTTTCCTTCAAAACAATTATTGTGTCAAATTCATTTCAAAGTTATTTTGAAGCAAATTGAAAATATTATATTGCAGTACAATTGATTTTTTTTTTCAGGTGGAAATAGTTACAACTTCATATAATTGTATTCAAAGCTTCTATTTTGATTAAAGCATTTTGTGATAGGGGAAGAAGATGGCAGAATGGAAGATTTTTAAGCTGACTACAGCTTTGCCTGGGGAAAGCAGAGACTCATGGGTCTCTGCAGGGAAGTAGTTCCTAAACCATGTGTTTAATCTGGATTTATTCCCTACCAAACTTCATAAAAAGGCCTGATGGAGTTACATTTTTTTAAATGTTTGGGAGAAGTCATCCCTTTTGAGTAGTTGCTTCATTGCTTTTGACAAGGATCTACTTTCTAACAATACATTCCTGTCTTTATTGTGCAGCACTTTAATGGTTTTATAGCTTTCATTTATTAATTGGGAAAAGAGAGAGTTGTTTGTACAGTTTCAGCTGTAAGGTGATTCTTGCACAGAATTGTGCCACCAGCTCCAAAGAGATGAATGCAGCGAAATTGCCCTGTAAGTGTTGAGTTATCCTGGTGTAAAAGGAGAACCAAAATCCTGTGAAGGAGGGTATTGCAACACTGGCACGAATCTGCCTGTCCTCATCATGTAGGTAAAGAGCAAAGGAACAACAAACAATCCAAATACCTCTCAGTAAGGCACAAACACTGCTGAATATTAGTTGGATCTCTTGATTTGGTTTTCTTTGAAGAAAGGAGGTACTTTTGGAAATTGTGTCCAGGATGTAGCTGGAGCTGGTTGTGTATTCATCAAGTGGGATTTTAATTAGTGCTTTTTTGGAGTTGGATTTTACTGTAGTTAAGTCATAATATGTGCTGCTTGTATGGAGAAGAATTCAAAAAAATTCACAGTCAAAAGTTTTCAGGTCTGAGCTGGAAAGAGAAAGCATTCAGCTTACAATGGGACTGATTTTGTGAAAGTCAGATATTCAAAGGGTTCCAACCCAAAATTTATTTGGAAACATTCTTGCTAACCACTGATGTTGGCAGCAGAGTCAGGAGAAAGTCTTGCTTATAGTAAGAGACATTCAAGTCCAGGGGCTGAATTTTAAGGATCCTGGTGGTTGCCTTCCAGCTCTGGATATTCTTATTCTATGTGCCCAAGAAAGAATCATTCCGATCCCTGAAGCCCTCACAAGCTCAGCAGTGGTTTCTGGAGGCAACACCACTGCCTATCATTCAGAAGTGATGAATTCACAAAGGAAACCTGCTGAAGAGGTGCAAGTGGAACTAAATCTTCTGAATGACCTCCTAGTACAAATATGGGAAGGGCTCTTTGCCTTCTGCTTAAACTTAGAAGAAGTTTTGTTGAATTTGGATCCAAGACACCTCACCCGGAAACACTGATTTACCCCATACCTTAATTTCCCTATCTGCAGGATGAGTAATAATGCTGTTTACATCAGATTATTATTTACATCAAGTTAGTCATTAAAGGATGCAGTATTTTACAGCATTCATTAAAATGCTGTAAAGAACCGAGATTAATCCACTATCCATTACTCATTTTGTAGGATTACTCACAGGGCAGGTTTCTTCCTGATCAAGTGCCCACCACCCTTTTAACCAAAAGAATAATATGACTAACAGAAATCAGTGCAATGTTGACAGTGAACAACAAATACTTTTATTCTGTGAATCCTTCTACATACGGTTAAAGAAACAACTGGATGAAAAACAGCCTTTCTGCAAATGTTCCTCTGAGCTGAAGCCACTCCTTGCAAATAGGCACGAGCAGCGAATTAAAAACACACACCAGATTTTGATCTCAGCTCAGCAAGTTTTGCTTGGGCACAAGTCCATTGGCTTCTTCACCCAACCAAGCAAGACACAAATCAGGATGACATATTCATGCATGTCAGATAAAAGTGTGCCGGGTTATGTCCATATTAGTCATGCGATAACAGGACAGATGCATGTTAGGGTGGAACAGTGTTAGCAAATTATCTCACAAAAGGCTATTTGTCTTCCTTGGGATGTGTGCCACCACTTCAACAAGTCTGAATAAATCTACATTCCTCACTTCCCGTCATGGAGACTTAATCCAGCTCGGTCAGCGAGGGGATGCAGGTTGCAATAAATTGGTTGAAAAAGGAAAAGCTTTCAGAATAATTTCTATTTGTCCTTTTGTGTCACCAAGTTTCTGCACTTTCACTTACCAAACTACCCAGCAGTACTCTGGGAAGGGAGTTAAAGAAGGGACACGTGGAGATGCAGATTAATTTCACTTGAACTGTGAGTCAGAGCTCGCCAAACCTGGCAACGTTTAGCAATGGCAAAGAGTAAAACTGCTTCATTTTACCTGTTCCTGTATTAAACAGTAGTGACATGATGACAAGGCTGAGCCCTTTGTGCCTCAGGTCCTCTCTCTGTGACAGTATGGGCAACATCAGCATAGAAACAGCTGGAATTTAAGCTCCCAGATGGATTTGCTTAAACCACGACTATTTTGCCCTGAAGTGCACTAGGAGCACTCATTCTGTCTTTCAGCAGCAGTCACAGAAACCTGTACAAAAAACCTGTAGCAAGCAGTAACTCCTTAAACAACTTCAGCTAAGTATGCAAAGGTGGCCTGCCTACATCTTAAATTAATCAAGCACTGACTCAAGGTGAGGAATGAGTATAGAAAGAGAGAGTATTAGACCTATTTCCGTCCTCCCCAAAACTCAGTCCAGTCAAACAAGTGACCTGAGTCACATCTGCCTGTGCTTACCACCCCTTCGTGATTTTAGCTTATCAGCTCTTTTGTAACCTGCCTCCGACACAGAGGTATTTACAAAACAAATTCCTGATCACAGGATCCTGCTGTCAGCTAACAAATACTATTTTCTACACTGACTCCAGAACAGCCATAGTCTGAGTAAAAAAAGCTCTGGTCAACTCCTAGCCCTGTTTACCAGAGCAGGACCTAAATTGTGAAGTTCACATATTGTTTAATGCCGTGACCTCTGTGCACTTGCTAATCCCTCAGCCACTGCTCTGCAGCTTCTTTCTTGTCCACAGCCTCCAGACTGATACCCAGAAAGATGCTTGGATTTCCAAAACTGCGAACCATGCAGCTGTCACATTCACAGGGGATGTTATGTTGAGTCAGCACACTGTCTCAGCATGACCACAGCTATAGGATCTCTCCTTCCTATGGATAATCACATCTTTGCCTGCATCAGGCACCTTCCTGCTGCAGCAGGATTTTGATACCAGCAGCAAGATTGCCTCTGCTCTCAGGGCAAGCTGAAATTAGACCAGAGGAAAGATTTTGGTGTCTGTTATCCTTGTAATTAATTTTTCAAAAATCAATGTTTGAATCACTAGATTTCCCCCATCATGATGATTTATAAACTACTATCAGTTTTTATTATTGCTCCATTGAAATATTTAATTTGTTATGAACTCACAAATACTCTCTTTTATCCAGAAATACCCGGTGCTTCATTGCTGCACATTCAGCCTCCAGGCCCACAGGGAAGTAGAGACATAAATCCAGTGTGTATCACTCCTCTGACATGTCCGTGTCTTACTGCACACACTAGGAATCTCATCCCTCCTAAATCGAGTTAAATTGTTCCACATTTTTTTTGTTTGCATTGCAGGCAGCGCTCAGGGTGCAGCTGATGGGAGGAAAGTTCTCTCCCCAGCTACTTCTTAGTCATTACTTCTATAATTAATTGACATCACTTGACACTGGAAAAGGCTGCCCAGAGAAGCTGTGGATGCCCCATCACAAAAAATGTTCGTGCCTTGTCTGGTGGAAGGTGTCTTTGCCCATGGCAGGGGGTGGAACTAAATGAGCTTTAAGGTCTCTCCTGACCCAAACCATTGTATGATTCTATGATAAATGTACACTAAAAATCCCTATGATGGAGCTGCACTAATGTATAGGTAATAGGGGACTAGAATAAGGTCACAATTTCCTTCCCTGTAAAGTTTTGATTTCAGATGGAGAAAAAAGTGGGGGGACACTTGAAATAACACTTCAACAGATCTGAAATGAAATTCAACCTCTCAAGGTGGGTTGAGGAGGAAGATCTTTCTTGTAGGATATTTACTGAGAGAGAAATCAGAGCAAGTAGACATATAGACCCTGTGTCAAAGTGGCCCTAAATACAGCCCAGATATTTGAGCCCAAAATAAATGTGACAGACAACCTGTCAGTGCTGTCATGCAGAGTTTCACTGAGAAACACAATATCAGGAGTTCAGTACTGTGTGTAAGAATAAAAAAAAAAAAAAAAGATTTTCTAATTAATAATTAGAAAAAAATTTGCTGTGTAGTCTCACTGGAAAAGAATTTTTTCAGTCCAATATAATGCCTTTTTGTCCTTCCATCTTAGAAAATCTTTCCTATGTTGTAGGAAACAGTGTCTCTTCTCCATGTAATTCTGGTTTTTAAACCTCAGTTTTCATCAAATACAGGAAAAATCCCCAAAACCCCTACAAAATTCCACAACCTAATTCGAGTGCTCTGAAACAGCAGTTCAAAAGGAAATGTTTTGTTTGGAAGTATCTTATTAAAAATCAAGCAATTCCTAGCATAAATAACTTTTCATAAAAAAAAAGTATCAGGCTCATACCTTCCCTGACTAAAAAAAAAAAAAATAAAATGTAGATAACTGCTATTTTAAATGTCTTTTTAAAATTTCATTTTAATTTTAGCAGTGGGTACAGTGTGAAATAGGTGTTCAGGCCATGAATGAGTCTGACAGAAAATAACTGAGGGCAAATAACACTGAAAAGGAGGGAGAGGTTTTGAAATTGGATTGTGTAAGATGTTACTAAGAAGTATTAAGCAAAGGCCTTCCCTGAAACACAACCGTACTAATATTCAAATTAAATACCTATTAAATATAAGATGCACACTTCACAATATGGATTCTCCCAGGGCTTTGATTATGAGGTGGCAGGAAGAAGCCTATAATTAATATTATATGGTGATTCTTTTCAAAGCAGATTGTTCCAAGAGCTGTAATCACTGCTACTTTAATAAGTTGTCCTTCAATAGCTAAAAAGAAATTAGAACCCAGAGCAAAGGTAAACATTCAAGCTTTTTTAATTGTTGGCAATATTTTTTCAGGAAAATTTGAAATTTTGGTATTTCTGAACAGTTTTAGCAGTTGCAGGTTAGATCTTGTCTTGAATCTAGCCACTGTTCATGTACCAGGTCAACATTTGTTCTGTAAAATGGAACAGTAACATCTTCAAGGGAAGGATTCCTTCAAAAATGTTTGTTCTGTACCTTTGGCCTGAGGCATCCTCCTTGGAGACCAAACCATTTGGAGCAAGGAAATAGCCTCTAAATGGAGCTGTGAAAATTGCAATAACATCTGGCATGGTGAAACAGAAATTAGCAATTATCATCTCCCAGCAGAGCAATGGGAACAAGATATTCTCTGTCCATCAAGAGGAAAATAATTAATGCTTAGAAAGAGAACCAAATTAAGTTTACCTAATCAAATGCTCTGATACAGGGAAATTTGTCTGGATCTCCATTTAACGAGGTGGTTATACAAATAGGTGTGTAGTACTTAACATGAATCGAAGATACTTGCTCCCCTTACATCCCATGGCAACACATTCCATAAGTTAATTATATGCTTTCTTAAAAAAAATAAAAAGGCATTTAATCCATTTTACGGTGGCTGTGTTGCTCATCAAATGTCTAGAACAGTTAATGTCTTGGTAAGACTATCAGCTCAGCAATTTTTAAACCCAAAAGGGCTTACTTTGTCATTTTGTTTGACCTATCAACTGCTAAAGGCCAAGGGACTTCTCTGAAGTTATTCTTGCTTTAATCTTCACAAGATCCTGACTTTGCAGCAGAGATCAGTCTAGATTTGGAAGTGGCTGGTGACAAAATGTGTTGTTCCAAAATTTAATTACTCTCATTTGTTCCACTCAGTGTTTGTTTAGCTTCCACTTCTACCTTTCAGGCCTTGCTATATCCATTTTTGGTAGAATAACTATCTCCCTCCTTGTCCATAATCTGGTTTTGGGTGAAGTGTGACATCCTGCTTGCTCAGGTCCCTAATAGATGATTCAGATCATATTTTTTGCTGTTTTTCATTTTTCACTTCTCTTGTGCTCTTTTTATCTATCAGCACTGACTTAAAGGTGCCTTGGAAGCATGATGTCAAATAATCATCTCAGGCCCACAGTGCTCACAAATGATACTTTTTAGTGATTAAACTGCTCCAGTCACCTCTGCACAGCAGGCCAAGGGCTTCTGCACTGTCCCTTATTGCACTTCTCCGCTCCAAAGCTGAGACATGGAGTGCTCCAGATACCACATCTCTTCCCCAGCCAAATTAGTCCTGGACAAATAACACTGGTCTAGCCCTGGTTTCTAAAATTTACAATCCTTAGCAGTGTTCTGTTAAGCTCTGATGAACCTTGCCCTCTTGTTTGGACTGATGAATCTCCTCTGAAAGAGAAATGCGGCTGCCGACGGGAGACACTGAGTCCATTAGAGTGGTAGAGGTATTTCCTGAAGATCAGCTGTCTGCTCCTTCTGAGGGTATTGCATGACTGAATTCATCTTAATCAAGTCAGAAGAATACTTCCTGTCTGAAAAATTCGACCTTCTGTGTGAACTGGATCTTGAATGAATTCCTGTTCTGTCTAGGGAATGTCCA
Organism: Pardalotus punctatus; assembly: GCA_013400915.1. Classification (NCBI taxonomy): domain Eukaryota; kingdom Metazoa; phylum Chordata; class Aves; order Passeriformes; family Pardalotidae; genus Pardalotus; species Pardalotus punctatus. The sequence continues at coordinate 327,900 of VZTX01014858.1, forward strand.
TTACACCAGCAAAGAGACCTAAGGAGGTACTGGGTAATGCAAGAAAGGGAAAAAAAGGGGACATTTATCTGACCTGAAATGTTCTGTGGACATCATTTGGATTTCATGCAGTCAGAGCTCTTAAAAAAAAAACTGTCAGGAGCGATATGATGTTTCAAGGCCCAAGACATGGAATCACCACTATCAGAGAGGTCCTGCAAGAGGTCCCAGGCTGTTTCCTGAACAGTTTGTTTGCAGGGAGCAGATAGGACCAGTTTTAGGTCAGCTGGGGTTATGAGACGATGTCCTTGATGGCTCGTTGCAGGTAGGGGCAGGAATGAACTCCAAAACCTGATATCCTCCCAGTGTATAAAAGTTCACATCTGACCATTCTTTCAAGTTCTTTCAAGTGAAATAAAATGTAAAATATAGCACCAAAGACAAAGAGCAGTTATGCAAAGATAAAACACTTTGTACATTTGTACCCATGGTTTCCTTTATTTTTATTTTTGTTGTCTTTTCTTCCCTCTGACCTACATTATAAGAAAATTCATAAAAACCTGTAAGATACATGTTTAAAATCCTCAACAAAGTATAAATTAGTCCTTTAAAAGAGGGAATGCCACATGTGAAACCTCTGTGCATCATTGATATGTAACTTAGATTATTTTAGACTATTCCAAGGCAAAAACCCACTGCGGTTTCTCTGAGCTGGCAGCACAAACAGAGAGATAAGAGTCGTGATCAGAATTTTATGAAAACACATAAGACAGATGTTTTCATTCCTTCATCTTGTGACAGAGAAGTGGTCAAGTAAACTCTTCAACAGTTCAATTTTCCCGCATCTTTTAAAAATCGCTGTGATCTGCAACACAGCTGGAATAAAACCAGACTAAACCTCAGCACCTGCTGTTTAATTCAAAATAGCTGCCCTGCCAATGGTGCTCCTTATTTCTCACTTCTCCCTGCTTAAAGATACTAAAACCCCATCCATCTTTTCCTACCTTTATCTGTCCATGCCAGAGATCCCGCATTTGGTGCCAAAAGGACTTTGCTCCGTGGGTTGAACTTTGGATGCAGCAGGTCACTTTGCTCTTCTACAAGAAGGATATGGAGGTTGTCCCAGCTGGAAGTTAAGGCACAACGAGGTTGGGTGCTCACAGAACATTCATCCTGCTCCAAGTGGGATAAGAGACATCCTGAACCTTCTTCTGCCTTTTCTGGCCAGTGGATATTTGTGTACTGGGCTGTGTGCCAGGTGAGAGTGTGCTCCACACTGTCCTCCTGTATCCTTGGCAGCAGGAAAATCCACTCAGCTCTGCCAGGCTCTGTTCTCTCTCTGTCTCCAGAGCAGTGGCTGCACTGGACAGAAAGGTTGATCCAAATAAGAATTTTTCCCACTGGAATTATGCAAGTGTATTGACTGGAATGTTTTGTGAATTCATGTTGATCAAAGAGATTTGTTTCAATTGAGAAGGGGGAAAAAAAGAAGTAGAAAAATGGGAAAGGGGTTTCGGAAAAAATGTAAATGTTTTTTATTTGGATGCTTTCAAAGTAATTTGAGGTGATGTTTCATTTTAAAATATACTTCAGTTTTATTTAGAGTAGAATAAACATCCTTTCCAAGGGTTCAGAGCTGCAATATTTCATTTCAGCCTGAAAAAAATAGACTTGAAATAGAACTGCCTTTGCTCCCGTTCTACTTGCTGTCGCCTCCCAGTTTTATGTCACTTAGAAAAATATAAAATTCAGAAAGAGTACCAAAAAAAGTACCTGCAAAATCCTTTTTCTAGGTGGGACTCAGAAAAAACCTTTCTGGGTTTGACATATCTTTCCACATCTTATTTATTTGTATAGAAAAACATGAGACTTCTTATTTCACGTTCATCTAACTGTACTCATGTCTATGGAGAAGTGCATGATCTTACAGGAACTATGTTCCACTAAAATGAGAGTGATATCTTCAGGTAATTGGCAGACATTATGAAATTTCTTCTTCTGATGGTACTATGTGATCAGGGGAAATCTGAAAACCAACCCAGGCTCCTCAGCAAAGGATGGATATTGTCTTTTCTTTTTCTGCAGAGACCCATAAAACTAATTTCCAGTAGCTTTCCTCTTTTCTTTTCCCTGCCTGACTTCAGAACAGGAGGTCAGGTCAAACTTCTGGCTGGTGTAATAGCTAATTACACCCCCTATTTGGCCTGGGATGCTGGGTGAGGCATAAATTAGGACCTGATAGCTTAGTTGGTGCCATGGTGGGTTATTAGATGTGTGTCAGCGAGCAAAGTTGTGATCAAAGCTCGCAGCGAGGCAACCAGAGGTCGTGAAGCATGGCTGGGGACTAATTGCTGGGTTGTGGGCTGAAAGGAAGTTTGCAAAGAAAAGCCATTAAAATTCAGCCTTTCCAATCCGTGGAGCAAAGCTATGGAGAAATGTGGGTTTTTCAGCAAGCAAGGAAATGAGGGGGTCCAGGGTGAGTCCTGCTCTTGGTGATGGTGATGGCTCCCCTCATTTTTAAAGAGTTTTCCTAAGGAAGAGCTAGATCTGCTCCTAAACATCTGTCCTGACAAGGGGTTATTATCCCATATCTTCATTTAAATGGGTTGGTCAAAAGAAAAGAGATTTTATAAAGAGCTTTTGCTGACAGAGAAATTTGTCTGGTTGTAAAATGAGCTGGCGACAAAAAAACTTTGTTTGTAGAGCAGAGAGTGGAGGGGGCAGAGGATTTAGTCAGACACTTGAAAAGCACACCAAGATCTATGAATGACAGCTCTTTAGAGAAAAAAAAATTAGAGGCATAAAATTATAATTGCTTTTAATTCTCAAAGGTTTTCCACACACTCTGCACAGCACACCAGATATATTTTGCCAATTTTGCAAACAGGGAAACTGAGGCAAAATGAAATAAATGTCACTTTTTAATTTGTAATACTCAGATTCCCACAGGTCAGATATCTTGGAGTCCAAATGACATAATTAAGCTGATTTGAAGATGAATGGACAACCCTTTCCCTAATTTTTCCTCTTCTGTTACAGAAATTAATCACTTGTGATTGATCAGTCTCTTTTTCAGTCTTGTTTCCCTTCAGGTCTTTTTCAGAACTCTGAAAATTTCCCAGTTAAATCTTTCTCAAGGATGGTATCCATCTCAATTTCTCTGTCCTCTTCCTCCAAAACTTTGAATAAAATAAAATAAAATAAAATAAAATAAAATAAAATAAAATAAAATAAAATAAAATAAAATAAAATAAAATAAAATAAATAAAATAAAATAAATTTTTTAAAGGTTTCATAGCTCTTTGTATATTCAGTGTAGATGAGGGCAAACACTTTCATTTTCTAAGCATCAGTATAATTTTTATGTTTGTGAGCGGTTTAAGTGAAATAAGTATTTAAGTTATGATGCAAAACCTAAATAGCAGAGACCAAATGTTTTCATGCCTGTTTGGAAAGGTCATCTTGAATATAAACAACGATAAATAACTAAGAAAAGTCTGATGGCTCTGGCCAAATATAGATTGTCAGAACCAAAGCTGGAATTTCCACACAGTGAAATTTCCACTCTGTCAACATATATGTGCAGTCAGTTTGAGACAGAATGTCATATTTTGGGGAAAGGAAAAGGATCTCACGATTGCTTTGGTCAGAAACGTTGAAATGCATTTGTGTCTCTTTGGCTTTCAGTTACTCCTAGATAACAAAATTAGAGGAGTTGTTGCTTTTTATCCAACATTTCTTCTGGAGATTTTAGCCACAGCTGCATTTCTCATGAACCCACGTGTCTCAGCTCAAGGATCAGTTTCTTGATCCGTGAGCCAACATCCAACCTGTTGGCCTGTGTCACCTGATCTGAAATGAGAACAGGAGGAGGAATAAATGCTGCTACAGTTCTCACTTAGAAAAAGCCCTTACACAATCTCCTACCTGCTGGGAATCATATTCCACCTCTGTCTCCTCTTTTCCCTTATCCCGGGCTCTCATCCTCCTTTTTCTCTCCCTACCTGTCCTTGGGATTGGATGTGCATGTGTCATTGACAATGGTAATTATTGACTGGTATCGTGCAATTACCAAGGCATATCACCAGCCTGTCAATGAACTCACAACTTTTAAATGTACAGTTATTATTTAAAGGCATGAAATGAACCCTTAATAAAGTAAACTGTGGCTGTACTTTTCTTTCTTTGTATCAGAGGAATTTTAGTTCCATGTAAATGAATTAATTCAGGGAAAAAAAACCACTGAAGCAAAGATTAAAATCTCTGTGTGGTATTTCACAGGTGAAATAGAAAACAAAAACAACATTTAATAGCTTTCCTAGCTGCTTGCAATATATTTTGTTTTACAGAAAATCACTCTTTGTGAAAACAGAAAGGGAAAGAAAAAATCTGGTGTTGTTGGATTTGTCTTTTTCTTTACCTTGGTATTGAAGAAAATGAGAAGAGAAATCTGTTTCATGTCTCTTTATGTGCTTTTCATACAACTTAACTAGATTATTAGAAATGTTCAGTAATAATCTGTAGATGAAAGGAACATTAATTCTTGAGTCTTTATTATGATTAAGGCTTGAAGTAACTTGAAAATTGTATGTGGAACATGATCTATTACATCTTATGGCAAATAGGAGCTCATATATTTAGGCTACGGCTAAAGAGTAACATCTGCCTATGTCTTGAAGAACTAATTGTTAACAAAAGAGAAATGAATATGTTTGTGACTTTTATGGTAAACTCGGCAGTAAAGGGAATAAGGTCCTGATGTGGAAAATTGGAAAGTTAGTTGTTCTGCAGAAACAAACCATTCTTCTGTGAGGAGTAATGGAAGAGATCTTTTTATATCCTGATACGAAAGGCAAGCTCAGGACTGTATGATTTTGAGTTGAACTTTCAAACCCGATAAGTTGGTTTCCATATTGTTGTAGTAATATTGCCATCAGCAAAGGTGCTTTGGCAACAAACCTACTCCTGTTGAAGTCATAGGTAAAATCCTTTAACCTGTAGTATCCATCTTGGTACTTGTGAATTCCAGAAATGAGCCAAGCCCTCAGATTTAAAAGTGGCATGTGAACTTCCCTAAATTCAGGCTTAACTTGTTACTAGGCTTTAGGTTATGCTTTCTGGGGAACCTGACTGATGCCATTTGAAAATTTCAGATCTGGATCCAGTTTTTGATTTAACACACTTTCAAACGCTTCAACTTGTTCAGTTCCAAGATTTTAGTTGAAGTCTTTCTATTCTCACTTTTATAATGTCATACATGCAATTGTTTGAAGTCTCTAAAATGATTAATGTGTATGCAACTCTATGAAAACATTCTTTGGTGTTCCTCCAATTTGTGGTTTCATACATGAGAATAAGAAGCAATGAAGAAATATTATCCTTTCCTTGCACTGCAGCAAGTACCACTAGTCATGTAAATATTACGCCAAACTGCAAAAATTACTCAGCTCAATTTGACTCACTGCTTTTAGAGCTCAGCTTCGTTTTACTAAAGCAGCTGTTGGAATCTTACATCTTTAAATAAATAATTCACTTGTACGAGTCAAAAATCCTGAGTGAGTTCTTCAAGTGATGTAAGTTGCTATTGGGAGAATTGCAGGAAGTGTGCAGGTTTATTCCTCAGAACCTTTTCATGAGGCTTTGGTAACACAAGTGTTCAGCCCTGTTTAGACTTCTCAGAAAAGTGTGTTTAAGTGTAAGAAGGAATAATGGTTAACAGACAGGTAAGCAAATCATACCCATCTGGAACTGAGATCTATAGATATGAGGTACAAAGGATGTGTATGGGCACAGTGCATTCACCAATATATGCATAATAAACACAATCCATTGACATTCTGGAAAATAATGATTTAGAAAAGGCTCTAAAACCAAATTAAGATTCTTTTCTTCATAAGACCACTTTCTGTAAAAGTTCCTAAAGTGCAGGATACAATCCCAGCACGCAGGTGATGCTCTTCAGATACATGATGTCACTAAGACAGGTACAGAAATAATGTGTGCCCTTCTGATGTCCATAATTAAACCAGGCTGTAGACAATTTGGAAAATGTTGTTGACTACAGAACAATTTGAATTCAAGGTCCAAACCAAGAATGTCCACTCACTGGTTAAGTTCTTTAGACCTTCTGTTGCAAACACTCCTGCAAGATGATCATAGCATCCTCTTCAGTGCTTATTTTTTTTTCATATAAAACTGCTGTTGATTGTTTAGTCTGACATTTGTTCTTCTACCACAGATATATGAAGGTGGTCTTTCCATCCTCAGAAGAAGCTGCTTCTTCTACAATCTGCAAGAATTTTTCATTCCCCTCCTGTTCTGAACCTCAGCCCAGAAATTCTACGTGTAATCCCTGATCTCACTTTGATGGAGGCAGAAAAGTTGTTTGACAAGCCCATTAACTCACTGACAGTTCCCAAGGCCATGGCTTTTCCCTAACCCAGTCAATATAGATGATGATTATGTGCAGAGATCAGAAAAGGGTCTATTGAGAGTTAACAAGTATCGTATCATATCATATATCATATCATATCATATCATACCATCATACATCATATCATACCATATCTTATCATATATCAATCATATCATATTACATTGTATCATAGTATGGATTTAGTTAGAAGGGACCTGAAGGATCTTTTAGTTCCAACCACCTTCCATGGCTCTTGATTTCCAGAATGAAGTTGGATTTTGCATTTTTAGCCTAGAATTTAAAAAAATGACTGGACTTTATCATATAAGCACATGTTGAGCAGGAGGTGAATGGTGTGGATGGACAAATGATTTCCCAGTCTGCACAAAATGAGGTGCATCACTCAGATGGAGAGCATGGAGAAGCTGCAAACTTGTAAGGAGGTCCTCTTAGTCAAACAGTATTCAAAGTTATGGATGAGTCTGCAAAAAAAGTAAATCACCATGGACTGACATTTTAATCTGCAACCAGTGCAAATCCTGGACCATACCCAGGTAAGACTGCCTGGAGCCAAAGATATCTCAAAACCTCCAATACAGTCAGCAATTCCTGATCCCTCTCTGCTCAAACTCCTCTTTCCACAAAAGAAAGAACAAATCAATACCTAGCTGGTTTATGCATTTATGCACAAGTCTCTAATGTCAGACAGTAGACACACTTGTGGCAAAGCATTAACATTGACATGGACTCCACTAAAATATTAGTGAAGTGCTAGAGGTATTGAGGACATTCAAGTTACAAAAATCTGACTATAAAAAAGATCAATAATTTAAAGTGGACTCCAAATATTATCACAATGTAGTAAGTGGGCACGGACTTTTTGGCAGAGCCTGTAGTGATAGGACAAGAAGTAACAGGTTTAAAGTAAAAGAGAGTCAATTTAGATTAGACATAAGGAAGACGTGTTTTTTTACAGTGAGGGTGGTGAGGCACTGGCATAAGTTGTCCAGACATGGTGGGTGACCCATCCATGCAAACATTCAAGGCCAAGGCTGGATGAGGCTCTGAGCAATCTGATCTAATGGAAGATGTCCTTGCTTTTTGCAGGGTAGGGGAAATAGGTGACCTTTAAAAGTCCCTTTGAACACAAAGTGTTCCTATGATTCCAAGTCATGTAAGCTTTTATTTCCTTCAGTGCATCTCTCCTGTGTGTAAATGATGGATAGCTTTTTGTTCTGTATGCTCTGTGCAATGGGTTTAACTCACCATTGATAGGTTATTGGTTTGAGCAAATTAGTTGGAAAATGTCATTTTAAGTTTCTTTTTGATGTGTGTCATGTCTCTTCCATAAGAGAAGTTATAAATCTGGATTAAAATCCTGTTGAATGTACCATTGGGGTGCCATTCTAGATTTACATTACCAGAAATGAGAATAATACTCAATGCTAAGCTACTTGGGGGAGGACAGATCTTTATCCGGCGTGAGCAAAATTCTGGCAAAATACGTGAGAAATACTCTGTGTTCTGTGTTCCCTCTCCATTTCATCCCTCTCTTCCCACCCAGAAATTCAGCTTCCTGGTTGGAAATTTCCATTCTCCCAAAGCACCTGCCCTGCAGAGTTGTACTGGTTTGAAGCATATCTAACACAGCAATTGAGAGGTTTGTTGGGTTCACACGCACCAGAGAAAGCAATTTTACTTTCATACTTGATGTTCTTGTGCACATCTGACCAGAGTAACCGAGTGCACAAGTTGTAATCTTTCCAAAAGCAGTAGGTTGATATCAAAGACTTTGCAGCGAAGCAAGGAATTGTGGCAGTACTTCAAGGAACAGGTTTGCAATTAACTGTTAAATACAGATTGAGGGAATGCCCCGCTTGGTTGCTGCAGGCTTTCCTTGCATGCCAGCAATGAGTGAATCTAAAGCGCAGAGCATGGCAAGATGATAACCTGTTAGCAGGGGGAGGAAAATGGTGTAGAATTATTGAGCAGTTGATAACATGCAGGCTGCTTAATGGTTTCAGAATATTGTACAAAAATAACAAATCAGTCCCTCTGAATTACAATTGTGTTGACAAAAAATAAAAAAAATAAAAGAAAAGGGAAGGAAAATAACCAACTTGTATTGTGTATATGTGGATTCCTTTTGAAAAGAAAAGCAAGCTACAAACTGCTCAGACTACAGGCTCATTCAGCCATCGATTGATATTGCCGATGACAATGCACATACCTTGGAAAACAAAAGAAAACAATACACTTAGCTGCCAAAAAAAACCCCCAAACCCAGCTCCCAAAACCTGAGGTTGCTTTAGTATTTGGCAGTGTAGTCTGGGCCTAGTGTACTCAGTGGTTCTAGTTCTAAGAAAATGTATATGGACAAAATATTTTGATTCTGTATTCTGTCCCATTATTTAATTATTAGATTTTTCCTGAGGGTCTCAGAGGGAAACCTTTGGATGTATTGCCTTTGGATGCATTTGCCCAGAGAGGCTGTGGAATCTCCTTTGGAGATACTCAACAGCCATCAGGACACAATCCTATGTAACATCTCTAGGGGAGCACTCCTGCTTGAACAGGGAATTTGAAGTAAATGACCTCCAGTGGTCCCTTCAAACCTCACCAATTCTGTGATTCTGTGTGATTCAGAATAACAAAGAAATAGGAGCTGAAATAAGAGTGGCTTAAGGATTTGTAAAGGGTCTTCATAACCAATTAGCATCAGCAGACTTTACAAGGAATTGCTCAAGATGTGTCAAGCTTCGGCACCAAGTTGTTATGTCACTTGCTTAAGCAAATATTTTTCCTGTGCAGTTCATGATTTGGCATGAACCTAGAGACAGAAAAAATAGAAAAGTTCGTAGTGAAAAGGTTTGGTGATTCTCTAATTTGAGAACTTGGAAATAGTACAGATACAGAAGGGTCATAGCTGGCCCTGCTCCCTACTTCAACCAGGATGTTGGACTAGATCATTGCCAGCTGAATTATCCTATAACCATACAAAAAGTTGCATATAGGACTGTCATGCTTTGCCACTGGCTGAGATAATGGCCTGAGCCTCACCTGGAAAATAAGGTCAAATTTGAATCACATCTTTCAAAGAGCAAACCACACTGCTTTGACATTCACACCCCAGGAATTTTTCTGACATTTTTTCAGGAAAGTCTGATTTGAGGCAGGAATCACACAAAGTTATTATTGACCGCAGGTTTTGTGTCATTTCTACTACAGACCGTCTGCCAGTGCAGAGTTTTGAAAAGATCAGGGTTTGAGCTCTTATTTTCATCCCATTTTTGTGTCTGTTCCATCCCCAAGATCTTAACTCAAGCAGTATGTGCCAATGTCAGTGAGAAGCACCCACACTCACCATCTCTATTCAAAAATAGCATTTCCTGCATAACTAAATGTCAATAAATGCTTCTATTTGCAACAAGAACCTATGGAAAAAAACCCAAATTGCTAAGTGAAAGACTCAGTTTAGATTGTACCTTGCATCCTTAATTGTGTTGTAAATGAGTTTTCAGTAAGTTTTGTTTGAAATCTTTGAGTTTGTTTTATTGTCATCAGAAACAGTGTTGAAGGGCATATTTATAATTTACCTCAATATAAAATATTTTTCTGCCTTGAGAGAGTTTTATTTTGTTTAATCAGAGAAGGCAGCCAATTCAAGCCAGGGAATTAATTGTAAATTGCTAACAGCTAAATTTGAGTTGAATTTGAGGGGAGGGTTTGGACTACAACTCTTCTGTCTATCAGATCAGATGCCCAACTGCTCTTAAAAGTCCAAACTTCAGAACTACTTTACATCCTTGAATGGAAAAATACAAATATCCCATGCAGAGCTAAGGTCTGCTCATGAAGGAAATGATTAGCACAAAGCTTTCATTTTAATTTTGTATCAAGAAGCTCTACAGGATTAGCTCCTCTCCTGTGCAAATAGGAATAACAACCTGGCACTGGTTAGAACAGACCTTGGACTACTCTGCCAAAATAGGGGAAAATGAAATGAGGAAGAAGGTGAAGAAAGAAAACCCAGGGATGGTATGGAGAGAGAACCTATGGGCCAAAAATTGTGAAAAGAGATCTTTAGCATGGCATCACTGTCCTTCTCTATTTGATTGAAATAACTGTGTTTTGGGCCCTGTGCCCAAATAATTTTGCCAGGTTTTCAGTGTGCAAATGTATATGTGGAAGAAGTTTTATGATCCAAAATGAGTTTTGTTTCCTGATTTCTTTATATTTATTTCTTTTTGTTTAAAACTGTTGATATTACCCTAAAAAAAAGCCCAACCCAAACACAGTTTCTGGTAGATTTCTGTGAAAGATATGATAGTAAATGAACTCATGTTTTCTTGTCAGAAATTACTGGTCTACAGCATTTTCCCTTTCAAAATGAGATGTTTCCCTCCTTATTTAACCCTGGAAGAATGGATTCAACCCTTTTTTTTTTTTTTTTTGCATGGGAATAAAATAAGGCAGCAACCAACTTTTTTAAACGTTGGGTAAAACACAGGTATGGAACAGTCTTGTAAACACAGCCTGAGCTGTGAGCCTTTGTCCCTGAGCACAGCTGAAAATGCAGCTTGTCAGGCGGTGACTTGTCTAAAGGCTGATGAACAAGAAGAAGAAGTGGCTTGGCTGCAGGATCCCATGGTCTCACCTCCTGCTCAGGTGCAGCCTCAGCAGGGATGTGCCAGGAGCATTCACGACCTGGAGTAAAACCTTCATGGGGGATGTTGAGAGACACTTGAACTTCTCCTTCCTCATTCCGCAGTTCCATCTTTGCTTATCAGACCGCAAATAACATGAGATGATTTACTAAACCCGTGTTAACTTTTCCAAATGATCTTTTACAACCAGGGAAAATTTAGATTGGAGATTAGGATCAATCTCTTCATTGAAACGGTGGTCAAACACTGGAACAGGCTGACCAGGGAAGTGTTGGAATCACTGTCCCTGGAAGTATTCATAAAACATCAGGATGTGGTGCTTGGGGACATGGTTTAGTGGTGAACTTGGCAGTGCTGAGTTAATTATTGAATTGATGATTTTAGAGGTTTTTTCCAACTTAAACAATTCTATGATTTTCTATTTTTATGAAGCCATCATGGTCATGCAACCAACTGTTAGGAGAGTGGGCTTGGGTGAAAGCAAAGTCACGAGAAACTCCAAACTCTGGTATATATAGATAAATTGACATGAGACACTCAGATGAAAAGCCATATTTATCTTTTTCTCTACACACACACAGACACACGTGGCCAAAAATAATTAGTGCTATTTATTTATCTGACTATCTATCTTTAACTATTTAACTACAAGGTTATCCAAGGGCTAAAGCCAAGAGATTCCTGCCTAAATGCCTGTGCAACACGTCTGCATTTCATAGAGTCTGAAAAGTGTTTTTTCGACAGTTAGCCCGAGATAAATGAGAGGTTGGAGTTTTAGATCATGTTCCCAATCACTTGCTAACTGCAGCCAGTCACTGAATTGTCATGTCCTGGAGATTGCTTTCACATTCTTGTGAATTAGTGTAGCATGTGTCAGCATTCCTGAAGAGGCTTTCAGCCTGTTATGAGCTCAGTCCTCCTCTGAGCAGGAGTTCAGCAGATGCAATTCCACTTCTCTGGGGAAGAGAGTCATCAATCATAATCATGCCTTAGTCTCTCACCAGCAGAAACAGTGAAAGGGGTATCTTGACTAGACTTCCTAAAAGAAAATGAAAAAATACATCTAAACACTAGAAATTACATCAAAGTTTGATCTCTTCTTGAATCCAATTTTTCCACAGTTCAGATATACATGGATTGATTGTCTTGGGTCATTGCAAACAGTTCTATAAAATAAGGTCCTGCAAAATGCGCAGGGTGAGATGCACCACGGTTTAAATATCGGTAGTGTTCACATTCACACATGAGTCAGTCTCCCTCAGCTGCCTTTATTGTCAAGTTGAAAAAATAAAAGAAACATTTGGGCGTAATTTACACATGCAAAAGTAGCTGCAAAAAATAAACCCGTTAACTCAATTGTTTGTCAATGGAGTTTGAGCAAACTGGCCCAGATGCAGAAGTTTGCATCAAAGCTGCCCAAGGTAGATATGTACAATATTATGCAAGGAAAATGTCCCCTGCTTTCCTAAGTCATCCAAATTATTGTGTACATCACTTTTTTGTGAAAATGTAACCTCCTATCCTGTGGAAGCAGTGTGCTTGGGCTGTGCAGAGAGACAGACAGGGAAAAAAATTGAAGAGTTGGAGAAACTAACAGAAACAAAGAATAAACCAGGAAGAACCTATATTTCCAGCATCATAATTAATTACAGCATTCTGAGAAATAATTGGGACGCCTAATAGCTGCTTCATGCATCCTGGAATGTTTTTGTCCTTAAGCAAGTGATCGTCAGTGCTAAATGTCATAGGTGATATTGGAAAGAGACTTTGGAACAGGAACCAGGGTGTTTCTCCCGGGTGAACATCACGAGTCCTGCACTAAGATCATGACTTTCCTTTCAGCTTGACCTTGCTGTTGCAGGTGTTGCCCAACATCAGGAGGAAGGACAGAGCTTTCCTGTGCCAAATATCTTCTGGCCTGGATGCTACAGACAAATTTTCTATGAGATGGAAGTAGCAACAAGCTAAATTGAGAAATGAACACTTATGTTTTCCAGTGTTTAGACAAGTGATGTAGCCTAAAGGTTGTGGTATAAATGCCAAGGTGACTCTGCCAGTCATGAAGCAGTAGTCAGCAGTGCTTCTTTCCAGGGCTTTTGAGCCTGTTGATTCATGTCAGGAATGCTCTGATGATGCCTGACAGTCTGGCCTCTCCATGAGACCCAGGCAAAGGGGCAACTCCTCATAGACTGTGAAGCTGTCTAGACACCAGCCAAGGTGGTTCTGCCCTGCCTTGCCAGAAGCAAAGAAGTTCCGTGCATGTGCAGCCTTATGTGCCTGGATAACTTAAGCCAAAACAAGTGAGGTGAGGCTGAGTGACTGCTCGTGTTAGGGAGATTTTAGGATGGCAGTTTGGGATTGGGGAATACAACTTATCTTAACAATGAGGGATATTGAAAAACTTAAGCCTCTGTTATCAGCCAAGGAATATATAGGGGTTGTTTTGCCCATTCATGTAGAAGAACCAATGATGAATGAGATGACCTACCAGGAAATTGCAAGATGCCCCATGCTGGCTTTGAAAATGGACAGGAATAACCTAAATGCACAGGAATAACCTAAATGGACTTTGATCCAAACACTGGAGACACACATGAATAACATACATGTTTGTGATGCCTCAGGGTCCTCTGCAACTCCTCATGGGCAAAGTCTGGAGCTGTTCATATGGTGGAACATCAGCTGTAATTTGCAACAGCCCTTGGAGCAGTAAAAACCCTTTCACTGAGGTTGGAAAAACCCTCTAAGATCATCAAGTCCAATCTTAACCCAGCACTGCCAAATCCATCACTAAACTACGTCTCTAAGCACAACATCTATATGGTTTTTTTTAACACTTCCAGGCATAGTGACTCCATCACTGTCTTGAGCAGCCTGTCCTAGTGCCTGACTACACTTTCAGGGAAGTTGTTTTGCCTAATATCCAACCTAAACCTGGTTCAGCTTGAGGCTTTTTCCTCTTGTACAACTCTTGTAGGGGAATGGGTTCTGCTGCTCTTTGAAGTGTACGTGGATTTTTTGGGAGACAGAAAGGGGAAAATATCTGCAGAAGGATTTTACAGGGGTTAGGCTGGGTGCCAGCTGTCAACAAAACCACTTAAGATCATGTTGGCCACTTAAAAAAGATGTTTCACCTTCACTTTCTAACAATCTCAACCCACCTTCCCAATGATGAGAGGAAACCCTTATTCCAACATCACAATGCCATAAAGGAATAAATTCAGGGTAAGTGGAACTTGTCAGCCTCTAGCTTGAAAGTTCAGTTTTATTCCTGGCACACACTAAGTTGCCTGATTTTTTTTATTTCCCACATATTTCTAGGGGTGGTGTAAGGCTCTGTGACTGAGATCCAAACCTGATGGACTCTGAACAAGACCATGAGTGTCAAGACAGAGAAGAAAAACTCACAGCAGCTGCAAGGAGAGAGCTGGGGTCTGGTCTGAGACTTGTCAGGCTTAGATAGAAAGGTAAGAAGCATGGTTGCTGAGCAAAACCAAGTTTATCCAATAGAGAGAAAAAGTTAATCTCTAAAGAAATGAGGCTGATGTTTTTAAGCTTTGGAAAAGACTTTTTAATGCACTGCTGGGTATGCTGGGCCCTTTGATCTACCTGGTTGGCAACTGGGAAGACAAGGCCAAACCTAGACACAAGGGGCACCAGAGTTTGTACCTCTCTTCACACCATGGCTTCAGCATCTTTCACAGAAGGAGATGGAGCTTTTAAAGAGCAATGGTTGAGGAAATCTGCTTCAGAGTGGGCTCCTCTCTCCACAGGTATACAGGTCCTTACCAGGAGCCTGATCCAGCGCAGTTTCTGATGGGATCACAGCCTCCTTTGGGCATCCACTTGCTCCAGTGTGGGGTTCTTCCATGGGCTGCAGGTGGATCTCTGCGTCCCTGTGGTCCTTCATGTGCTGCAGAACACAGCTGCCTCCCCATGGGCTGCACCAAGGACTTCTACACTGACCTTGGTATCTGCAGAGCAGCTCCACTCACATATTCTCATCCTGTTCTTCTCTAGCTGCAATTCCATCTGTGCAATAACTTTTTTATTACTTTTAAAATACCTTATTACACTGGTGTTGCCACCGTTTCTGACTGGCCCAACCTTGGCCCAGTCTGTCTTAAATCTGTCTGGAATTGCCTCTGCCAGACATGGAGGAAGCTTCCAGCAGCTTCTCAGAAGCCACCCTTGTAGGCCCCCCACTATCAAAACCTGGCCAGACAAACCCAATAAGGGCTGGTTGTCTATCTGCCCACCAAGGATTTCTCTCTCTTTAGCCCAAACAGATAAACCACAGCCTCCCCTTCCCAACAGATTGCCTAAATCTCCATAGAACAGCAAAAGTCTCAGGCTGATATTGTTGCTACTCAGGAGGGATGTTGCTGCTCCACTTCTCTGTCAGCACTTAGCCATGCTTGAAGTGAAACATCTAGTCCCAAATTGTCATTTCCCTGAAGGCCACAATGCATGTGTGGAATTAACTATATAATTAGATTATCCACCATGATGGCCCTGGCAGGATGAAATATTTTGAGCATAAGTAAAACAGCTGTATTATGAGTTAAGAGTAAGGTAACATTTTACAGACTTTTACGCTACAACAAAGAAAGATAAGTGTGACATGAAAGTAAAAGTCTTTTATCTGTGTATGTCTTTGAAAACTCAGTCTACACAGACTCAAAGCATCTGTTAATCAGATTATGGGCCATATCCTGCTCCCAAAACAGTTAATAGCAACGCTCTCATTGATTTCCTCAGGACAGAAACATGCCCTAAAGGAGCACTCTACTTCTTCATAGGCCTACTTGTTGGAGAAACATTTGCGCTATTCAGAAAGGCAAAGCAATTTCCTGGAAGCAGAAACTCCTACCTGCGCTTGTAACAGCTCAGGCTATTTTAGGAACTGAAAAATTCCATGCAGCATTAGGATTACATTTTCAAAAATGTTTCCTTCATGTTTCTCATGCTTCTTTGTGCCACCCATGAAGGAGGGGGAGCTGCTTTTTGATTCACAGGAGTCACGCTCTCTGTAGATCTTTCTTCCCCTGTCAGATCCTCTCTTTCCCAGCCTCTCGTATTCATTGCTGGTCCTGAGACCCTGATTAGATGCATTTGGGGAGGTGAAACATTTGTACTGCTCTCCATAGAGGTGATGGTCACTTTAGGAAGCCATGTTTTATGGCTGTCCACATCAGCCTGCAGGATCACAGCTGATCATGTTGTGGCATTCTGATGGTGTTAGTTGCTTTTACTGCTTTTGTTCCCACAACTTCTTCTTCAAGGTCATCCTTCATTTTAACACTTCTGGTTTAGTTCTATTTACATTTCCTTCTATTGCATTCAAATCTTCCCCTTCCTTTAACATTAGTGAAAAAGAGGCAATTGCTGCCTAAATGTAAGTTGCACAGTTTAAATTACTTTTAGGGTTTTGGCCATTTAAGTAACAGCAGCATAACATTCATCATCTTCATGAAAAAACCCTAAGAGTAGAGATTTTGGTATTTATCTGCAGAATATATGATTTGGGGTTCCTCCATTACTTGATGTTGCTGCCAAGCCATCGCAAAAGGAAATTATTTGTGTTTTAATCCCCAGAATCTGATAATTGGATGCTTTTGAGACACCTCACTGGTGTGGACACTGAAAATCAAGACAGATTTTTGAAAATGATGGTCACAGTGGCTAGCTGTCTGTGATCTGTTCTCTTGGGGGGTAAGGATATGGTGGTACAAAGAGGACTGTGCTATCTTGGGATGTAAATTGCCTTCCAGCCTAGGAAAACCATAGCTCAGGCAGCTGCTGCTTGAAGCACTGCCAGTTCTCCTGCCCACTGTGACACAGAGGGACACTTCTCCATTCCACTTGCCCTAGGATCTTTGTTGCTACAGGTTTGGAATGCCTCAAAAGTATGTCAGTAGTTAATTTTAAATCTATTAATTCCCACAGCTCGACAGAGGCAAACAAGTTTTCAAGGGCTTCCTGAGTATAAAATCTGGACCAAAATCTCTAGCTATATAATTTCATCAGCAGGAAATACCTTTTGCAGACCTCACTGCTACTCAGATAGAAACCACAGATTCTGCTTCTGTTGATAAACCCCCTATATTAAAGACTTCAGCCTTCAACAATTTTCAATTCCAAGCAAAAACTCTGACAATTTTATTTCTCATGTGCTTCTCATTTTCCAGGAGAAATGCAATGTCCTCTCCTACTGCATATCAGTTTAACTCAGCCCAAAACAGCTGGGAAAATTTTTGGAAGCTCATTTTCCACAATGCTTGTTTCTTTACATTCTCTGGAAACAACTTCCCCTGCATCTGTCCTGAAAACGCATGTACGTTCAGTCCTTTACAGTGTTAATTCACAATCACACAGAAGCTTTAAACAAATTACCTTCAGGCTGCTCTGTTTTCACACCAGCAGCTCATTTCTATTTCCACTTGTGTTCAGAGTCTCTGCACCAACATAAATGGGAACCATGATGGGTTTCTAATGAAATTGGGCTATTTTCTGTAACTGTTTCCTACAGATCCTGGCCTAACTATAGTTTTATTTATTATATGTATATAGTGCCTCTATTCCCCTACTACTTAAACACTTGAGGACTTTTTGGGATTGCATTAAGCTGTTTAACAAATACATGCAACATAAAAATTCTGTATGTGTTTTATGAAGTCCTGCCACAGAGTGGGATCTGGGTAGTTGCCTTCACTAAAACATTATGGAACACTAAGTTTTTGCTCTGCATTCTACTGTTTCTAAACCTGAAGATAATTAACTTCTCATTATCCCATCCAGTCACGACACCAAGTCAGTCCTTGCTTGAGGGAGCATCCCTAGTGTTGATGCAGTGGGAGATGAATAAGTGTAAATATGATTTACCTAGGATTTAGGAAACAGAGAATTTATTCACTTCCCACTGCCTGTCCTACAATTACAGTGGGATGAGCATGTTCCCTTTCATTAACTAAGTAGACAAGTCCACCTTCACTGTTGTGCAGCGCTCAGAGCACTTCTAAATGTGTGCTCTGCTTCTGCTGAGGCATAGTTCAAGCTTCCATTTCCCTGAGAAAGGTATTACTCATAGAATCACAGAAGCCCAGAATGGTTTGGGTTGGAAGGGACCTTAAGAATCATCTTGTTCTACCCCCCATGCTGTGGGCAGGGACACCTTTCACTAGACGAGGCATCTCAAAGTCCTCTCCAAACCGGCTTTTGATGCTTCCAGGTTTGGAGCAGCCACAGTTCCTTTGGGAAACCTGTTCCAGTGCCTCACCACCGTCATAATAAACAATTTATACCTAGTATCTAATCTAAATCTCTCCTTTATCTCTGTAGAGAGTTTAAGGTGCTCTGTACTCTCCACATAAACATGTCTAAAAAAATTCTTTTGAGAACAAAGCCTGAAGGAAAACTCCCTCTTTAATGATTAAGTTGGATGGGAAGAGTCCTACATCTCAGTTCCTGAGCTGGAGACTGTTTTCACCATATTGCCTAGTGGCTGTTACGTATGGAATATGCACTGGCTTCTAGGCTGCTTTCTGATCACAGGCAACCTGTGTTAATTACTGGACTCTTAAATCATATCCTAATATTGTTGCTCAATGAATATTATGGGCTTTTGTTGGGGTTTTCTATATTTGTTTGCTTTTTTTCCTGCAGGTACAGTTTTTGAAGAAAGATGTTATTAACATCTCCCCATCACTCAGTCCATCAGCAATTAGCCTGTAGGTTTCCAAGTAAAGTCCTTTCTTCCATGATGTGTGCATGGATACACAGGTGGGAACAGTGGATCTGGTCTCCCATGTCCAGGATAAGTGGTCTGACAGAGTCTCCTCTTGTTGTGGAAGGCAAATGAGGGGTGTCCTTCCTGTTGTCTTTTCAATAGTTTTTCTTAATTTCCTGTTAGCATCCAAGTTGGGAATCTATAAAAAGTGAGGGTATGTCTTCATGAACAAAAGCAAAATGTTTGTGTCTCATCCTAGCAGTTAGAGTCTGAAATGCTGCACAGCCAGTGTCTCAGTACTTTTGTGCAGCTAGATCTCGCAAAATATTTTTAATAATGATTTGGCTTGTAAAAATGATATAAAACTGTCTTCTTAAAACACTGACTGGCTTTTGAAACCTTAAAGTTCTTTCACAACATTTTTCAATGCTTCATCTTAGGATGGTGATAATTCTGATTTGTTTTTCAGTAGCTCATTTACTAAACTTCACAAAAGGAGTGGAATCTTTCCTTTCTTTCCTGTGTATACTGGAAGGTTTGAATTCCTTTCATGAATGCATGTTTTACTTAGTTAAGAATGTCAAAGTCTAAAGCCAGTGCCCACAAGCAGAAATGTCTAAGGGAGGAACAAGAGAAGGTGATTTATTGCAGTAGGCAGGCTTTATATTTAACTGCATTTTAAAAAATTATTGATGTATTTCAGGAAATCTGCTCTTAGACTCCTTCCATTGTCAGTCAAGGAAAACTTTTCCCGAGGGTGTTTCTTAGAGGCCTTTTGCTTTGCACTTTTCAAGTCACATTTTTGCAGTGTCAGGGTGCATCTCACACCCATAACCCTTGGTGCACTTGAGCTGGGGTGAGGGTTAGGGGGGTTACATTGCCATCTGTAGGCATCTGACACCCTAAAAATGAGGTGTCTTTTCCCATTTTCTTATCCAACCCTCAGAGCAGAGAGGATGGCAATGTGGGTTTTCATCTTTCCGCTGTTGGCTCAGACATACGTGATTTTCCCTATTACTGCAAACAAAAGGGTTAAGCTAAAGAACAGCCCCAGAGAGGAGTCAGGGATGTAACTTTGATGACTTTTTATCGGTCAGTTGTGAACAGGCACTTGAAGGGAGTTGGCTCTGGAGATGAGTTTTTTTGGGTGTTCTCACATTTGGGTTGTGATATGAGTTGAGGTAGATGTGGAGGTTAATGTAGATATATCAGGTGTTAATCTTGGTTTTGAGTGATTTGGTTGATAAGAAATGGGTGTCTTTGAGTAACCTTAGAACAAGTATTAGTTTGAGTTTCTTTAATGGCATATTTGCTGCTATGTCTGATGCAGTTCTTTTAAAGAAATACAGAATTGTGTGTTCGGAACAGCAAATTCATAAATACTGATTACAAGATGGGATTTGAACTGGTTGGTCTCTGGTTTGTCTGGGTACTGATTAGGAAATATGGTCCAAAATTTGATCCTTTGTTCTGGTGCAGAAAAACATTAATATCAACAGAATCTGGAAGTACATATTTGGCCTGAAATGTTTAATAGCTTGTGTTAGTGAGTTTATATTGTTTTCATTATTTGTATTGCTGTAAATGCAAAAAAGTCCACTTTGGGGTCAAATAATTCTTACTTTATGTATTGTGGGTGGGGTTTATATTCTCTCACTTCAGTTGTCTAAAGTAAGACATCAAAGCCCCCTCTATATTTTATGAAGAGAGATAGGTCTGCAGCTTCAGAAGAAAATGGGTGCTGCCTATTTTAGAACAAAATAAATGGTCCTGCTGATGTCCCACTTCTTTCCTGTTGTGGACCAGGGGAATCAAATCAAATCAGTGAGAAGACTGCAGCTGAGCTAATCTCTCAATTCCCTTTGCAGTCCAATGAAGAACACAATTATTTTTGTTATGATTCACCTCATCTGTTTGAGACGTTTCAGACTAGCTCAGGTGGAGGCACTGGCTTTAGACTTCAACATTCTTAAGTAACTAACTTTTTTGCAATTGAAGATAGGAGAGCTCAACTTGATCTTCTATGTAAATACAAAGATGACAAAGATACACCTAATATGAGAATTAAGATAATGCAATGTCAACCCAAGTGAGGATCATTTGCCAGAAAAGCCTGAACACATGCTAAAAAATATTTTTCAGTCTTTTGGCTAATAAGATCAATTGGCTTACTACATTTTAATTATGTCAAAACATTTCTGGGGGAAAAAAAGTGAATTTTTTCAAATTAATGTTGAATTGCTAATATAGCGTCTTATTACCACACAGAAATTAATTTTATAGCAAGCACAGGAAATATATTACATAATTTTATTGTCAGACAATCTTCTAATCATAAATCCAACTCCCTTCTAGACTACCTGGTAAAACCAGGAAGATATTCCTTTCTGGTGAGATTGGCTGGCAAGACCTGGGATTAATATCAGCAGTAAAAACTAAATATTTCTGATTGTCCTGATACAAGAATTGGGAATTTTATAACGTTTTAAAATTTTTCTTCCATTTTACCAGTTAAAAAACAAGGTGGGATTTTT
Source organism: Pardalotus punctatus (assembly GCA_013400915.1). Classification (NCBI taxonomy): domain Eukaryota; kingdom Metazoa; phylum Chordata; class Aves; order Passeriformes; family Pardalotidae; genus Pardalotus; species Pardalotus punctatus. Next base: position 349,224 of record VZTX01014858.1, read on the forward strand.
TTTAGCATTTTGGTTTTATTATTGTTTTATTTTATGTGTGTTTGTGAAAACTTTTTAACTGCAAAATTATATTTCCTCCAAGCTAAAGTTTTCTTATATGGAAACCACTGTACAAGCTCTTGGCTTCTCTCTGCCTGGCATATATTTGCTCCTGACTGTACAAGACACTTTTTGACTCAAATGTTTGTATTTCAACAACCCTAGCAGAGTTTTTGCAGCACCAAACCCTTTTTCTGATCAAAGGAATCATCTGCACAGTTTTAGGGAGGAGTATCAACTCCAGTAATAGTGCTGTTTTTTTGGAACAAATTCAACACTTTTCTCCAAGTACTTGAACATGCATTCACTTCTCGTTTCCTGTAATTTTGCTTGTCGATGGGACCTCTTCCCTCCCTTTTGAATGCAGGAATGAAAGGATTTCTCCCATATGCAAATAAACAGGAAAACTTCCTTCAGAGTAATATGTGTAAATATGACTACTCCATTTGCATCTATACAGCCATATAGCCAAATTATATTATACATTTTTCTAACCCTAATGTGATGACTAAAACAGCTTTCTATTTGTTTTCTCAAGTAGTTGTAATTTACCTCCTTCATCTATAACAACCACGCATCACCCTTTAAACTTGTAATAAAAAGGGGTGTTGCTTTGGTGGTGTACACATAGAACTAAGGAACTATTGCCTTAAAAATGCACACAGAAGCAAAACCTGTAATATTCCTTTCAACACTCTTGTCCTTTGACCCAGAGCAGTAAACACAAATTAAGGATTTTATCTCACAACAAGGAAATTGCATAAATATGCAGTGACAATGGTCAACTGAGGTTAGACCCTTTATGGTCTTCTCTTATTTTCATATCGCTGTGTTGTTTTTCCTCTAGACATATGTTCATTGGAAGGTTTCAGTAAAGCTTTACTTTGGCAGAAGTCCCCAGAATAATCTGTCAATAGAAAAATTAGTCTCATGTTACCTTCAAAAAGATAAGAGTGTTACCTCAGTTCAGAATTGGAGATATCAAAGTATGGAAATGTCAAGTGGCTTATCAGGTTGCCTAACAGGAATTTTATAGATTTGTGAAAGATTTTGGAAGACTAGACTTTTATGTCAGCTCTTTGTCCTTGGAGATTTAAGCCGATCTTTTGGGTTACTAAAACTCATATTTGAATGGCACTGTCCTCTGTATCTATTAAAAATCTGCAGAACACAAAGCCAATATGTAAAGCATGATCTTGGCCATATAAAAAGATCACAACAAAGCAAACACAGAGTGACGTGTCAGAATTAACATCCAATGCCATGTGCTTGATATTATACAGTGTCACTGCAGCCATTACTGGGATGAGAATGGCATTATAGGGACATCTAACCAATAATACTGTCTGACTTTGGATGGGGGAATTACACAGGGAAGCTGTGGCACCCCGACCACAGGAAACCCGTGTCTGTTAATGCTGGGGAAATTTTTAGAGCAGACAGCTTCACAGAATGATTTAACTATAGTTAAATAGAATTACAAAGTAAGAAGCAAAGCCAGTTGTCACTGACACTCTCTTGGCCCTCTTGAATTCAATGGATATTTCACTAAATGTTTCACTGTAGGGAAAAAGATCACCTCCAGGATGTTTTGGGAAATATGGTCTGGAGGAAAGAAATCAAAGAAAGAATATGGAAACAGGAAGGAGACAAGCCAAATGGGAGCCTAAGTGAAGACCTGCAGGGAAGTGAATACCCCATCCTTGGTTTAAACAATAAAGTAATTTCTCATATTCATAGTTGGAAAAAGGAGCTTTTGGTGTGCCAGCAGCACTCAAATTCCTTAAACCATCAGGCCAATAAAAAAACACTTCAAATTTTTTTATTCTTTATATTTTCATTATTTGTAAGGGTAGTGAAAAGGGGATTTATTCATCACTCTGATGCTCGGATCTGGCAATCACGCTGCAGGGCTTGGGCATGGAATTTGCATTGCAGATGCCTGTTCTCATGGGAAACCTGCTGAGTACTGAACTCATTTCAGAGATCCTCATTGCTTTTGATAATTCATCCAGCATGGCCAGAAACACCACTGGATTCTTTATAAACCTTTCCTAAGTTTGTGTGTCCTCCAGAATCTTTGTCTCATGTAATTTTTGTAATCTCTATTTTGAACTGGACAACTTCAAAACCAGATATCACAGGTTTGGCCAGAACACATAAAGCCTAAGGTTATCTCATGTAATACTTAGCCTGGTCAGGTTTTAATTCTACAATTTCAGACATGAAAGGCAAATCAGGCAAATTTGCTTCTTCTCACTGTGTCTCCTGATTTCTAAGAGTTGTTATGGTCACCCTCTGAATCATGAGGTTCTTTGCCTCTCCCTATAGCAACTCTGGGTCTCACAAAACACCCTCTTCATGGGATTCTTTTGTCTGGTCTTTAATTTATTTTTAAAAATTGATTATTATTTTATGTTGACTTTCACCTATTTATTTTCACTGGATATCCCTTTTCTTTGTGGCAGAAATACCCAGATTATCTGTTCTTTTCAGCTTGTAGGGTCTACTCCAAAGCCCGTTTAAGTCAATAGTTTCTTCCTCTGACATCAATAGGCTCTGGATGAGGCCCAAAATGAACAAGAGTTAACTCAGTTTGATAGGATGGGTATTAACTATACTGATTGCTACTGGAAACAAATTTATGAGCCTCTCACTCTAGGAGCCAACCACAATAATTTTAATTATACAAAAGGAAGTATTTCTTGTGCAAAAACATTCCAAATACTTCCATTTCTTTTAAGCTACTTCAAAAGTGGGCAGAACTACAAAGTATTATTGAAAACTCAGGATGGGGTGGAGGGGTATTTCCCTTCCTCTGAAATTCCTCCCCCATATATGCATACTGCTAAACCATCCCTAGCAGGGATTACTTTTATCTCCAGCTCATGAAGAAATTTCTGAAGAGTTTTTTGCTTTTGTCCTTGGAATATGCTGCGTTGTTCAAAATGGGCTTGTGAATCTCTTTCTTGGGAAGGGAAATTGAACAGCTCCTGCCATTTGCTTTCCTTCTCGTTCCTTTGCCAGCACCAAAGTTCCTGTTGTGCAGGATATAAGGTAGGAGATGTGCACCACTGCTCAAGCATTTCAAAGCAGGCACCCCGCTGAAGATCATCAAGCTGTTGAAGATGTACACAAACCTGCAAAATTGCATATCCTGCATATCAGGTGAGTAGCTACAGCAAATTTATCATTCATCTGTGTGTAGCTATACCAGCACTCTGTACTGAAAATTCATGTCTTCTGGGAATCCGAACAGCTTTGTGCTAATAACCATACTGGTTTGGTCTGAAGGACTCTCTTTCAACACATGAGAGAGATGAAGAGGGATAATTTTCCTCATTTAGCCAAACTGAGTCTTTCTGTCAGTACCAAGAGCAGCTGTGGTCTTGTGTTTGAACAGAGGTTCAGGTTACTCATACTCAATTTTGGAAATGACTGGCATACCCTCCAACAGATCACGCAGCGTGTAATCTGCAAATCTCTGCCTTGGTTCCCTTCCTGCTCGATGGTGCTCCTGGTTTAGGCTGGGACGCTGGTTAGGGAATGCATTTTCACTCAGGAACTGCTTCTACTTGTCACGGTGGGACTCCAGTCTCAGTTGGACCTCTGGAAGTTTCTCTTCCCCTCTTGTCTCACTTGTTAATCTCACTACAATGCATATGAAGCAGGAAGGAGTAGGTTTTTCTCCTCTTTACGAGCCTCTGTTTGCGTGCATTTATACGGATAAGATAAATTCTCTCAAGATATTTGGTTCAACATCTCCCAGCACACTGCCAAAACAGTTTCTAATACATGGAGTTTAGAAACTCCCATTAAGTAAGGGAAAAAAAAAAAATCTACTGATCTTTTATGAAGAGAATCCTACTCCTTTGTACTCACACTTACCCAGAACTGTGTTGCTTTGTCTTTCGTCTGCCAGTTTCAAAGGATTTGACAGAATTTGAGCAAAGGAGCATTGCTGTGTACTGGGAGGCAGGCAAGTCTGGGTATGGGGGGATTATTTCCATCTCTCCCCCATAACCTTGTGCTGTGGGACTGTCTCACTTCTCCTTGGCAGAAGGAACAACCCCTGTACATGGTGAGAACGGCACCTTGTCCACCACTCTTTCACTTCTGAATGAAGCCCAAATCTAGGACAGAGGCAGCCATGCAATGGAAAAACACCTTTAAGAGGTTAAAATGTCAGTGGGAAAGCTGGAAGAAGCAGCTACGAGCTTGAGATGAAATGGCTGCACCATGAGGCTGGCAAATGCTCCCTCTCTCTTTCGTCCTGTGAAATTAGAGGAGAGGCATCAACATGGGCTTGTGTGGAGGAAAACAGGCTGCTCTGAGTGAGTGCAGGAACATGCTGCTGCAGCTCTGGAGACAGATATTTAACATACATAAGCAGAGAAGAGCCCTGTGACTTCTTAAGGTAATACAGGAAAAGCGGAAAACACAACTCGAGCACCTTGGCTCTTCTGGCACTGCTGGATGTGGCCAGTCACCCCTTAATCCTCTCTCCTGCCAAAACAAACGGAGTGCTCTGACCTCTTAAACATATTCTGCTATAAAGATAATATTTTCCACGGATAAGAGTGCCATATACATTATATATGAAGCTAGAACCATCAATAGTCTATTCAGGGTTTCCTTCCTCTTCACTATGTGGGACAGCTCTAAGAAAACAATCTTGATGTAAATGAAAATTAAAAGAGATATAAAGAGAGGAACCATATAACACAAGCACAGAGGTGGTGGTTCAGGGAAAGGTTTTAGTCCCGAGAAGCAGCTGGTGCCTCACTTTCCATCAGAAAAACACTCCCACTTAGAGGCTTTTCAGTTTTAGCCTTTGGGTTGTAACAAAGCTCTCTGCTGTTATCTTGTTTTGCCAAATGCCTGCACTGTAATAGAAGGAAAGATCCACACCAATGGGGATGGAGTACAAGTATAGACTGAGTGGGGATGTTTTTATAAGGAAAATAAACATAAACATTCTCACAAGGGAAATATAGATAAGGGAATACATATTTTATGGAGGCCAAGCAGGTGATCTGAGCTAGGCTCAGGAGAGGGACTTTGCTCTTCCCTGTCTCATGCTCAGCTCCTGTGTGTGGGATCCCAAAAGGAGGAGGATTCAGCCTTAACTTTCCCTGGAAATTCTCTTGAAGGTGGAATGAACAACTCTGCAAGCACAGGGGGAATTTTCATTTCCAACCAGATGTTTGGGTATCAGGTTCACATATAAACTTATGTATAAATAATATCTTATCTGACCCAAGCAATCCTGCCAGCTCTGGGGTCTCCATTGCTCCCAGCACTCTTATTAACAGAAGTATAAATAGAAGAATTTCACAGAAATATTAAATGACATAATGGAATTTTTAAGTAATGTTCCCTGAAATAAATCAGGCAAAATTTTTCTGATAGACATTTAGTTTTATTCTTAAACTATCAAGACCTGATTTATTTTTCAAACTCTAGTTAGGGTCTAAGTATTAAAAATAAATAAAGTGGGATTTTGGAACCGAAGTCTAGAACTGTAATCCCAGTAAATCTCCTTTAGCTGGCCTTCAGCCATGTGATGCCCAGGTCAGAGTGCAGGAGCACATTGCAGGATCTTTCTGTGGCACAGAGGCTGATGAGAATGGCATGGCTCACATCCATGTTGTATAAATCTCACTCTTCAAAACAGGCTAGCTGCATTTAAACTGATAACTGGGATTGTTCCTGGTCTGTGCTGAGTCCCAGACAATGCCTGGTAATCATTGAGGAAAATGGTCCATGGCCCCGGGCCTAAGCAGTGTCTTCCTAACACTGCAGTGTTATCACAGTGTTATTGATACCATCTTCTAGGACTCAACCCAAAAGTAAAATTAACGGAAATACAAGGTTCGGGTTCAGTCTGGGATGGACACACCAAATGTTTTGATGTAGATAACTAAATATTGAGGTGGTGGATGTTGATAACTGGAAAACTGAATGAAGACTGCTGAGCAATTCAATCAACAACATTTTGGTGTCTATTTTTGGGGAACGGGATTACCTTTATAGGCTCCCCTGAACATGCTGAGGGACAAATTTGGTTGTCCATACAGGAGTGTCTAATGCCACTTGGAATTGCCTCAATGTACTCCAGCTGGTCACCAGCTGTTACTACAGAAAGGAATTTGTCTTCCACATCCTTCTCACATTTGCTGAGTCAGTACTGTAAGGATCAGACCACACTTAGCAGGACATATGGCACACTCAGGACCTTTAATTTATGTGTCAGTATAGTAGGGCTTCTCATACGCAGCAAATGTCAGTGTGGGAGCAGATAAATCTAACATTCTTGACTGTGATGACTAAGTTCCCTACACATATCATATAGAAGTTTATCTGTGTATGTGTTGCTCTTGAAGGGAAAACTTCCCTATAGGCTGCTCTTCTTTGAAAGCCTCTAACCTGAGGGTCCCATTTCCTTTGGGGCCCTCTTCCTCCTAAAAGGAGAAGCAAAGAGCCACTGTTCAGGATGCAGTCTTAGGATGAGGAGTATGGTCTTCACACCTTCTTGTGATGACCTTCCACTCCAAATGTGCGTGGGGAACACAAAACAAAACAAAACAAATCAAAACAAAGCAGGACAAAAAAATCAACATGCCTTGAATCAGGACAAAGCACCTACTCCTTAGAGACAGATCTGTAGAAAATGTCATTCCCTGCAGCACTAAGTCAACCTGCAGGTGTGTCCTGGCTTACAGGGCATGCAGCGTGGAGATGGCAAGGAGAGAGAAGCTGAAGAGCAGAGGAGCTGTGAAGGTATAAGACTCAGGGAGAGAGTGCTGGGGTGCCTTGGTTTGCTGCCTGCACATTCTGTGCACTGTGGCATCCCATAGGATTCCCACCCTTAATGCGGCACTGGTGTAAGGACACTTTTTGGAGCATCCTTACTCAAGCTCTGATGGGGCATAGAGGGCTGGAAGGGAGGAGACAGTTTCAGCAGCCCTTTGGTGTTGTGGGTGTGCTTTAACCCGACGGCTGTTTGGATAAAATGTTTTAATTCTGAGAATGTTTTGGCAATACTAGTTTTTAAAGTGTACCAGTCTCTGTTTAGGGAAACCTGCTTCCCTGCTGTGCCAGGGCATCTTCTTACAGCCTGATCTGAAGTCTCTATCTGAGTTTCTCAGGTCAGCAGGCACACAGAAAGGGTAGCAATGTTAAATAGTCTAATGCCTGATCTTCCTCTGGCTCAGTGATTGCAGCAGAGCAAGTGGAAACCTCCCCCTTCCTACTGGGATCTGCTGGGCAGCAGATGCTCTTGGGTGAGGATGGAAACAATGGGACATCCTCCACTGAAATGTACTGTACTGGCAGCATTACCCGGGGTTGTCCAGAGGAAATGAAGAGATTCTTCACCAGTTGGTTTAGCGTCAGTATAGCCAGTATAACAACAGGGTTTGCACTGAATTTTATGCCATTTATCTACTCATTTTGTAGTAAAACACAATGTTTCACATGGCTGGTGGATTTTTTAAGTTCATGCATAGGAAGAATATTTCTGCTGTTTCTGCTCTTCATCCATAATGCCTTGCACGGAATTTGGGTGAAGGGGTTTCCCAGGTTCTGTCTGTTTAAGAGTCCTGGAACCCTTGAACAGACAGAGGTTTGTGACATTCACCCTTGACAGAACATCTTGGGTTCTTCTGTTTGGGATATGTTCTATCACACTATTGAATTCCTAGTCTAGGAGAGGCACATAGGTTAATATTTATGGTCAGAGCTGATCAAGAGTAAAAAGGGAGGCATATTTTCTTTTTTTTTTCCGTTTTTTCTTTTATTTATATATGTAAGAAGTGAGAAAAAGAGTTTAATTCAGAATGGCACACATCTGAGGGACTTAAAATTTTATATGGAAAAATAAATTTAAACTATTTCTGGGAGAAGAGGGAGAAATCTTAGAAATTATATCAATGTCCTTTATTTGAAATGTTGCAGTCCAGTTCCTATGTGGTTGGGTAGAGGCTCTCTGTTGTCTCATTGCTAGAGCAGTGTCTGTCAGTAACACAGATTAATGGGGGGAAATCCTGCATGAGTGACAGTACCAGGGCTAAGTCAGAGCATCAGCAGGAAAGACAACCTCCAAACAAATCTACCTCATACCCCATACAACAGATTTCTCCCAATTCCCTTTCCCCTTCAAACACAAACCATATGCTCATCCTTGGTGCAAGTAAAAGTGGGGCTTTGCAGTTTGCCCTGAAGGTCAACAGACCCAGGCTAACTTGGGGAAAGAGATCAGACAACATTAAAAGCAAATAAAAAGTTGGCTTTACTTGCAACAATGCTTTACTGCTTAACAAACACAGCACTGCTCCTGCACAGACACCCGTGCAGGCAGATTGCAGAAATAGAGGCCTAAATTAATATTTCAAATGAGCCAAACTCTTTCATTTTAATCAGAACCTCATTTTAATTAACTTATTTTGGCAAGAATAAACAATTCCTGAATAGTAATGCAAATTACCCCCACCCCCCAAATTTGAAAACTGTCAGGATAGATAGGGGTAATATTCATTGGACACTTCAGGAAGGAGCTTTTACATCATGACCTTATCTGAATTTCTTCTCTCTCGTTCCTTAAGTGTTTGAAAATTTTAAATCCCAGCGACAGTCAGTTTCAGGTGTTTATTTCTCAGGAGTGACAGCTTTGAACCCTGTGGGGGAAACCAAAAGGGAGAGAGAAAGATGAAAAAACAGAACGACACAAGCCAAAGAAAGAAAACCTTTTGCTTAAGTTAGGTCAGGAACCTCTTGGCACTGTCCACATTCTTCTCCAGCACCTTGGCTTTTTGCTTCATGTCTGAAAGGGAACAGAAAGAGCAGATAATCAGCCAACCCCGGTGCACTTTCACAATTTCTGTATAAAATTTCACTTAATGCAATTGTGGCGCCAGGGCTGGGCGTATGATGGTACCATTCAGAATATGTTTATATAACATGACTGCATGCCACTGCGATCCTTTAAATTCTTTTCTAAGAGCTTTACTCACTCCACGTTCACTCATCCAAAACCCTTTATAATCTCAAATATCTTTGTTACTTTCTCCTTTGAGCAGCAGTGTTGGAGACAGGGGGGAAGGGGAAGGGTGGAAAGAAGAGGGGAAATATGTAACTGATGTGGACACTGCGAAGAGTTTGCTCTTTTTCCCCATTCCTGGGGGGCAAAAAAAAATTCTGCTTTAATGTAAATTCACTAGGATACATCAGCCTTTGTGGTGGCTCTAAAAAAGTATAAAGGGGGGATTTGAGCTGCCTTGAGAAATCCTTAAAAGCAGTTGCTGGGTTTGTACCGTTGTGTGTAAATGTTTGGGGATTTGGGAATTTTGGGAAGGTTGGGGACTTTTGCATACAAGTGTGGAGCAGCCAAGGGGAGCACAGAGAGCACAGTTGAGTAGTGGCTTCTCATGGGTCCATGAAAGTGATATCTGCTTATCTCTTTCCATTCACTGCTAACACATCTCCAGCCTCTCCTTGTTTCTTCTGTAGCACCACTGTGCCTGTGCCTGTGCTTGGAGGAAACACCTGGAATCATATTGTCACATATTCTTCTTTCAAACCCTTCCTGATAATGTCCTTTCTCATGATGTGCTGAGAATAAAAACAACCCTCATGGCACGGAGGCTGCTGACCTCCCAGTGTGTCAGACAGAGTGACATGACATTGTTGCTTCTTTATATTCCCTTTCTTTCTCCATTCTTACTCTTCTTTGTCCATCTGGCATCCCATAATGCATTTATCAGTGATATCGGTGGGGCTATAACATTGTATTATGGCTTCAACAGTAAATAAAGCCAGGTCAAGTAGATTTTTTTTAAGGAAAAGAGTTCCTCATAAAACAATTTTTTAAAATAAACATGATCATCCAAGCCTATTAATAGGATGTTTAAATGCATATTCCAGCTTTTGATTCAGCTCAGATAACTTCTTCACAGTTTGCTCTAAAACAATATCATTGCCAGGCGTGGAAATAAACGTGTCTGTTTCCAGCAAGAACAATGACAGCCTTTCATTTAGATGGGACATTTCTCCATCATTTTAACCTGGGCTTAGAAATTAAGGCTTGGAGTTTCTCATCAAATGTCAAAAAGTGCATTAGGCAAGTGAAATACATTGCACTGTGGGCTATGTAAATTATTTGTATAAACAGTTCTTATAACAACAGAAGTGCTGTATAAGTAGGACTTTCAAAAAATTCATTTCTGAATGAGAAAATACTTCTGACAAGCAGGTGGGAATGTGCTATTGTATAATCATGGCATACAAAAGTATTAAACTCCCTCAGGACATTTTTTCAGTGTTGTACTAGTTACTTCCATGGAATTCTGCTTCTGGGCAAAGGCAAGGAGACCAATAGAGCTCCTTACTTTGCAAGCCTCTCCCACTGTTCATTCAGCATGCTGAGACTCAGTTTACCTGTAAAACCAATCTGGATTCTCTTGAGGACTGATAAATGTAAAGATCATAGAATTTTTCAGGTTGCAAGGGACCATAAAGACCATCTCATTCTAACCCCGTGCTGTGGGCAGGGACACCTTCCTCTACCCCAGGTTGCTCCAGGGCCCATCCAACCTGGCCTTGGGATGGGACAGCCACAGCTTCTCTGGGCAACCTGTGCCAGGGCTTCACCACCCTCACAGGGAAGAATTTATTCTTAACATCCAATCTATACCCACATTTTTTTAAGTTTAAAGCCATTGCACCTTGTTCTAGCAAGGGCGAGATAGCTGCATTGATAAAGAGGAGCAAGGATGAGTGCTGGTTATTGTTGTGCCAAGGTTTTATCCCACTTTATTGATCATTTATGCAGAGATGCCATGGTATGACCCCTAGAATCCAGCAGCTGGCTGTACTTGTAAGCATACAAAGCTTCTCACAACCAGGTCACACCAGTATTTGCAGGGCAAATAACTACAGAAGCTGCATATGTCAGGAAGACACCAACATTTAAAGATCATTTCTCTCTTTCTGGCAGCAGGCAAAGAGCTCCCAGCATTAACTTCAGCGCAGTCTATCCTAAGGGAGGCATTAACTGTGTCACGGTGCCTTTCCCCACTCCACTCCCTGCTCTCCAGTCCCAGGGTACCATGTGATGATCCAACACACACTTCACCTCAAAGCCATGTTTGGGTGAATTTATGGCACAAAGGTCTTTTCTTTCTGTCTAGCAGACACTTATTTCACACTGGGGCAGGGACATGTCCCACAGAGGTATTTCCATCAGGAGGACAGTTCCTATCCACTGCCTACAGAAAATGTGGCATATTCAATGCCCTTAAGAGCAGCTCTAGATTAACAGCATGGTATGGAGCAATGGAATTGCTGTTGGATGTTACAGGAGACTTCTGTTTTTGTGTTTGTCATGGGTGTTGATCAGGACTTTGCCAAGAAAATAAAAATTTTGCTCAGGAAGAATAAATTTCCATATGTTTTCAACACATAATTTGAATTTTTCCTCCCCTCAGACTGTGTACTCAGAAATGTTGAAAAGGAAAAAAAAATTTCCCCATATTCTAGCTCAACAGGACTTTTTAGTTTTAAATTTTTGGTAATAAAAACTTAGCCAAATAGAAAGAAAACACTGGCAAATTTTATTTGAAAAGCATCGAGATAACAAGAATGTATTTATTGGCTATATGTTGTTTGGTTGGGGGTTTTTTTTGTTTTGGAGTATAGCAGTTTTTCTGGAATCTCAAAACAACATTGTTGGATATGGAACTATCATTTACACAACTCGATTTACTGAGTCGTGGCATATTGGAACCGACTGGGAATCCTCCTTTGAATATCTGATTATCTGGATGTGCTGTGAACACACTGAAAATAATATGAACTTTAAATGCATGCCCTAATTCTTATCATAGTGGTGCAGGAAAAGAAAATTTATTTCCATGCTGTTTTCTTCATGGCCTTTTTGCTCGCAAGTAAACACATCCAGTGATCATTCTGTGGATGTGTATGTTTTAATAGGCATTTTAATAAAGTAATGTAGAATATGTTTACTGCCATTCATTAAGAGTTTGATATCAAAATGTCTTACAACCTGTCTAAATTCATAATGACTGCATACTTGTGAATATTTCAGCTTTGCCTACAACCACCTTGGAGGTTTATCACATTATGCATAGAAAAATATTGTGGGAAAGCACAATAAATATAATCTCAGCAGCTATTCCCTTCAAAGACTTTCAGTTTTATGCATCTTGAATTCTAAATAGGTTTATTGCCAATTATACATGATGATGAAGCAGTAACACGGAGTATATGCCATATTTAAGAGACTCACACCAGCAGATGCTCTTGTAAATGTATTTTGCTTCAAACCAAGAAATCAGTATTGTGAAATCCCCCCGAAAGCTTGCCGCTGCACTTTCTCAACTCAAAACTTGTAAGCATTCTTGCTCTTTGATGGATGGCTTCTTATAAACTCTGGCCAAAAGCTACCGTGACACAAAGATGTTTGTTTATGCCCAGTTTTTCCATCCTGCAGTAGTGCTGGAGGTGTGTGTGAAGCTCAGGACCAACGGTGATAGCATCCTGTATCCAGACAGAATTTGCAGTCTTAGAAAACAGACAATAGGGCTGGGGAGGCCTTTGGGTAGGATGACCCCATGCAACTCCTCCTTCCCTGTCCTGCTGATAAATGCAGAGGGGAACAGATTACATTTTCACCTACCTTTTTTTTCACATTAGCAGATAAATGATAGTTCCAAACCTCCATGGAAGGGAGGTTGGAAATAGATAATCTTTAATGTCCCTTCCCATCCTACCCATTCCGAGATTCTATGATTCTATATCGTATTTCTTCCCTTCTCAACCCTCAGCTGCAGGTTTGAAAAGTGAAAGGCTTTCCCAGCCTCATGCCAAAGTAAAGCTGTGAAAAGAATCCAGCACTGCCTAGTCTGAATTCAGTGCCTTAACCACAAACCCACATTTTTTTGTTGTTTTTTTTTTCTTTCTGTGAAACAAAAGATTTCAGGCCTTTCAGAAACAGAAAATAATAACCACCTGTCTGTGAAAGAAAGCTCACCTTGTTTTATCACAGTGATTTCGCAGTTTGTTTTCCCTGCTCTCAAAGCTGGCAAGAGAGAAACTAACTCCCTGAGGTCTGTGATAATTTAAAATGTGATATCCATTAGAATCTCCCTTTGTGATTTGTCCCAGAGGTCTCAACACCCATATTTACAAGAACTCCAAAGGGTTAAATGATTTTCACTGGCTAGTGGTAAAATGTCTACTTGACACCTCCTTACCTGTGGTTGAGCAGTCAATTTGTACAGTGAAAGCCCTACACTGCTGTTGAGTCTCTTAATTTTTCCAGATTTCCTTTTAAAAAAATCACTTCCTTTCACAAGACTCGGAAAATATTAGTCTAGACCTGTGAGATCATATGGCTTTCTATGCCACCCAGTGAATCTTAGAGAAATTTTGGTACTGAAAAACACATGTGCCCCTACCCAAACATCTCTTTTGCCAAGTATAGACAGGGATAAGGCAAAGTGTTCTAAAATCTGGATAAACAACTATGTGCTTCTTACATTTGAAATGTGAGCAAAATTTTACATGGAAATTTCAGCCCAGAGGTATGATTTTTTTATTCATCTGTTATTCAGCCCTTTTGCCCCTACACTGCACCCTGTGAACTTTACTTACCAGGGTCTACCTCCATTTGTGTGCATTAGCATATCTAACGTTCGGATACTTAACATCAAATAAACAATAATGAAAATTCATTGCACATATGAGAATGTGCTTCCCATTCAGGAAAATACATGGAAATGCCTTTAAGCCTATCCATATTAAGGACAGCATGTAAGCAAATAACTTTAATCTTGTTCTAAGTATGTGCTTAAATAAATGAAGATGCCTTTCCAGCCTATATTTTTCACTTTGCCTATAAGCGCATCAGAACTTCTCTAAGCTTCACTTATTGGCATAGGAAGGATCTTATTGTTGCAAGCCTGAAGTAGGAGGTCTAATAAAATTTCCTAATCTGATGAACCACACAAAAAGAACCAGAACAAACATAATTTTATATCTCTACTGGGGGGAAAAACAGACGATGTGGCTTGAAGTTTGCTCCCCTATCTTTTATTAGGCTGTAACTTATACAAATTATATCAAACACTGCAATAAAATGAAGCTGGATTTATTTGTAGGCACAGATCTTGTTAAAAAGCTGTAATTTTTTAAAATCCTGTGGGAAATAGAAGCTGTACATAAAATTACACCAGATTTAGAAGGAAAGCAAATAAAATACAGATGATTCTATTATAATGTTTTAAAATATGTATTTATCATGTGCTATCGTTTTCCTTTTGAAAGTGCATTTTTGTAGGTATTCCAATAAAAATAGCAGTTTGTGTACTGTCTAACAGAAGCAAATTGAATATCCCCTTAATGAGGTAATATGAGGTAAAGCAGTACAGAAAAGAATTAAAAAACTTCTAAATGAGAAGGAAAAAGATGATTTTGGAAAGAGTCCAAGCTTTATGTTTCACTCGTCAGACATTCTCTCACTGAGGAATGGGAAGGAGGAAGTTTACCTAGCGGGAATCACTCGGCTCTGATTCATCTTGCTAAAGTTTAGGTGTCTAGGTATCTAAAAATTAGGCGTCTCGTCATGGCTAATTATCTGTATTCCTTCTGTAGTCAATAAAGAGAGATAAGCACCTCTGGAAGGTGATTCAGTCTACCTATCTCAGGACGTTTATCTTGGGATAGGATGAGTTTCCTTCTCTCCCACTGCCTGTTTCTGTCTGCTCATCACAGAGGGAGCTTAGGTGGTTACCTGAGATTAGATGCCTGACTTGTAGATAACTACATTTAGGTGAGGTGATTCTCTCCATAAGTAATTGCTCTTATTGTTGATACTGGGGATAATTTCCACTGATATCAAGACATGATGATTATCTGTACACCATAAGTGATTTAACCAACAAACTTTGCCATATGGTAATAACGCTTTCCAGAAACGGAAATTCGTGCCTGAATTTGTACTTGCCCAGGTCACCTCTTCCATAGGAACCGTAACCTGTGCCTCCATCTTAACTTGCTGTGTGCCAGAGGAATGAGCTGCTCCCACAGTCCACCCCAGAAACAGATGCATTTAAGTGAGGAGGCATATAACTGATTTATATATCTCTATACCTAGCAGCACTTAGGTTCTGCCCATTGTTCAATATGGAATTAAGTCTTCTGAATTGTCAAAAAATCCAATTTTCCACTAAACTTGTATGTGGCCTCAGATTGAAAATGCAGCAACGCTCAGAGAGTAACACAGACCTGGGTTCGGTTCTGCAGCTGGATCACTCCCCCGGATTCTTCTTACACAGTGGAAAAAGAGGAGGCCATGTGGAGAAGTCTCTCTCCACCTCCTCAGTTCTTTCACAGGAAAGATATTGTTCTGAAGCCCTACCAACAATCCCTGTGATATAATCCAAGGTACCAAACCTATGCCCTCAATGTCACAGTGGTTAAAAGAAAGACCTCTTGGGAAAATGATAATTAAAAAAAACCCAACTGTTGCACAATTTTTTATTATTTCAGACATTGAGTTTTAAAAAATCTTGCTGATAGAAGTAGAGGTGCTACCAAAGGCTACATGAACTGAATGATAATGCAGATTTGGCTGGTCCAATGTAGAGACATCTAAATCTGACCATGGTAGGTGTAAGCTCAAGAGCAAAGGTTGCCCAGAAATAATTTTTCTTTTTTTCTTTAATTTTGTAACAAGAACAGTATTTTTCATACTAAAGGTTTCTTTTAGTCATTAAAACCCATTAGGAATTCAAGAAAATTTTAATTTTTCACTCTGCAGAACAATTTAGCAAAACTGGAATTGGACATGGTTGGCTAATACATGTCACAACTCAAAATGTGAAGAAAAAAAGATGTTTTAAAGTTTTGATATCCACTATGACATTGCCTCCCAAATTACCCATATTGGATAAGGAGCACGTTTGGTCTCCTCAGCTGCTCTAACACACAGAACCAAAACCTTAGGGCTTGCTATTTAGTGCCTTTAATTGCCAGCTGACTGGCAAGACATGGGTGGGTCAAACTTCCAACACATTTCTAAACTCACTCCTGGTCTTCATGGTCCAGAGCTTAACTCCTGGTGGCAAGGAGGAACCTATGTTCAAAGGGGTGGTCCAGTCTTGAGTTGTGTCCTGCAACGGGGCATCTTACAGCTCATTGATTACTGACTGATCCTGTCTATGGATGAAAGAAAAGTTTTGAAGGAGATGATGAAATTAAGTGAGGGGAAAAGGGTTAAACACGTCCTCTATCTTTCTGATGCACAAGCCTCTTGGCTGGATGAAGGTCCATTGTGCCTCAGAGCTTGGTTATTTTGTTGTTTTTGTTCCCCAGCCATACTGATCAGTGTAAAAAAAACTGTATCTTCCCTGCAAAGCTTATCTTTCTGTATAAAACGGTAGACATGTTAGAGGGTCTGTCTGAAAATAATTTGCTTTAATTGTGGCTTATAAGAATCGGTAAGTTCTCAGCCCACTTCCTCCCGAGTAATGTTTGGGTATTGATTCTGTCATGGACATGACTTTGTGTTCTGTAGAATGACAAAGAAATTTAGTAGATAAGGGATGATTTCAATCTTTGCCATGATTTTTAAAAAACACAGTTAAATATACTGTTGAAGAGAGTTTGGCTATATGTCTTTCACTCATAAGGAGACTAAGTTATACAGAGTTAAACAACTTATTACTGTAAATTCTTTGGGGCAAGGATAGTCTTTCTGCTCCAAGTTTAATGGCTTGGAGCAATAAGCTTGTGGCTCTTAGCAACTGCTGAAACACAAAAGGTAAACAAGGGTGTTTAGAGCTCAATCACAGGCCTTTGCTCTACATGGCAGTTGTTTATTTGGGTGACTCCCATGTACTTTGGTGTTACTGCAGGCCACATTGTCACCTAGGTACGTATTGCAGAACTGGCCCAGAAAAAGCACAGTGTTAATTCTCATTGCTTTCTGTGACCAAAAGAAAAGATTTAAAAAAAAATTAAAAATATCATCCTACAGGGTTATTATTCTGGCCTTTCTTTGATCATTGACTTCACTTAATTTAAAATTAAAGAGAGATCAGAAAGAATAAATGCATATTAAATTAATAGCACCTATTCAAAGACTTGCATATTACAGATAACAAAGTAATGTTCACAGAAAAGATAGAGATACAAAATAGGATGGAATTTCCCCCACTTGTTATCATTTTCAGAAGTCCGTATTCATGCTCATTTAATCATTACCATAATCTGTAGAGAAAAATGGCCATGACAATCTGTATCTCACTATACACACATACACATGTCTATTATTGGAAAGGAAACACGTGACCTGGTTCTTTTCTCCTTTATCTAGGCGTTATGTATACAGGATTGTTTATCCAGGGTGTGGATGACCCAAATGTCATTTTTTCTTTATGCATAGGGTCTTCAAACTTCCATCATCTTTTGTCCATGGGCATTGTCAAATCAACAGGTTTTATCAGAACTGAAAGAAAGCAATGTTTTTTTTGCTGTGCAGAGCAGAGTTGGGGGTCCATGCTGTGAGAACTCTATAATTCTATGTCTGTGGCCTGAGTGTCATGACATTCAAACAAAAGGATACAGTCTTGAGTTTTGGTTCATGGTTCATTATCATTTATCGTTTTTTCAATTTATGGGGTGGGCAAACTCTATGGAGTTAAAACTAGAATCCAGTTTCCCCTCTTTTTTTTTTAGTGTTGTTACTACTGAGTTGCAGAGTGTCACTGAAGCCTTCTTTGTTAAGATCATGGAATCACACTGGATGACGTGAGTGATGTGACCAACTCAGTGACCAACCTGGTGTGCCAGAGCAGCCTTGTAGATCCAATCCACATTTTGGATTCAGAATGACTTGAACTTTGGTATTCCAAGCCTTAAATCATGCATTTAACACTGACTTTCACCCCTTGAACTAATGATATTTTGAAGTGTCATGTTAGACATATCAGTGGAGGCTTTGCTCTTGAAATAAATGAGACCAGGATCAGGATGTGGTTGTTTTGCCAGGAGAGATTTTGAAGGAGGGTCTCTCTCAAAGGTAAATGGAGGTTCTGCAGTTTCATACTGTACAAGCCCCTTTGATTAAGCTCTTTCATTTTCAAATTACTTAATTACCATTCCTCTTGCTTTGAAATTAAAACGTGGAACAGCTTATCTCAGTTGTATGAGAAGGCTGGTAAAAAAAGGCGATATCACCAGGAAATTAAAAAATAAAATAATGATAATGCCAGCTGGCCTCAAGAAGAGAATGAAAATTGACTCTTACTAACGTTATGTATTAATTACACTTACTCTTATTTAGTGTCCCTATTATATTACACTGAACAGTGCTCAGTAACCTTCAATAAGCCTGGTGTAAAAAGTCTTGTCCACAGTTAAAGGTTGTCTCCTATACTCTGATATCTTAAAAAAGGAAATTTCATTTATCGTTTTTGTGGTATTTCTGTTCCTTGAAAGTAATTTGTCTTATTCACAACTTCAAAATTTGTTTGTCTGGGATAGTTTGGGTCAGATTTTAGGCAGAAGTAATTTTCAGATCAATCTAGAGTGTGCATGTGCCAGAACGGGAAGCCAATAAAAAACTAAAGGGAGATTGATCCTAGTTTCACCAATCCAAAAAATCCCAAAGAGAATTAAAAATGTATAGATTTCTCGAAAGCATATTGTGAAGGAAGTTGTTCAAAAGGCCAATAAAAGTATCTTAGTAGGTGTTGGGACTTTATAATATTTTAACATTGATATTTTTGAACACTTTGGAGCGTCTAACACTTTCAGTAGAAAAAGCAGTCACTTGTACCAAAATGTTCAATGGTGCCACCTACAGTTTGCCAAATTTTCATTCAATAGAAAAAAAAGTGGATTGTGGTTAGTATTACAGAAATCCCATTAGAGAATCATAGTCTGGTTTAAGTTTAGAACCTTAAAGACCATTTCATTCCAACCACCCTGCCATGTGCAGGGGCACTTTCCACCATCCCAGGTTGCTCCAAGCCCCATCCAGCCTGGACTGGGACATTCCAGGGATCCTGGGGCAGCCACAGCTTCTCTGGGCAACCTGTGCCGGGGCCTCCCCACCCTCACAGAGAAGAATTTCTTCCCAATATCCAATCTAAACCTGCCCTCTCTCAGCTTAAAACCATTCCCCCTTGTTCTATCACTGCATTAATAGAGCACTACATTTCAATATTTTCTATGGAAATGTTCTTTTCAGAGAGCTCATCTTTTTCCTATAAATGTTCTGCATGTTTATTGAAGACAACATGTGGAAGAAACCATTCACACTCAGAAGAAATCTCGAGTGCATCATATCAGAATGAGTGGGAAATAGTCTGAAGTTCCTGTTTTCTTTAAAAAAAAATCCTTTAGTTTAAAATAAAGGGTTTAATTTTGATTTAATACCCTGAAAGAAACCCACAAAAAACAACCAACAACAGCAACAAGCCCCAACAACTCCCCAAATTTTTGTTTAAATAGTCTTCTCACATTTTTCAGAAAATTAATTATGTAAGTACCTCTATTGACAAGAAACTCTGTTCCTAAATTTTTCTAACGAATATGTGCTCTGTGTAATGGCTCAGGTTTCCCATTATTCTCACAAATAGTTTGTGGTAGGGATCCACCATCCTCTGTGAACACAGCTCTTATCTACTTAAGTAAGATCAGTTCAACCTGATTCAGTTCAATAACTCAAGCAATTTTGTCACTTACTTGATAAAAACTCTTTCTTTCTTAGCTTTTCTTCTCTAGTGAAACTGCACTGTAGAGCTTAAAAAAAAATCTATCAACTTTTCTGTTACACCATTGTCCAGAATGGAATTTTTGCTGTAGGATGGATGATTCAAAAAGCAAATAGTTAAAAAAAGTAAAAAGTCAAAAAGTAAATAGTTACAGTCTGTAAACAGTCAAAACCATGCTGGTAGTCAGGAAGGTTGATTTTAGTTGTTAAATGACTTTTAGTTATTTTCTCAATCTCTAAAATTTCTCCCTAATTATTTTTTTCCTCAAAGACACTCTTTTCCCAGGGTGATCATGCAGATTTATCTTGAAAGAGCCCTGGAGATCAGACTCTGGCCTGTGGCTGGCATGACATCACCTACAAGTGCTCATCTCCTGAGCATACAGCACTTTGTGTACATACTGAAAACTTACAAATCCAGTGAAAATCTATATCCTGTTCAGGCTGGCCTTAAAAATCAATGGAGTTGGCAAAGTTTCTCTGTCTGTGACCTCCTAATACTGTAATTACAAAGTCACAATGGATGTAATTGCTCTATAAAACTTCCACATACCATGGAAGCACATAATCACTGAAAACATTGACAAGGTATACTTTGTACATTTTGCTTTTTTTCCTCAGGACAGTATGGCTCCATTTAGGGTGTGTTGTAGCAGGAGGTCTGGGTATTTTTTTCTTCCTGGAATGATGAAGTGCAAACAGTTCCCTCTTTCAGATCTGGAGGTTAGAGTTGTGCCATCACGTTATCCATATAACTACAGCATTTTTGGCCACTATCATCATGCCCGTAAAATAAACTGGGATCTTGCTCATGCCTGAGAATACACACTGTTAAAAATTTACTGTCCCCTCCTGATTTATGGACTTGCTTTGCAAAGTTCTGAGTTTGGTGCTGGGTGAGGCGACCTCTTGGATTTGTTTAGTTCTCCCACACCACAATGATATGATGTTCATTGTTTCAAGAAGATCCTGGACTTCCATGTCCAAGGATTGTTGATTAAGGCAGAGCCACCTCTAAGAAGTTCAGTCAGTGATGAACCTCAAATGGCTCAGGAATTCAGGCTGAGGCAAAACCTTGAAGTTTCAGGAGTTTATTTTTTTTAAATATTCAAAACTTCTGGTTCTTCAAAGCCCATCTCGGCATCTTTTCAGAACTACTCTATTTTTTAGAAACACCTTTCTCTTTTCCATTGCAGGATGAAAAGGCACATTTTTTTCAGCAAGTTTTGAGTATTTACAGGGCTCAGCTATGTAAAAACCATGTTGCCTTAAGTCTGCTAGTCTGCATCAAACATTTCAAGGACAGATTTCTTTCTTGCTAGTGCAATATCACATTTGGGCTTTTTTTTTTTTTTNNTTTTTTTTTTTTTTTTTTTTTGCATGATACCTAAATATTTACTTTTTGAACCATTCATTCAAAATTCAAAACACATCAAAAATTTAACCCTGGACAGTAATGTAACAGTTTTGTCAGAGACAAAATCTGGCTTAAAAAGGACCTGCAGCAAATATTTTGCAGCAAATGTACAAATGTATTGGGAGAAGCCGCTGTTGGTCTTTTGGCAGACCACATGAGCCACTGTCAAAGCTGACTTTCTGATGATGTACAGAAATCAGACCTTCCGATTCAAGAGTTCTTGAACTTCCTTATGATACAAATAATATCTTCACATAAAGAGAATCCCGCAAATGCTTTGAATATCCAAAAGTTTGTCTCTGTAGTTGTTTTAATCACATCAGGCTTTCAGTGGAAAGGAAGAGATGTTATTCAAGGGAAAATTTTGTGGCTCAACTCAGATGCTGCTTTTCAGTGATCTGAACCATCCCCTACACATGCTTCTTTCTCCTTCTCTTGAAATTAGAGAGCTCCAAGTGATCAGCTCAGTTAGGTGCTTTTTACTACCCTTCAGCGTCACATAAGTCCCCATTGTGACAAGTTGCATTAGAAGGGAGTGATTTTATGCATACACTGTATTTTCTCATGATTTGGTCATGGGGAAAGGGGACAAAAAACTAGCTCTGCTTGACTCTTGGCTGCAGAAGTGGGTGCAACAGCAACAGCACGCAGTGGGATCTTGCACTGCGAGGAACCCCATTAGAAAGGGCACTCCCCACGTAAAGTTTGATGGATGGCCTCTTCTCCTCTGTCAAAGGATCAGCACGCCACATGTCTTCCTAGAACATGGTCAGACAAGCCTCTTCTGTGATGTGCTGGCTCTGTGTTTCCATCTTATAGCTTTACACATGGGTGTAAAGTATTACACAAGTAAAAAGAAAAAAAAATTCTTGAAGAGCAGGGAAGGCTTGGTAAAATAATCTTCCACTGCTTAAAGGATGGTATGGAAAGATGAACCCAGAGTCTTGCCAAATGTGCACTAAAATAGGTCCAGAGGCAGTGCTGACATTGCAAGACAGGACCTTTAACACAAGGACCATGTTTACTGTGGAAGTGGTCAAGAGCTGGAACAGTTTGACTGGAGAAGCTGTGGGATCTTCTTAAATTCTTGGAGATTTAAAAAACTTTTATGGGCAAGGTTCTGAGCAACCTACTGTGGAAGCAAGTGGTTCAACTGGAGATCTCCAAAGGTCACTTGAACCTTGACTGATGTTTAAGTTCTATGATTTTAGGTAGAGGAGTGTGGCAGACATGACAGCATCCATGAAGTACAATGTCTTGTTTCTAGAGCACTGTTCTGGGGAAAAAATCACAGTGCCCAGTGCTGCCAGGGACAGGAAGAAAGTGTGGTCAGATCCCAATGGTAAAGAGAGAGAAAAAGGTCCACAGTCATGTCCATATCTCTTACTGCATCCTCAAATGCTGCAGTTTCTCTCTGGGCATGAAACTGTCCTTGATCTCTGCTCTGTACACTTCTGAGTCAGCCTTGTAGGAAGATGTACAAATGTGGCCTTCTGAGCCTGATTTTGTAAGGACATGAGGACTCTGTGACCTTTCACTGTGTATCTGTGAGATGCCCTCAGTAGCCTGTGAACCCTTCATCAAATTTCATCTTGTTGGATAAGTTTTGAGAAGGAGTTAAACTTTCAAAGGAAATGAATTCCTAGGCAATTTTTCCCTCTTGAAGAGAGATATCTGAATACATAAAAGAGAATTAAATAATGTACTTATTTAAGGAGTTCTGCAAATGAGAATCCACTTTTTATCTGTTTGTGTATCTATGTATCTATCTATCTCAAACTTGTATACTCCCTTTATTATGAATGCACTTATGCACAGTACATGCCCAGAATAGGAATACATGCATTTCACCTGATTCCCTTCTCTGGTTGCATTCCACATTTAAGGATTAGGATCTTAAACACATACATAGGAAAGTGTGAGTCAATGACTATGTTAAAACCATAGTTGCAGAGAAGATTAAGTGTTCTCTTTCTATCAACTACTTATATTTTCTAACTCTGTTGTGCATGCTTTCATATCTGAATCAGCTTTAGTGAAGTGTTCCAGCTTCAGATTTGTTGATATTGTTCAGTAGCAGTATCAAAATTCATTTTACTTCTCATTTCTGGGTTTTTTTTTTCTGACACCCTGGCTCAGTCAAAACTCCTCTATCATAACTGGTGTAGGAACATTACAAACATTACATTAATTTATTGTATTAATGTATAGTTTAAAAGACATTAATAATAATATAATTTTAATTAAAATAGCTGTGTGGTAAAAATGTGGAGATGTAAGTGGTATGTCAGTGCCTAGTGTAGATTATATAAAACTGTAGTCATACAACTCAGAACTCAAACTCCATATCATCAAAATATTAATGCCTCTGAGAAGGAATTTAAGAATGACATAAAAGCTGGACTCTGCAACAGAAAGATTTAAAATAATCCACAAATGTTTCTTAGGACTGAGGGAGTTGCACAGGAATGACCTCAGATGAATTTCTGAACTCCAAAATTCCTCCTATAAGCCATGTGAGGGTGTGTGCAGAGTTTCTTTTTGTTATTTTTTTTTTTAACATGTGAATTATTATTTATTTTTGCAGTATATTAAGAGGAGCAGAGTCTCAGCCCATTTCCTTTTTAAAATCTGGGCTAAATATAATTGTGAAAAACACCCTCAAGCTTCAGGACAATTCAGGGGGGCTCAGTAAACTTATCACTGTTGAAATTCCATGGACAGCATCAGGCAGAAGTCAGATGAAGTGATGGTAATAGCCCTTGTGGGTGTTAATGTGTTCAGATGAAACCCTCTCCTGGTCTGGCCTCTTAATACCCTTTTGTCTTGTTTGTTCCATTAAGGAATCTTAGAAACACCAATAAATTTGTGTGATGGAGTTGAGAAGGGGGGATAAGGTAAGATTTTCTCCACATGGACATGGTGGAAAGCAGATATGCTATTGAAAAAGTGTCTTATTGAAAGAAGGAGTAAGGCTGGCAGGATGAGAAGGGACAGCCAGGCAGGAGGGAAAATTCAGGCCTTCAGGAGGAGACATCTGAAGAACTCTGCCACGGCCCAAGTGTAGTTTCATCAGGAAGAGGGGAACACTAAGGGGAGCAAGGGTGGGAAGTTTCTTTGGCCTCAGTGGAGTAAGACATTTCCCATGTTTTTGCTGGCATTTGGCCCTCAGCAACTTTCCTGCCTGGTTGTCTGAGTCACAGCAGTTCAGTTGCTGTCCGGAACAACTCCAGCCAGTTCAGTCCCGATTGACCAAATGTCAATGATTTCCTTTTTTATTTTGGAGTGCTTGTTTTGGTAACCTCTATTCATGGAGGAAGTCTGGATCTGATAGCTTTCCTGTTTCATTTCCTACCTGTGGTTTATGAGTGATCATCTTTCCTTGTTCTCAAGCAGCAAGTCTCCATGCAGTTTCCCTTCTGAAATGATTTTTGCCATTCTTTTGAATTCCCAGAAGAGATGATGAACAGTGAGGGAAAGGCTGTAAGTTTGGAACACAGTCTCTGTCCAGAAAAAAAAAAAAAGAAAAAAAAAAAGGAGAAAAAGAAAGAAGTGTGTGAAAAAGATCACAAAAGATATTATGTTGGATATCAGCTTAGATTTGTCCTTGAATGAGTAGAATATGTTTTGATAATATCCATCTAACTCTTGCTTGCATGCATTGAATTTTCTCCCTGCAGTAACACTGGAATAGAAAAAATAGCTACAAAACAGATAAGATTTGTATCATTTTTAAGAGAAAAAAAGAAAAGTAGTGGTTGAAAACAAATATATTGTGTTCATGTTCAAGATTGTAGTGGAGTTTTGGTTTGGGTTTAGATGAACTTTTCATTAACATTTTTGAAATTTATTTTTTAGTTTTAATCAACTGGAGAGCAGAAAGTTTTTTGACACTCCTAAGATGGGAGAAGGCAGGCAGCACATTTGCAGAGGATAAATCCAATTGTACTCTCACCCCAATATAAATCCATTTATTTTAGACATCTTACTAAAGGTTTGCAGTGCTACACACAAGATGAAAATCAGATTCTCAATGCACAGACAGGTTTTGTCATGAAGAATCATGCCATGCATACTTTCTCCTGTGTGTTGAGCAAGTTACTGTTTGTAGACCTCACTCTGAATCCCTGCTTCCTTATGCTGCTTTTTAATACCTAGTTACATCTAAGTGACAGCTAAATGTAGGATTTGGAATGTTAAATTCATATTTGTGTCCACTAATGGAAATAAGAATTTTTAGAATCAAAGAATGGCTTGGGTTGGAAGGGACCTTAAAGATCCTCTAGTTTCAACTTCCTGCCATTTACAGGGACACCTTCCACTAGACCAGAGCCCCATTAAGAACAGCCTTGAACATCACCAGGAGGGATGGAGAGTGTCATTTTGTCCTGGTTCAGCCAGTTGGGAGGGAGGGAGGCTCTTGTGGGTTGGAGGGATGGTGGAGGGAGTGGTCGGGTATTGCCAGGGATGAACACTCCCGTGCGAACCGCTCATTTCTTGTACACTCTATTATTAGTATTGCTGCTGTCACTGCTCATTTTCTTATCTCACTGCTGTTTCCATAAATTTTTTTATCTTAAACCATGATCTTCACCTTTTGTGCCTCCAATTCTCCTCCCCATTCTGCTGCAGGTGGAGGGGGAAGGCAAGGGGGGACTGAGTGGCCAGAACGTGGTTTGGAGTGTTTCAGTGGGAACACTAAATTGGGAAATACCATTCCTAAGCCACAACATATTCCAATTATATTTTTAGCAACAGCTGTGGTATATGGAGAATAATTGATGAGTGTTTCCCATACAAAGAGGTGTTATGACGCGTCTCAATTCTTTCTCCCAGAGTGCTTTCTTCTTGCAGATAAATACACATTTTGTGTACTCTGCTAATTCAAGTAATTATTAATAACCCAGAAAATTTTACTTCCTATCTACTAGGATATTTTTGAGCTAATGATATCAGGAACAGACATTTTTCCATGTATTTATTCCTGTTGCATGGAATCAGAGGGACATTTTCATATTTCATAGCTGTAATAGCCATTGATTTCCTTCTGGAATGCATCTGAATACATTTTATCACCAATGGGAATCA
Organism: Pardalotus punctatus; assembly: GCA_013400915.1. Lineage (NCBI taxonomy): Eukaryota > Metazoa > Chordata > Aves > Passeriformes > Pardalotidae > Pardalotus > Pardalotus punctatus. The sequence goes on from VZTX01014858.1 coordinate 375,569, forward strand.
TATATTCATATTAAGTTGAGAAAAGGCCCTGATTCGTAAGCATTTTTCTTCAAGTATAGCTGTAATGTCAGAAATATACCAAATGATTTTTATTTTCTTTTTAAAAATATATATATTTCATTGGAAATTCTGCAGAGACTTAATTACTGTTTTTTAGAGCTGCTTGAAAGTGTCTTCAGGGACCATTTCCATTATATTTTTCATATCAAGATAACAACTTTTTTTTTTTTTTGGCCAGCTCTATTCTTTCTTATCTAACCTTTCCATTTTGTCAATTCTTTTTTTGGAGACAAAAAATTTTGCCTTAGCAATACTTCATTCTATATTTATCCCTGAACATCTAAGTCTCATTCTAAAAACTATATAAAACAGTGGAAAATCTTCTACTTACCCCACCTGACGATGGATCAGCCCTACAATAGACTTCACGTCAAAATTCGAAGAATTTTGTTTTAGTACGGATGTTCCATTTTTTTCTGAGAATGAAGCAAACGGAAACCCTACATCTAGATATTTATTTGTTTTTGTCTCTTGTTGATTTTTAGTTGTTGAGTCAGTTTTTCTACTGCTACAGTTTCCCCACACTTCATTAAATTCCTTCCAATTCAGCAATGCATTTGAAACTGCTTGTTTTGTGTATTCACACTACCAAAAATATTGGGAATGTTTGGCTATGAGCAGCAAAAATGTTAAAGTATGAGAATAATTTCCTACAGTCTTTGACCTAGACCAGTAGGAGCATGATTAATTTGCAGAGGTTAATTTATTTACATACATTTTGTAACATTACACTGGTTTTATTCCGATATTTCTCTTTTGTTCCAATTCCTTTCAATTATGTTTTCTCTTTTTACTGGTTTACATCTTGTCAGCTTACCAGTGTGTGATAATTATACTTGCTTAGTAATATACTGTAGTAGATGTCAAAAGAAAACTTCTATTTTTTAAGTGCTTATCTGGGTTACAGACAATAATCTGGAGCTTGGGAGGTGGAGCGTATAAGAGAGAATAAAAGACTTGTTTTGCTCTCCTCATTTTTGCATTCAATGAAGATAGAGAGGGTCCAGATAACAGCACACTAAAGCTGAATTCTGCTTCATGGGCATTCACAGTCCAAAGTCTACAGTTTAATTGCAGAGTACATATAAATTTTTCCCTGTAAAGTTGAGATGGTGGTGTTTGAAAAGGCTTCTCCATGTTCACAAAGGAGTAGAGCTGAAGATGCAGCCCAGTTCTTCAAAGAGCTGGTCCAGGGGTCTGCCAGAAGTTGATCACATGCACACCAGCAGAAAGGAAGGTGTTCAGTCTGTATTTGAACTCATAAAGTGGTGTCTTGAAAAGAAACATCATTAAAACTGTGTTATCAGCACAAATCTCTGGATGTCTCCACTTTGTTTAATTTAAAAAAAGTAATAAAGAAATATTTATTCATATATATACACACACACATACACACACTCACACACATATATATATGTTTCTTTCCAACTAAAGCGACAAACATGCATCTTCTCTGTTTCTTATTTCATACATTTACTGACATTTTTTCTGATTCTCCATTCTGATTTCTCCATTGATTTTAACAGGTTCTTTTCACATTTTCATTTCCATTATTGCTCTTCAGAGAAAGAGGCTGGTAGGTTACAAATGTGGAAATATTCTGTAAGCGAACAATATAATCTGTGAATAAACTGCAGTTTCTTCAGAAACAGTAAATGAATCATCTATAAAGACATAAAAGAGAGTTCCTATTTTCATAACCTGCATGTTTTATAAACTCATAAATGCAACAGATGAGCAAGTCAGAATGGAGTTGCAACATTTTACTAAATCATTTTACTACTATTTTTTTCCTTTTAATTATAGGTATAAAAGCTTATGGTGACTATTATCCTTATAAAAGAACCCCTTTCTCTCCTTTTCTTCTTTCTTCTTCAGTAAAAATTCTTACATTTTTTTCCTCTGAGGATTTTTCCAGTCTGTCAATGTGTTTTACCCAAAAGTACAAGGCAAGTACCAAAATGCATTAGAGCTATTACTTTCCTCAACGACTTAAATTCCCAAACACTGAACTTTTAAGAGATTCATGTCCTTTGGGTTATGCAAAGCTTGGTCTGTATCAGAAGAGGAGACAAGCTAATAGCACTGTGTTTACCTACTTTTATATCTTCGATTAATCACCCAAAGAGCCCAAACGATAGGTAGCTCTAAACATTACTAAAAGCTACTGGTTGGCACCATTTGTTTTGGTTGAGGAAATGGAGATTTGCTTTTGTAATTTGTTAAAAGATATACCAGAATAAGTTCAACATCTTTCAATCACGGATGATTTTTGAGGCTGTATTAAATAATTCATTATAGAGTTAAGCTGTTTTCCATTCAGTGTCATGGCTGCAAGTGGTCAGAACAGTTCTGAAGGTACAATTTTATCCAAGTGTTTTCAGAATAGCACAGGATGTGTCTAGAAAATGTATTGGTGATGATAATTTTCAGTGTAAGCACATACACAAACACAAAGTGCAGTATCATTTTTTATGTGTGAGAGAATGCATGCAATTGCACAAAAATCTTCTTTCATGTTGAGTTTAAGGAGATCAGTGCTGTGTGAAGCTCCACTGAACTCTCTCTTTGGACCCATGGTCATCTCTGTGAGTTCAGGTCTGATGAAATCATTGGAACATCCTGCCTGAATATGACCATAAAGTTCCAATAAAAGTGGTTGAGAGCTGTAGCTTTGGGATGTAAAAAAAAAAAACGAACTAACAAAAACCAACAAGAAAACCTCCCAAAAAGCTTCAGACTCTGCTGCACTGAGTCCAACAGTTCACCCAAGGCAGATTAAATGCCTCTGAAGCTAATGAGTGTCCTGTGTCTGGCAGGGATATGTGATTGCAAATGGGCCTTTAATCTTTTGTTTGCATGCATAGGCTCTACATACCTGATCACTAATGGGTTTTGGGGGACCCTTGGACAGCAGTTCAGATATTTCTGTAATGAGAATGAGATTGTGAGTCTAGTGAAGGGAAAAACAGAACTATCACAGGGAAGTCTTATATTTTACCCAGAATAACTTGATGTTTTTCTTCCTTTCAAAAAGATATAAAAAAAGTTTCTTTCAATTCTGGACAGCCCTGACCCGGTAAAATATTATTTCTATCACTAACAGGTTGGAAACTTTGGGAGGTTATTCCTTAATGAATTACAGACTGTGCAGCATCTGTATAGGCATCCCTTAAAATTAGTTATTTATATATGTACACACACAGACACACACACACACACTGTTTCCCTACATGTTCAAGCAGTTTGAATATATAAAGAGGAATTGTGCACTCAGGTAGTGTTTGAAAACATCAACTGGAATTCCCATTTTGATCCTATTCAGGATTTAGCCATCTATACATGCACAAACACAGAGACCACCTATGAAGCTCACACAGTCAGATTTTTAATGGAGATCACGCATATTTTTAGATAAATTACAGTATGTGTCATTCCTGCTAGAAACAGGTGCATTTATACCATCTGTAATCAAATGACTACCCCCATATTCATCCAAAGAATGTCTCTGAGAAACAACATGCCTTTTACAAAACCCAAATAAATGATTTCTAAGAAAAGAAAGACAAGAGAGCAGATCTTCCCCCATGCCTGATCACACTCCTCAGCTGATGCTGGTGATAAATTTGCTGATAAAACCGGGAGGGACTTTCACAGGGGAACTTTACTTCTAAAGCAGCTTTGTAAGACTCAAACCTCCTTACATTGCAGATCTACTGATCCCTGTTGTCTAACTGTGGTTACATGTGCTGACTCCAGTTTCAAAAATAATTTCTTAATCACTTTTGGCTCATCTTGGGTTTTCGCATTGCAAAGCCGATGCAGCTGTGGAAGGATGGACCAGATTCCATTCTCCCTCACACCTCATCAACATCAATGTTAATTAAGTTATAGGTTTGGGGCCAAGTTACACCCTGAGATACAAATGGCCTCCAGACTGGGGCAAGGGCTCTTCTCTTCATTTGTGCCGTGCCTGGCATGGTGTGGTTCATGGATCATGCCTGAGATTCCTGGGGATTGCTGCAGTAAAGATAATAAAAGGCAATATTATATCCTTTAAGTAAATGATGGTAATTCCTTCACACACAGCAGTAGGTTTGGGGTCAGCAGGCCAAATTTGTGTCGCCCTTTATGGTGACCTGTGCTCCTGCCCTTCTGACCAAGCTGGTCCAAGCTGCAGACCATGGTGGAGCTCGCTATGATTTTCCCCTCTCCTCATGCAAAGAAAAGCAGAGGGTGCAGAGAAGTGGCTCAAGGGCACATGTTGTTCTGGCAGAAGGGAAACACTCTCAGACAAGCATATTCTGTGACTGCAAACAAGCTAATTCTTTCTTTTAACCTATTCTGCCACAAACTGCTTCCTTCTTCGGGAAATCAGTCAGGCTGCTCCATTAAATGCTTCAGATCCATGATACTTTTCAGGGTTTTGTTTAGTTCGAGCAGACAAGTCCTCATCCCAGCACAAACCTGGCTCTCCCTCTCTCTCTGTCTTTCCCTGCAGTGTTACTTGAGTCCTCATTTTCAAATGCAGTAATAGCACGGAATAACTATTTAGTTGAACACAATCACACAATTGTGTGACAAGACAAATGTTATGTAGAGCACAGGGGAAATGTGATCCTAAACTCAGGCCATCCATTCTGCACCAGAACAGTCGAGAGCTATGTACTTTTTGAAAGCCAGTCTCCTCTTGACAATTACCTTCAATTAATGGTACACTGCACTAAGCAGAAAATAAAAACTATGCCATTAAATCCTTCAATGCAGGCTGGAAGGGTTCCAGGTTGGCTCTAAACTACCCTAAAGAGACTGTGTTCATATTACATAGTTATAACTTTACAGGCCTAAAAGAATATGAATCAGCAGTCATTTATACTGTCCCCTGCACTTGACAAAGCTTATGTCTGAGAGTTTTAATCCTGATGCATCCAGGATATATGGGGGCTGTTTTTGTCCAAAATACAAACCTCTCCACAAACATTGCCTCAGTTACTTTAAAACCAAATACCTGACAGGCAGGTACTTCTTTCATTGGTATGTATTTCATAGAAATCTACTGAAAGAGTGAAACCACACTTGTTTTTTGTAGACTTTACTGTGAGTTTTACACTGGAACCCATGCCCTTGAACACAGGTCTCGTATTTATATGTTCTCTGATGCACAGGCTTTGGCTCAGCTGTGCAAACAAGAGTCAGCAGCCAGGATTGCTGAGTATGAGGTGTCCCAGGATGCACCAAAATGCCTGTCCCAGTCCCATCCCACTGTGGAGGGACAGGTGGTCCTTGGGAGCAGTTGTCATCTCCCAGCTGTTCCTCCCTTGCCTACCTCAGGTGGCCTTTGGCAATGTGATAATTTTGATGTACAAAAAGTCCACAAGGATTGGCTCTCTGGGCTGGAGCTCATTCAAAAGTTATGAAGAAACTGTTGAGAGGTGGGAGACTGTACTCTGAAAAAAAGTGAAACCTTATGATATTGTCTCATTTGTTTTTAGGTCTTATGCCTCAGTGAACTAAAGTATTTCCTAAGTTGCAACTTGGCTATAATTTTTCTGTCAAAACAAGCTTGGATGTGAAAACATGCTGACAATTAGACAATATCTTTAAAGGGAAACCCCTCATTTTAATATGAAAATACATTTTCTTCAGTTTTCAGCCAGAATGTTTGGCTTTCAAAGACAGACCTGCTTTGGGTTTGGTTTGAATTGTTAGTTTTTAATTAGACTTTTCAGTATATCAAACAAACATAAACATTTTTCTCTGTTTTCTTTAGAAGAACTCTTAATACACTCTTTAATCCCTTAAGAAGCAAACTGGGGAGGTTGTTCCTGTGTTTTGCTTGGTTTCAACTTGATTATGGAGGTAGCCTTGGCTCTCAGAGATGCCTGCCTGGAGCTCAGTACCATCCATCACCAAAGTCCTCAGCAGCAGAGAAGCTGGAGCAGTCTTTGGACCAGACGTTTTTTGCACTCATAGCTGGAGTAAATAGCTGGGAAATACCAAAATATGGGAATTCACTTGGTCATTTCTCATGTGGGACCAAAAAATGCTCCAGGTTCTCCCAGAGAGCAGTGTTAAATGTTCATAGCAGGTTATTGTGACATTCATATTTTTCAATTTAAAATTACTAATAAGCTCCTCATGCAAGTTTTTGTTTTTTCTTAGTTTACAGTGGCAATTTTTCAGTTTTTCTTGTTCCTTTTTAACGCTCCATACAGTGATTTTTTTTCTCATGTTCTTCCTGTCTTTGACACCCTAACTAGTATTTTGGCAGCTCTGAAGAGAGACCAGTGCACATCATATCTCTTTGGGACATTGCAAGGCTTTGCCAAAATTCCTTATTATTCTGAGCTATTTGGAACTTAACCTTTGAAATACAAAATGCAACAACAAAAGCTTATCAATATTATCGAGGATGACAGTAGTTTAACTGTCTGTTGTGACAGAATTTAACTGCCTTCTTTCCCTAAAACTCTTCATGAAAACTTTTGTTCAGGTTAACCTTTAATCACTAATACAGCTTCATTTGGCCCCAAAATATCCACACTACTTAGAGCTTTGCTTCTGAAGCACGTGATTATTCAGACCCAAAAAGAGAAAGATGTGCTCAATGCACAAGATGCCAAACTGAGATTAAACCCACTAAGGTCTACAAAGCCTGCTGCAAGAATGATAACTATCTTTGTCAAAATCCCAAGCAAAAACATGTACGTCAAGTGAGATTGTCGATAAAATATGAATATCAGGGTAGGACTAAGCTGTGGGTTAGTTTCAAAGAATTTATTTTCCTCTGAGATGCAATAATTATCTCAAATCTTACAACCCATTTCTGAACACTGCATTTATAAATTCTGATTACATGAGTATTTTCCTTCTATGGCAACACATAACTACAAAAGACTTGTTTATTAAATGTATTGGTGCATTTCTGTGGTTCCCTAAGAGTTTTGGGGTACTAATTTTTTAATTCTAACAGGTCTGTCATTCATTACATGAACGCCCACAAACCTACAGCTTTCTCACACTGGACGTGTTCATTGTAAAAGATGAAAAGCCAAAGATGGGACATCTGATTCCCACAGAGACACCACCTGCCTAATTAGAATTAGCATAATTAAAAGGGTTTTGTCTAGGTGATATGATGGAGATTTCTTTGCTTTGCAGAGCACTTCTGAGCTGCCGCTAACCCTATTGTCCCAGAGGAACCTCGTGTTAATCTCAGCCCAAATTCTTTCCTGTTTCCCACTGTAACTGTTTATCTGGGAAGTGGTAAGGCTTAATTTAAACATTTCTTAGTGGTTTATTTGTTAGGCATTGCTTTCTAACTCGGAGTTGTACAACACGAAACATAGAAACAAGCATCAGTTTTTGCTTCATGGACAATACAATGGGAGCCACTGAAGTTAAGTCTTTATTTATGGGAACAGACTGTATTCCTACATCACAAAATGTCAAAAAACACCACCTGATGATAACTGATTTTACCCTGGGTGTAGCATGATCTGGAGAATTCACCCGGTAACTGTGTCAAAGGGAAATTAATTTCAGATCCTTTTACCTCTTGATTCACAGACTTTGAGCAACAAATACTCTACAACATTAAGGGATTAACTACACTAAGATGTGGTGAGTGGCACACTGCAGTCAGGATTAAATAAACAGGGCAATTTTGGCTTTTAGGCATTTGCTTCTCTTCAGTGCCTGTAAAAGGTACTGGCATCAGGATCACCCTACCCATGTGATGTTCAGTGTTCAGTGGAAGGGAGGTGAAGGCACTGGGACTCTTCCCCTGTGCTGAGAAAAGAGGGTGTAAGACCCCCAAGTGTTTCCTGTATGTGGTCAGATGTCTCTCTGCAGAGCCATATTTCGACACCAATGCAATTCCCTTATCAGATTCCATCCACGTTCTCAAGGTACTGCAGGATCCTTTCACTCTCAGAGCTCCGTCACTTGCCAAGGCTCCCTTCCCTTCTCCCTGCAATTTTCCCATTTTTTTAGACCTCCTATTCATTGTGATCCTTCTCTCTGTTTCCTGGTCACACTGAATTGGTGTCCTCTATGTCTGGGTCATCAGCAGCACTAATTAATGAAATTGAGATATGTCTGATACTCAAACAAGCATGGAGACTCGTATTCCCTCTCCTCTAAGACCTGCTGAGATTTGGGTTTTCACCACAGTTTCAGGTTCTTACTTCAGAGCAGTGCGCAGCTCTTCACCAAACTAATGAATAATCAGCTTTGAGAATCCTTGTATGAAGGCAGATGAATTAGGAAGTTGTGGAAATATGTCTTATGGACTTGTCTATCTATTGCAAGTACTCAGTTTATTGTTCCTTGGACGAGCTTACACCTCATTTAAATCAATCCACTGTTGAACTGTACAGGACATTTTTCTGAATAAAACCCAAAACAAGACTGAATGCTAATTCTGATATTCGTCTTATGTGACAGAAAGGAATGACAGATGTAATTCAAGCATTTTGATGAATCATCTATGAACTGTACAAGTGTTAACACATCCTATCATTATGATTTCTACACTCCCACCTGCTTCTTTGCTTCACCCACCTGTTGCATCTTGCCTTCTAGATCGCAAGTTGTTTGGGGATGATACGTTGTTTACTTTGTGTATGTTGTAAAATGCCTAAGTACGACCCAGTTTAAGCTTCCAGGCTATTCTGCAAAAATAAAAGTTAAGAGTGTAATGAACATCAGAGATAAGCAGAGGCAATAGTAAGATAGTGATTAGTTTTCGGATAGGAGCCTTTAAAGTGCATTTTATTTTTTAGTAATTATATACTTAATGTGTGATAATGATCTTGGTGTAAAATCTGATTGGAAAGTAGACACCTGCTGTTTTTTCTGCAAAGTAGTTAAATGAGGTCAGCACTTTAAGCTTTCTCCCCTCCCTTCCCTCCAGCCCAGGGCTGACCTTGCCTTGGTTAACACCAGATAAAATTGCAATTCCCGGTTCCACCAGTGCCTTGTGGTGGGAAAATTAACATGTGTTAGCTATTCACTGGTAACAATGTTGGACTGTTTCAAGGAAGGAGGAGAAGATGGCTATCAGTTGTTTCCTTGGTCCGATATTCCGTGGACTTCACCACGCACATTGACTTTGAAGATGAGCTCTTTTATGGCTGTCATTCCTGCTTATTGTGAGGAATTTGTAGCCCATTCCAAAGGTACCACCAAAGGCATCTGCTGGGAGGTAAAGATCCTGGCATGAGCTGGATTCAAGCCCTTGCCCAAGAGGCTATGGGCTCATCTGCCTGTTTCGCTGGTCCCCTCCACCATGTATCTGTTTGAACAAGAGTGTTGTTGCCTGTTTAGCAATAAAGTATTTAGCAGACACCCGTCATCCATCAAAGCATTATCATTAATAATCACAGTGAGACATTGGGCAGAATGGGAAATTAATCACAAGTGGCAGGTGAAGCACCTCAGTGCAAGAGGTGCTTTACTGCATGCTGAAAAGGAGCATTTTTCTGCTCGCCTTCACAAAGGGAAACTCTGGGTTTAATTCAGAGTTACAACATATCCCCCTTTCTTCTGCTGTTCCAAAGGAAACGGTGTATGATCACCCTATTGCCAAATGGTGGAAACTTTGGAGTTATAGTGATTACAGGCAACAATAGAAAGTATCCTCATACTTTCCTGCAACAGTGAAACAGGGTGGCTATTTCTTGAAGCACTGGGAATCCAAATATTGAGCTTGGCCACATGATCTGAATAATTTCACGACTCGTTACTGAAAAAAACTTATTGCAATTATCACCTTTCTCCCTCCCTCATGGCCCCCATCAACAGGTACCATGAGAATTGCAGTGATTAAAAAGGCAAGGTAATAACACCAATTTATTCTGATTAATAAAGTAATAAAGCTGATTGAAACCTAAACAATTCAAATGAAAGTCCTTCTCAATATATCAACAAGTCAAACTCACGTCACCAATTACAGGCGCTTTTTGTTACCCTCTCCCTGAAATGGAAAATGATTCATCCTTTCATTCTGACAGTTCTGATCTGAATATCACGCTGAGCTAATTGAAGTTTGCCTTTACGTTAGAAAAATCTACAAGGCACAGAGATAGTGTGTGTCTTTTAATAGCTACTGTCCCAAAGCTTTTTTTTTTTTTTAACCAAAGCCTATGTTGCTCCTGTAATTGAGTGGCATAAATTTACACAGAATGAAACTAAATAAACGTATATTCACAAAAGTCATGGAATGTACATTTAACCAAGAAATGTCCAGTATAATTTTCAGTCCTCCTATGATGACTCTGTTACTAGTAAAATATTGATACAGGAATCCCTATTGCTCCAGATTTTAGCTCAGGAGAGTGTGGAGGTCTCTGGTACATGTTGTGGGATGCTCATGGGAATGAGAGCTGCAGCCATATAAGTATGAAGGAAGTGATGACGGCAGGCACAGGACTCTGAAGATCTGGTACTCTTTTAGCACACTCCCACCTAAGAAGAGCTGAGCAATATACACTTGTCACATTTGATGTAAGGCTACTTTTCCACAGTAAAATCCATTTCAGCATCCCAGGTTCTCATCTCTTTTTTTTAAATGCAAGCCAGAAGTGGAAGGGTGCTGTATTGTTCTGAACTGCACCGTCCCCTAAAAGAGAATCAAACCAAAAGAGAGTAGGTTTGGATTAGATAATAGGATGAAATTCTTCCCTGTGAGGTGTTGAGGCACTGGCACAGGGTGCCCAGAGAAGCTGTGGCTGCCCCTGGATCCCTGGAAGTGCTCAAGGCCAGGTTGGATGGGGCTCTGGAATAACCTGGTCTAGTGGAGGGTGTCCCTGCCCATGGCAGGGTTGTAGCAAGAGGACCATTAAGGTCTTCTTGCAAACCAAACCATTCTTTGATTCTATGATTTTATCCCGTATGTAGGACCCCTTTCTTTTTGCTGTCATCATCTCAGATGGTAGTGTTTTGAAGCACAAGAACATGAGTCCACTATCCAGGATCAGATCAAAATTACTCTTTCCCAGAATCCTGTTTTAACAGTAAATGATAGAAGATTTGGAGAAAAAGAGAATAAGAATAATTAATGCTTTGATAATCAGTGATTTACATCACGTTAGCTGAAAGTATTTGGAGCATTATGTGTGGTAACTTTGATAGAATATTCTGCTAATTTGATTAATTTATCTCTTTTGCCTTTAAAACATCCTGCAGCAATAAGTTCTAAGGCAATAGAAAAAATGTAGTGTTGAAAGAACATACAATTAATAAATATATAATTCGCAATCATCATCAGCAGATTGTTTTCCAAGATGGAGTCCTATTTGCTTTAGTACTTCTTTAAATTTTCCAGCCTCAGCTGATAACGGTGTTATCTTTCTATAACTGTAAGGAAGAGGGTGCTCCAGCCACAAAGGCCTACCTTGTTATCACTTCCAGGCCAAATTATATCTAATGATGGCCAGGAAGAAGTTTAACCTGTTAAGAAAATCAACATCCAGCCTAACAAACACTGAGACTGTTCATCCCAAGCCTTCATGCTTATTGTCCCGTGACAAGAGCGTTGGAAGGACTGTTTGCTGTATCCTGGGTTACAGAAACCCAGCATCCCTCTGGGTGCCTCCTCTAAACTCTGGAGCAGAAGCTGGATATTGCAGTACCCTTCAGGAGGATGCTGTTGTATTCCTCTTGGTTGCATTTTGTAAGAAATGGGGTAAAATTCTAGAGACCAAAGTTACAAACTGACTTCCCAGCAGAAGTTCAGCTAAGTCTGACCATGTACAAATCTGTTTCAACAGCTCCCTGTTTAGTGAGACATACGGGCAATTTTTTAAGGAGTCAACCTCTCTTCCTCATAACAGTTGATAATTTGTCAACAGAAGTTAGAGCCAACCTTGGTTTCCATGATACACATTAGAAACAGATAAGTGGTTCCAGATCTTAAGGGATGAGTGTTCATGAAATGTGTGCAATAATGCACTTTAACAGTTACACTCAATAACATTATTATTAATATTATTATTATTAATAATAATAATAATAACTGCAACTCGTATCCAACCCAACATGTATTTTTGAGATGTTCAGCTGTTTTAAAACATCCAGCTATATTTCACAGACACAGAATTTGGGGCTCATGAAAACACTTAAAATAGAGGTACATTCCTTAACAGAAGTAGGATAACCCTTGGGGTTGCTGAAACTGGGAAAAGCGCCTGTTGAAATATAAAATGCCTTTAAGTCATTCGGGAATATGCTGTTGAGAAAGAAAATCAAAGAGTAGGGAAGGGGAAATGTGCTGTCATTTTCTGTTAAGAAGCTCATTTTTTGCCTTCTTTTATAACCATTCAAAATTACTTCTGGCGCAATTTAATAATCTACATCAGTTTCCCAGGAGTTAAGATAGCAAATGATATTATGGCAAAAATGTCTTAAATAAAATAAACCTCAGTAAAACCATAAATGTTGCTTTTTCATCAGATTCTTGAATAATTCAGGAGCTGTAACATCCATTTCTATATTTTACTTAAATGGGGATATTCTTCCTTCTAAATGACAACAGTATTTTAGTACAAGGCATTTGCAGTGGAGCAGAATTAGGTTAAGATTAGGTGTTATGTAAGAGATTGTGTAATGCAACTCTTTCACATGTGATTGTGCAATTGTCAGTACTAATTGTAAGCAATTACCCATGTTCTTTGGATAGTGTTTTTCTCCTCCTACCTCCCCAATTCCGTGGGTCTCATTCCAAAATCTCTGTGAGTGGGAGAGAGGCAGGGAGCATGGGGTGGCAACAATGGAGGGTACTCCTGCCATGTTTCACAGCCGAGGGAGAGATGCTGGTCTTGTCAAACTCACACTGTTGCCCAGTGGATGTGGACTGCATGATCCTGCCTTAGTGGCCCTGCCTGACTTCCTCCCTTATCCAAGAATTTGGCTTGTCTTGTAAACTCCTGCCCAAGGTGCAAATTGTCCCTCAGCCATGACACTGTCCTGGCACAACGTGACAAGTGTCATAGATGAGCCACTGGTGACTCAAGACCCACAGCTTGGACATCCTTGTCCATTGCTTCATGCTCATCATGGACTAAATGCATAACAATGAGTCAGGTTGATTCCAAAAGAGATTAAGTTCATGTAGAGGAAGGATGTGAGATGACCTGGAGTTGTTTTTACCCTCTTTTTGCCCTCAGCTTTTGGCATGAGGACTCTGGCAATGGTCTCTGTTGGTCTTTTAAGTGCTCAACAGAGTGGAGCAGCACCTTTTGCTTAGGTAGCAAATAATGCAAGTTTGCAGGTCAGCACACATTTATTTTATATGACCTTCTCATATTTCATGTGACCTTCAGCAGAGTTGCTGAAGGCCATATGATAAGTAGGATAGCTTGGGATAAAGGCTGGGAGGTCTGGAGGGAGAGTTATACCAGCATTACACTTGACAAAACCTGATTTTCAGGTTTCTGAGAGGTGGTCATGATATTCACCCTGGAGAAATGCTGTTCCACCACAGACTTCCTGAGTTGTCTCTCAAAAAATGGTAGGATTCATCTGAGTAAAGATATGTTGACAACAAAGGCATCTACATCTGTGAAAGTTAATCTAGTTTCTCTCTACAGTCAGGGGAAATCTGGTTGATATATCCTGTGAAGCCCAGAACTATATGTCTCATTCTCAAAGATTCCCATCAATTAGGTCATGTGAATCATACTTAGAAAGTGCCTGTTTTTCTCCCCTAACTGCATAGAGGGTCAGAGCAGAAAAGCCCAGTTAAAGATGTCAAAAATGCATGGATATGCCTGAAATATGCTGAAATGAATCATATTATATTTTCTATTCTTCAGTGTCTCAGGTGTAAGAAGGAGAAATCAGTATAGCCTTACCACTGTAATATTCACTGCTTGGAAAATATTATATTTTTTTTGTTGTTGTTGTTGTTAGAAAACTACAATTCATACTATAGTCTATTTGATTTTACAAATCAAATAAGAAGTAAAATGATGTGCTACTAGGCAAAGAAAAACCCCTTCTAAGCTTATTGACACAAACTTTCCTCCCAGTTGATATTATCTCTTTTCAAATTATATTAGATAATATCTTACTAGGAGAGCAGGCTGGTTAAGTGTGGAACTGAGTCTGATGACACACCAATTTTACTGTATTTAGCTCAAAAATTTGAATGGAGATTCTACTGGTATGAAATCACCCTGTAACTAGGGCTGGATGCACATTCATATCTTTGTTCTTTCTCCAGAAAAAGCATGAAGCCTACTTGAGAGCTTTTTGAGTGGTAAAATATCTCCCAGTTTGAAAGGAAAGAAGGAAATAAAGAGAGTAAAGGAAATAATTAACTTTAAACCTGTAAATATAAAATTGCTATTATTGAGATTAAGCAAGCAATGTTGAAACCACATTCAAACCTCCCCATCTGTCCTAGATAATGCCTTGACACAAGCCCTACAAATCTGACATCTCCAAATGCCTTCACATGCCTTTTTTTGTGCTACCCAAAGCATTTCTCAGTCTGAAAAAATACTACTCTGTGGGGTTGTGCAATAGTCATAGTACTATTTCTTGCCCTTTGAACTAAAACAGAGGACAATAACAGCACTTGGACTCAATGTTCATTTTAAGTCCTTTTTAACTGAATTATTCTACTAAATTCTATTCTATTTTACTCTAAAACTTCTATTCCAGTGATTAATATTATGCCTTAAAAGCAGTGATGTCTCATTGAGCCACATAAAGATTTGAATTGAGTTTGGGAGTGGCTGGTTCACCCAAGAGGGAACAAACTCCAGGCAGTGGAAAAATGAAAGCAAAGTATAATTTTTAATCCTTCTGAAGGAACTTCTTCAATAAAATGAAATTAGGTTAACAAAGCAAATCAGAAAATTAAAGCAAACCCAAAAAATCTGATTTATACAAGGTTATATCATTCAGCTTCTCTAATCTGTCGGCCACTTCCATGGCATTAAGAAAGACCCATTTCCAGAAGACTGGTGTACTGAAAACTGCAAAATTCAAGGAGAATCAGGTTTTATAGCTGCACTGACACTCAGGTTATCGATGCATTGAGCTATTGACGTGCACTTTAACTCCAGGAACATAAAACGTGCCAAAGCAATATTACATGTGGGAGTTATTCAATAACATGTGGAACGTAAATCTATCCTCTATCTCTTTGCATCAAGAACATTAATTAATTCTGTGATGAGAATGCCATTTTCAGCTTCCAGTGAAAGCTGGGAGAAACTGTCAGTGATCCTTCTGGCTTTAATAACTCTGCATTTAGTTCAAGGAAGGAAAAATGAATTTAGTCATTAAACTGGAAGGTTTTCCTGGTCATGAGATTGAGCTGTAGGTAGAACTCACAATATTTATATTAGAGCAGTGAAAGTGTGGATGTTTCTTTCAATGTCAGTATTTTATTTTGTTTGGTTTTATATCAGAAGACTATGCAAATTCAGTTCAGGTTGCTGTATAGAGGGGAACAAGGCACTGCATGTACCCTGGGGCTCGTGTGGGAGTAACCATATGGTCCTCCCCACATCCAGTTAAATCCAACCCTAACACACCAATTTGCAGGTATACGAACAAAAATGGGTTTGATCCTGTAGCTTTTACTGAAAACTCCTCTTCCCCCATGCCTTCCCTATATCCTTTGGTTTGTGAAAACCGGGGGTGAGCAAATCCTGTTTGGTACTGCAGCTCATGATGATGAGAAAGGTAAATGTTATATTGCTCCCAAAGAATATTGAGACTGTGAGATCCTGAAACACAGCGTGACCTGGAGATATTGTCTGCCAGAAACAGAGAACAAGAGTGCACATGCTTAAATCTTATGAAAACAGATCTTCACAATTTAAGCAGTAACTCCAAATGTAATATGCAATAAGTAAAAAATCCAAGGTCATTTATTAGCTGGCAAAACCCTGGCTACGTATTTTTCTTGAACAACACCTTTAATGAACTCTTAACGTGCAAACTCGCTTCATTGTGCTAGTGTGTCTCATTGGAGAGAAACCTTGATGATGACTGCCTGATCTTTAAAAGCTAGAGATAAGAAATTTTTTGTCAATGTCAATAATGGCACAATGAAATAAGCTGTATCCACGCACAGATAACACAAATATCTATAGGGGGAGCTGCTTAAGAATTTTTTTAGTAGGTTATTTTATGGTGCAAAAAGTGCCAACTCATGTGAGTGCTTTTTTTTTTTTCTTTTTCTCCTAAGGAGTTATTTTTGTCTAAGGTATTATTAGACTAAGGGAAGATGGAGTAGGGAGAAGAGAATGATGCTCACATGCTATTCACAACAATAAACTGGGAAGAAGCTTTTTTGAGTCCCTGCTCTGAATCACATAGGGATGCAGCTTTCTAAAACTGGAATAGATTCAAGCCTTTCAATTGCATTTTAGAAAAGAGATGGACATATACCATCCCAGTATAAGTTCCCCACAACAGCCCTTCCTTGAGACCCAGGGACATTTGTGCACTATTACTGACTTTTGGGTCCGCTGAGGAAGAAGCTGGGGCACTGGAAGAACGGCATTTGGATCTCAAGGAGAATTCCAGCTCCTGAATGTTGCCTACAGAGAGGATCAGAGAATGGCCACTCATGTGACTCATTAGATGCCCTTGGCAAGGCTGTGCAAGCACAGGCACCTCGATGTATTTTTGCCATTACTTCAGCAACTGGGCATTTGAATCAGAGGCACAGTCTTATCAACTAAAGAATAATTGATAAAGACCCTGTCATGCCCTTTGGAAGTTCCTGCATACAAATCTATATTTTATGCCCTTAAACATCAGTGCAGGAAAATACTTAAAGACAGGTTAAAAAAAAAAAAAAGACTTTCAAAACATTCAGAACATTTCTCTATATCGTGCTGGAGAAAAGTCTTTTCCCTTTGTTTGCAAAGTTTATATTCACACAATACTAGAAATATTGTTTCCTGGTTGCATATTAGCAAAATATTCCCATATTTCAGTAAGAACCACTGATTCTGGTATTTGAAAAAAAAAAAAATGTGGTACTGATGGCTTTTAAAACTGATGGAGATTTAAAAGTCATTATATTACATGTACAAACATTTTTGAAGGCCAATATCCAACTGATTAGATCTCTGAAAAACTAATTAGCTAATTTTCTTGAAACTCCACAGCAAATTGAAGTATTATCCAAAGCTTAAAGCTGTAAAGTTGGAGAAGGTTTCATTTATTAAAAAAGGCCAAATTATTAACACTTAACAGAGCTTGTTAATTATTTCGGTACCGCAGGAATGTTGTACCATTTAATTAATTATATAAAGCAGTCAGCCTTTTAAAATAAGTCAATATAAACTTAGCTTATCTGAGTTGATTCTTATCCCAAGCTCCCTTATTTGAAACAAGTGTAACATTGCTCTTTTACCTGAGTGAATTGTTCTTCAAAATTATAAAAATAATAAAAAGTTCGGAGGTAAGAATGTCCATATTGCTTCTTATATCTGAGTTTCATAGTGCAAGAAGAGCAGCTACTCACATTTGCAGTGTATGTCTTCAAAACGAGCACAGCCTGCTTTGAAATAAAAAAAAATCATAAGTTAAATGTTATATGTTGAATGTCTGAATTTAGTTTTGTATGTCCAGGGCTATATTGCTGTTGTTTTTTAAATGCAAGTTACCCTGATACAGAAAGAAAGCAGAAGCTATCTAAATTCTTGCATTTCAGCACTGCGGTGTGTCCAGTCATCACCAAGAATCTGCTGGCTCACCCTAGGAAATAAAAATAGTGAAAAGCAGTATTGCAAAGGGCAGGGAGTTTTTTTTAAATGAGTCACCCAAATGAGCAAGTTCATTTACAAGATTTAATCATAGGAAAATATTTGTCCTGTAGTTTGCCATAAATACAAAGAAAATTTTACAGTTATATCCATTGGTCTCTTCTTTGGTTTCCCTCATCAGGAATTTGATTTCATTAGGCTCAGGAGGTATCAAGCTCCTTGGAGTAATTTACTCATTTTACATTAATTATGTTGATTTTTGCTTTTACTGTCTCAGAATAGGCTTCTGTTTGTCATATAGTCCTTTTTTAACAATTTTATTTAAAGGACATTTTGTAGGGTTGTTTTTTTGTTTTTTTGTTTTTTATTTTCTGGGAGGATATGTCAATGCTTTTTAAAACATGGTCAATTTTTTGTTTTATTTTAGTTTTATTTTATTTTTTGTTTTATTTTGTTTTCTAGTTGCAGGTAAGAAAAAAATGCAATGAAGAGTTATAGTAAAACCCAACAAAACCAGAAACCCCACCTTGCCCATCATAAAAATAGCAGTAGCATATTTAAGGAAACATCTGTCAGGGGAAACAGAATGAAATACCTTCCTTATAAAACATCATTTTGCTTGTACAAGGGCCAATCTGTTTCATTTGTTGATGTTCACATTAGGATCCATTTGATTTAACCATATCTTTGCTTTGGAGGAAAAAAAAAAATCCAATGTATTATTAATGCCTCATAGTATATGAGAAATGAGTATATGAGTCAATATTGCTTCAGTGCTGTGCATTATTAAGAATAAGTTAAAGTAGGTCAGCACAGCACATGAGGCTAAATAGACTAATAATGCATCCTACAGTAGACATTCATCTACCAAGGAGTCATGCGTTATGTGCTGGCACCAACACAAGATAAGCATTTTGATTTGTGGATTTTCCAGATCACATTTGTACTGAAAAAAGAAACAGCTGCTCCAGTTTCTTTAAAAATTCACCCTCACTTTTACTAAAGGGACATGGCCGGGACTATTTTTGCTCAGAAATTAGGGGTTTGCTGGAGAGTTTTTTTGATTTTACTTTTCAAAAGTAAAATCTAGTTAAGATATTTAAAAGAAAGGAGATGAGGGAATAAGAGGAGTTCAAAATTATACATTAACATCAAGTGTTTACAAGTTAATCACAGAAATTTTGTAGTAGCTCCTGAGTGTAGGGACATGAAACAGACTAGAAATTAAAATGAAAATAATCACTGGTTTTCTTCCCTAAATTAAAAGACGTGCTGAAAGAAAGCTACCAAGCACCAAACAAGGAAGAGTTGCAAAGTGAATGTGTTTGGCTAGCTGATGCTGCATTTTAAGCACTGATCAGTCCAAAAATGTTTTTCTAAATTGTCATCAGCCCTCATTCAGGGAAATTCTTCTCCAAAAAGTATTGGAAAATAATAATGTGGCATTCCATTGCTATTAAGTCTCAAAGTTCACAGACCACATCTGTTCAGGTTGCAAGTTAAAACTATGCTATCATGCTCAGGTTTTTGTTTTCTTTCTTGAGTATCATTCATCATCAATACGAGAGATATTATAACTGAAAATTATCCTCCAGTTTCGGTCCTGGTCTCTGAGCCAAAAGCTGAGTTGTCTCCCCAGAGCTAACTGTACTAAAGTGCAGTTAAAATGATCAAGTATGAGTCAAATACACAAAGAGAAAGGTTTATTAAGCAAGGAGGTGCCAGCCTTTGATGGACTTATACTTTAAGCAGCATGCTTCACTCTCTGCTGGCTGCGTTATAAAACCAAAGGGGAATATCTCCTCTTTTGTTGGATTTGAGAGGATAGATTTAGAGCCATTAAAGGTAAATTTTAAGAATATTGGCTCTATGTTTTCCCAAGAACCAACTGATCCCCAGAACTCTGTTCATTCCATAACCTAAAAGCTGGGGGTACCACAGGGAAGGAGTGACCACCAAGCAGCTCTTGACCAGCAGAGAGCCAAACACAGTTCCCAGGCCGGGCTCTGTCTCCCGGCTTCCTTTGCCTGGTGGGGGTATGTCACTCTGTCCAAACTGCTGCTGACACTAATTCTGGGTGTTTCACCTGGACACCTGCTGAAAACTTTCTCCTCCACCTTATTGTGTCAGAGGGAGCTGTGGAATCACCGCTGCTTCTGCTGCACCCACTGCTTCAGCTCAGCCACATACGGGGCTGATATTTGAAGCAGAAAAAAAGTCCATGAAAATTGATTTCATACATGAAAATGATGGAATTATGTGTTTAACCTGTCTCTTAAGTGTCTTTAGTGTCTAAATAACTTCTGCCAGTGGCTGCCCATCATCTGGTTTTGTTGTCTCATTAACCAGCCTTGGAAACATCTCAATACAAGTAATGGGAGCCTGCAGTGATATCAATATATCATATTATGATTGTTTTCTGGCCCTAAAATCGAGTTAATAAAGAGGAATGTGCCAAAAGAATTGGGCACTCCCTGGTAGAGAAAAACACAGGATGAACCTGGTGCACTTTTTTAGCAGAATATGCTCTTGCATAAGTGTTTAATGATTCATGTATATTGCTTAAAGATGAGCTACATACAAGAGAAAAACAAGAAATCATGGGAGATTTTCTCCTGCTTTGTCTGTTACAATATATGAGAAAATAATGAAGCATGTTGTTAAGTATATAATTTTAGTTTTGATTTTGTCCTTATTTTTCATATATGTAAATAGCAGATGGCTGGTAGAGAATAAAAAGAAATAATAACATAATCAAACTCAAAAAAGTGAAAGATAAATACTTTAATTTAGTGTTTTAAAGAATATTTCTTGGTATTCTGCTGCCTACTAAACACTTGAACATCTTTGTTATATATTTATAAAAATTCCCACGTTTTATGTTTTAATTAAGTGTTCCAAAAGCACTCCAGAAAAGACATGCTAAAATCCCTGAACCTCCAGGAAAAAAACAATCTTAGTGTTTCCAGCTTTTTTTCAGTTACAAAAATAAGCAGAAAATTCTTGTATTAAAAACATTTAAAATCAGTCTTACTGATTTTAACTAAGAGGAACTGAAAGTTCCTCTTTCTTAACAAAAACAAGGACAACATAAAGAACAATATATAGAAAATCCTCTAGTGAGTTAACCTAATTATGTACAACAAAAACAAGGTAACCATTGTAAATATGCCCTGAAATACCAGTAGACTTGTATGTATTATTTTACAAAGCACTTATTTAATCATTTAGGTAAACTTTGCAAAACTATTTCAGTATGTTTGGGTTTTTTTTTTAATATACAAAGAAGAATTGTCCCTTTTGAGCATGTCTTGAGAACACATTATTATAAAACAGCTTGGAGAATATGGGAGATTGCTTATCTTGCTATATTTAATAGGACAATCTTAAACTGTAAGCTCTGGTTTTGCAGTAAGAAAAACAGATCTCCTGCCATCATGTGGAATGTAGCAGTATCTCCTTTTTGAAATGATCTGATGTTTGAATACCACGACAGCAAATACATGGTGACAGCAGCATTATTTTGTGTCTCATTTGAAAACTGAACCCTTGCATAATGTAGCATTTTGGTGGGTCCTGTCCAATATCTTCAGCAAATCATGCTGTGTGGCTGTGATGGGGAAGATCTGTCTATGATGCTCTGGTAAAATGGACCCATTTTTTAATTCCTAATGTCAGGAATGTTAACTTACATGACAGATTTGAGGCTCCTCCTCACAGGATTGTATCTCTATTATAAATCTCATTGATTTCAGTGAAGTTATACCAGGAGGTTTGGGTTATACTACGTTCTCATTATCACTATCAGAGTGTTTGAAAATGTGCCAGGCCTGATAATTATCTACTGGTGTCACTTATACCATTTCCAGAGTAGAATGAAGCCAAGCCTTCCTGTAGAATATCTTGATCAAATTCCAGAGCCTATATTAATGCAAAGTGAGCATCTACATAAGTGCTGCCAGAGGCACTGGACGTTTAAAGGAAATGCACACCTCCTGGCCATACAGTCAAAGGCAGATGGACAGCTGTGTCCAAAGGGAATGTAGATCTTCAGTGTGGAGACGTTGGTCATGAGGGGAAACAAAACAAAAGGAGCACGTGTTTTTTTATCAGGTCAATCACAGAAGCCCAGGGTGGCTGAGGTTGGAGAGGGCCTCTGAAAATTGCCCATCCAACTTCATGCTCAGAGCAGATTGCTGAGGACTGTGTCCAGTCAGGTTTTGACTCTCTCCAAAAATGAAGATTCTACAACCATTTTGACTTTGATCTGGTTTTGATCATGTGACCTTAACCCAAATTTTTCGTCTTTCTGCGAGTGTAGGCCTTTCTCTAGGCTTGTAGAGATACTCCAAATTATGGAGGATTCCTCTGCTTACTGCTCTACTCTTTCTGGTGCTTTATGCAGGAGAGCTTTCAGCTTAGTTTTAGTTTTCAGCACTGGGATATACTTCTCCCCACTATTTACCATTTTATTCTTTCCCATCACTCTCTGTGACACTCTCATCTTCCCTTTTGAGTAATTTTTTATGTTTTGCTTGGTAGCACCTCACTGACCCTTGTTTACAACCCGATGATTTTCTGAGATCACTCAAAAAGATCTTCTTTGCTCAAGGTGAAGTTGATACATGAATCCGTCAAGAAACCAGTTGTTGACAAAATGAGAATATTGGCTTCCAACTACCTCTGAGTTTTTACATTATATACTTTGTTAAAGCTGTCACTTAAGAAAACAGAAAATCAACACACGGTGATGTATTTCCTGCTGTATCAGGTTGCACACTTGGGCATTTGAAAGCAGAAGACCCCTCAATCTGTGAGCTCTCTGCACAGAGCTGATCATTTCTGTCTTTCTGTTCTCCAGCTGGAGTTTATGGAAGACTCGCTGGATAAGGATTTCATCAGATGAGATGATTTTCTTATGGCCAAATCATGGGTTATCTCATCTTTGAAAACCAGACACATTGGACTGCTGCTCAACAGAATGATCTTCAGTTTTCTAAGACCATGCTAAGATGGATTCCTACCTCTTTGCAACAATCAAAGAAAGCACACTCCCTTTACAGAATAATAAAGGAAATTTTCATTTTTCTTGGAAATACCAATCAATTTTAAACTGAATTGTGGTACAACATTGTAGAAATTATGATTGCTCTCAGATAAAAGGGGGAAATGTTTTTTTTTTCTAAGTTTTACAGTAATTCCTACAACAAATTCAGCTTCTGAAATAATTTGAATCTCCCCTCTTTTTTTCTTTCAGAAAAATTTTATTTGTCTTCATAATGACCGACATATCAGTCAGTTTTAGAATAAAACTTTTAAACATTTCTAAGTAATGCTAATTGAAAATACTGTCAGTCATTGAAACAATGAATTTCTAACTCTATCTGCCCTTAATATTGTTACTGTTTAGGCTGTGGTTTGGAGAACAAAGTCCTTAAAGCAACATAAAATTTTCCAGGTGAATAGTTATTTGTCATACATCGTATCAAATACCCTGCAATGACAATTTAACATTGGACCAATTTCCTTGGGCATGATGTATTGTTTGCTGCTTTTGCTGCCCCTGTAAAGAATTTGTGAATTCTTCATTCATTTAATGGTAACAATGAATTTGTAGGTGTTGTCTAAGGAGTTTTTGTCTGTGGGGCTTTATCTTTCTTTGTAAAGTGGGATGATTCTTAGTCCACAGGATTGCTGTGAAGTCTAAATCAGTTGTTATTCTTGGCTTAGACTCCAGCTTGAGAGGTGTCCTTGAAGAAGGACCTCCTTTTATTTTTCCTTTTTTTTTTTTTTCCTTTTTTCCTTTTTTTTTTTTTTTTGGTGCTGTTAAAAGTGACCTGACTCCTGTGCTTATGACTGAAAATGAAAAATGCAGTATTATTTGGACTTGTTATTTAAAGGGAGAAATACAGTACATATTTAGTTGTGTGTGTTTCTTTAACAGAACCTTGTGAATTCTTATCTATTTCCATGTGTACACTTATTTATTTCAAACTGTTTATACAAGATAACTAAAATGAGTAAGAAAGGAAAAAAAATCTTGCATGTGTTTAAATACACCAATGTGATGCATTGGCTTTTTACAAATACAAACAGCTCAATGAATACGTAGCCTTCCTATTACAAGTTCAAGTGGAAAAGCGACACAAGACCAAATTAATCAGGTCTAAAATTCCTTCTGCAATCTCTTGCCAGACAAATGAGGTTCCTTATGGCCGATGTCAATAGTATTCTAAAGTTTTAAAATCAATAAACAGGCTGTAAAATTGCATCTGTAATCAGGATAAGGAACACAAACATTTACAGAGTAACATGCAAACATAACAAAATACTGCAGCCGGCTGAAATGGAATAAGA
This sequence comes from Pardalotus punctatus, assembly GCA_013400915.1. Taxonomy (NCBI): domain Eukaryota; kingdom Metazoa; phylum Chordata; class Aves; order Passeriformes; family Pardalotidae; genus Pardalotus; species Pardalotus punctatus. The sequence goes on from VZTX01014858.1 coordinate 399,727, forward strand.
CACCCTGTTCAGATGCCATTATTTTTAAATGCATGCTTAATTTAGCATCTCAGCTAAGATAAAATACAGACAGAGACATGTTAAATTGGTATTACCAACTGCCTGGAGATATCTCCAGATTAACTCACCTATCCACAGCCGATCTACAGTAAAAAATAAATTAAAACTAAAAGACAGAATTCAGCATTTTTAGTCTTCTTTTTTATTATTATTTTTTATTTTTTAGTATTGTACATCATTGTTGAAACATTCAGAGATAAAGTTTAGCATTGCAGAGAGTTGGTTATTATTTAGACAAGCCACAGCAGCAGCACCAGGAAGTTCCCAGGTGAACACGTTTCTGGAAAGGTCTCTATGTGTTGCAGCAAGTTGTTGCAAGTGAAATGTTTTGGAGAACTCTAACAGGTGTTTCGGGAACACTTTGTGACTTCACCTAGAGCTGCTGCTCTGTAACCTGGCCAGTTTGCTCACACATCCTGTAATATGTGACTGATTTTCCAGAGCTTGTGGGAATAACCCACAGCAATGTGAGCTTAAAAAAGAACAAAACAACCTTACAAGTACAACAAAATGGTATATGGGGCAGGGAAGGGGGATAAAGAAAAGAAGTGGAATGGGAGAAAGAGCACGAGGAATGAGGTCGGTGATGAGGTTGTATGGGGTAAAGTAGTTAGGATGAGCAGGAGGTAAGGCTCTGTGAAAATGGGCTGTCAGGCTAAGAACTGGGGTAAAAGTGACACTTTGAGGTACACAGCCACGTTTTAGAGCAACGTCTACCTTTTGTTGTTCATGTCCTGGGAACAGATGTGGGGCATTTGGTTCTTAGAAGGAAATACTGAGTTGGACCAAAAAGAGAATTGAAAAGAATGTTCCAGTCTATAGGGACATAGAAACCCTCAGAAACCTAAGTTCTTAGGTTTTCAGGGGAATTTTTGTTATAGTTTGCACTTTGTCTCAGTTCCTGGAAGCACAAGATTATGGAATGAGCTCAGATTTCAGTACAATAGAAATGAATCCCTGCAGTGAAGTGTGGGTTTGGTTTTTGGAGTCCTTGCTCTTCCATGGACAAAATTGTTCAGCAAGTTGTTTTTTTCCTTTCTGTGCATCAGTTCCTAATCTGTGAAATGGGAATGAGTGCACTTGATTTCCTCATAGGAGTGATGTGAAAATAAATATATTAAAAAACATGCAGTGCTCCAATAATCTATGGCATAGTTGACTACCATAAAAATATTAGCACAGGACAAATGAAATGAAGCTTGATCATATGCCTATACCTGAATAACCCTAAGGGCGCAATAATCAAAAGCCAAATGAAGGAAACAATTTGATGTCAATCTCATGAATTCTTGGAACTGGATTCTGAATTCTTTTACATTAATGGTTGACAAGATTGCCATCAAGAGCTGTGTATAAGGTATGTCTACACTTTAGTTGCAAGTACAGTGTTGAGATACCTGTGTTAGATTTAAGCTGAATACTGATCTAACCACTTCAGCATAGAGCTCTGAGCAAGGTATTACCAAGGCGAAAAATTGTGGAAACAATTTTACTTTAGTAGGAAAAGTACCAAAGAAAATACGGTTCCTCAATAACAACTTACTTCTTATAAGGAACATTTTTTGCTACAAGTAAGCTTTCAAACCTGTTTTAGCCCCAGTTATGAGAAATAGGCTGTGTAAGGTATAAAGGAAGGGAAATGTGATAAGCTCAGTATGAGAGAGAGAGAAAAGAAGTGCAAGGGAAAAGATGCATTTCAAGAATGAGCCAAAATCTATTTGCAAAGTTAGCAGGGAATAGAGCAAGGTAGATGGTAGCCGTTTCAGAACACAGCACTTTTACTGTAGCTAATAGAAAATGTCAGTTTAGGGGTTAATGACACTTTTGGGTGGGTGAGGAAAGAGTGTGAAAAGGATATGATATGAGGGAGAGAAGAAAATCTGAGAATGGCCTGAATGAGTGACCCCATTTACATGGAGCTGTTCATTTACGCTTCTTCTGTGTTCCATCTGTTGTCACTAGAGTTTTCTGCAGGAAGAGAGGCACCCAGGCTTCCATAGAGTGATTCAGAAATTAAAAAGACCTGCAAAGCCTGATCTAATTTCACTGTAAGCTCTGCTGTGACCTGATGACCTCCAAAAGTCCCTTCTAGCCTAAGTGTCTTTGTGGTCCCATGATTCTTGAACCCACCATGTGGATGCAGCCATTCTGCCCACTGACTGGAGAGCTAAGGAGGAATACCTTCCTGCAGATGGTTCTGGTAAATTACAACATATGATGGAACCTGAGCCAGGAAAAACTAGTATTTTGAGAATGAGTGACAAAGAAAAGTGGTTGATTGAGGATAGGTGGAGTCCTCAGGTGAGCACTATCATTCTAGAACACATGATATCCAATTACCCTAAAAGTATATAGGATGTGAATTTCTTTGGGTAGAAATGCCTTCTAGAAACTAAAATTAATCTGCATTGGGAGCACTTTGAAAAGACATTTGAGCTCTCTGTCTTGCTTTTCTGCAGAAAAACCCTGATATCCATTTCGTCTTATAGGAGTTACTTCAGTGCAGGTACCAATTATTAGCCAGGGCATGTCAGTACTAATCCATCTTTAAGACAAGGTGAAATCACATTATTTGTTAATTATATTAGGCAGTTTCATGCTTGCTTTTTTGAAACTAAAATTCAAAATTTCCCATGAAACAGGGTAGAAAAATATTTATTTTTGAAAATGCCATTGGAAGTTGATATTCAGGAATTTCTCACTGGGTAAGAATTAAAGTTTCCTACAAGGTCTTTATCTTGTTTAATATAACTAGTGACTAATAAAACTTATCTTGTTTAATAATGGATGAACTAATTATCCCTATACATGTTTAATCCTTCTTAAAACCTGCTAAGCTCTTGGACTTGCTGCTATCATGTGGCAATCAGTTCCACAGGTCAATTATCTATTGTGAAAAAATGTCTTCCCCTTTATCCTCTCGCAATGTCTTGCCATCCCATTCCATAGGATGTTTCATTATTCTTGTAATATGAAACGGGGTAATTGGGAACAACCAATTTTATGATCTCTATCACATCCCTCATGTTTGTTTATCTTCTTTTTCTCCTGGTCTATTTTTTATTATAAACACTTTTGGTGCCTCAAACTTTTCCACTTTCCATTCCCAAGCCCTTGTTTTCCTCTGTTTTGATGGTGACAGTAAGTTAGGCTCAGAATTCTACCATTTTTCTCACCATTTTATTGATAATGACATAAATTGTAATGCTGAATATGTCACTGTCATTGGCCAGCCTTGTAAATGTTGCAGCAGTTATAATTAATGGTTTTACTCACTGCCCTAAGTTGCTCAGCCCATATGTATGCAGCAATTGTTATTAATAAATCACCATGTATCTACAATTACGACATTGGGGAGTTGTTATTATTTCCTTTTTCTAATTAAAAGCAAATAATTCAGGTAGTGATGTATTATCCACTAGAGATGCAGAAAGACCAGAACTTTGCTCATTGCTGCAGTGTCTGATTTTGGCTGCTGACTGTGTACGTAGCTTCAAGGGGAGCCTGTGCTCTCTCTAGGCAAACTCATGGAATAAGGCATGAAACTCCTAAAATTAGTTTAACAAACCCAGCACATCATGCTGAGCGTACCTGTTAGATACAGGATTACAAACCCAAATTTTCCCATTCTGTCTGTGTCTGGAGTTATTATCTCTTCCAAAAACACAATGAATATTTAATTAAAGTGCAACAGATTTACTGGAAGAGATTGTGAGACCCACAATCTCCTGGACTATCTCTTGGTGGTTAGGGTATTCTCCTGGGAGGTAGAGAAATAGAGATGTGGTTTCAAACCCCCTCAGGAGAAACTCGCACCTGGGACTGCCCCGTTCCAGGTGAAGCCATGAGAGTTTTGAATATGAAGGAGTCAGCAGGAGGCTTATAAATCTCCTTTTCTTGGATGTGTTTCTCTGTGCTCTGAGAATGTTTCTGGCTTGGGTCCTGCGAGCCAGATAGGCAGGGAAACCACCTAGTTTGCAAATCCAGTCCATGGTGGAATGAGAATAGGTGTGGAACGCCTTGGCAGCATGAGCCTGTTGCAGAAGAGGGTTTCACTGGAAGAATGGTGGCTGTGGTAACTCTTTTGGTCTGGAGAAATAATGTGAGGTGAGGTTTGTGGACTGTCAGTATCTGTATTTAGACCAGGTAATATCACTGGAGAAAAACAGGGAGGTGTTTTAGACAAATAAGCTCCAAACATTTTTTTTATTTTTTTTTCCCAGGCCTGCAATAAACTCAGAAATGTTTCATGTAAATAACAAACTACAGTATTCTATTCCAGTCTAAATTTAATAACTTTTGTTGTGTAATCTAGTCCAAAGGAAAGACAGAAACTTATGGAAACCTTGGTGTCTACAGGGTCAGGAAAAATTTGGCTATTTTGGGGGTCTAAAACATGACCTTTGGCTTCTGCAAAGTTTTTCAAAAGCTGTGGCTTTGACTTTTTAACACTGTTTTTCAGCAAAAGCATTACAGGAAGGCAGTAGCTGCACCAGTAAAACACATTAATCAGTGCTGTTCAGGGTTTCCATCCTCCACAAGGGGAGCATTACGGACAGCACAGGGAAGGATGACGGTTAAAAGCAGATGGTGAGTAAACTGTTAAGAGTCCAACTTCATTAGCATTGCTTTGATAGATTAATGGTGCCCTGAAATCCTGCCAGGTAGGCTGTTGCCAAAGGTGCCATCTGCGTGGAAAAGCATACACATCAAGAAATTCAGAAGGAAAAAAAATAAAGGGGAAAAAAAGAAGAACAACTAGCTCCATCAGTTACACCCCAAGTTATTTCCACCCACCATCTGCTGATGGATAACCAAAAAGCCATTAGTAATTATAAAAATGTTGAATTATATTCAAAAATAAAAATTATACTGGAATGTCATGCCCGGTATTTTCAGACAGTGGGTCTTCTCAATTAATGCAATAAGATCTTCTATTATCATTATTATATTGTCAACAATATCAGCATCATTGTATTTATTATTTTTACAATTTCTTGCAATGTAGACACACCTTCAAGGCCAGTTGCTCTATGACTTTTCATTTCAGTGGTAAGAGGTAAACCCTGCCCCAGAGAGTTTAGCAAAGCATTTTTCAATTCCATTCTAGTTTAAATAGAAACCGTTTCTCTTTAGTTCCCATTCATGCCAATAACTGTTTCATAATCAGTTTGTTAACCCTGAATGAGTTTGACATGTTTCACAATCAAAAAGTAAAACATAGGAACAGGAGGGTTTCAGGGGGTGGAAAAAGGTGGCCAAGGTTTCAGGTGGGGACTGATGACCAGGCTGAACTGGCGTCTCCCCTGACAGATCCTTTGTACTGGTTATACCAGAATTTTTTTTCCTAGCTCCCTGTAGCTTGTGAGGGCACCTGAAAATTTGGTGCTGCACTGGATTAGGAACATGAACGTCATGGTGGTCAAGAAAGAAATGTTGTTTAGAAGAGCTAAGTATCTCCCAGTTCTCCTTTCCTCCTAATTCACTTCACCTGCAAGTAAATGTGTTCCTAAACATGATTCATTTCTGTATAACAAGATATAACAGTGAGATTATTTCAGGAACCTCATCAGGCTTGCCGGGTTTCAGTGCATCACCTCTGATAACCAGAATCAAAGATCCAAGCTCTTCCCACTGGAGCCAATTTGCAGAGCGCTCACCTGTAGCATGATCAAAAAGCCCGTGGGCTGCATCAGCCTTGCCAAAGGTCCATAAATTTGCCCAGCCTTGTGGTGTAGAAACAAGAATGGAGTTTGTATGGACTGGTATCTCCTTTGGAAAAGACAGGGAAGGCATAGGGGCAGGAAAGCATCAGTGTGACATTTTTATTTAAATAAAAAAAACCAGCCCGGGTGAAGAATATCTTGACTCCAGGCTCCCTTACCTGAATTAGGTGTCTCCATTCAGGTGTCTGTATCAGCTGGTGTTTAAACTTCTATTTTTGTCCATATGAGAGAGATTCAACTGATCAAATGTAAGTGGGTGGTCCACGTTTCTGACTTTTGTGATACCCTGGGGTACGCGGATGGGCCAGAGAGGGCCTGATGGTTTCCTATAAATCCCAAGTAAAATATGCAAGGCCTACAAACATGTATCTCAAATGGCACTAAATATATGTGTGTGGGCAACTGAGTCAAGTCTATGTTTGTGCAATTATTCCTCTAAACTTAAGTGTCTGAATCTAAAGCTGAATAACATCACCCTTGTGCTGAACTGACCTCTGACAGAAGATTTTTCAGGGGAAAAAACCCAACAACCAAACAGAAACAAAATCAAATTTTATTTAAATATTTAAATAGTACACTTCAGTCAGGGAGGTCTCACTCAAGGTGGAATACTACCCCAGATTCCTGACTTTTGGTCCAAACAGGTTACCCGTGTATGCCGACCTTGTACAAAGTGCTGGGGAGTTGAACACAAACCCAGCCTACATTCCAATAGCAGCTAAGCAAAATCAGTGATGGCAACAGACAGAAAGAGTAGATGGAAAGGGAGATACCAGCAAAGGAGGGTGGTAATACTGATGACATATAATTATGTGCCATATTAGCAAAGGCTGGGCAGGTGGGGTGGTATCCATTACAAATGTTGGCTGTGTTTAACATGTTGGTGAAGTCTGAGTCACTTGCACAATGTTGACCGTGACTTCAAGTCAGTTTAAACCAAGCTCAGTTGTGTTTGAGGCTTAGCTCTCGATTCTCCACCTTCCTTAAGAATGTTCTCAGATCTCACCAGCCTCAAACCTAGCTAAATCCATGTATTAATCACAATTAGCTGGCATGATGCTGCATACAGCTTTTCATGAGTCGTGGTGAGAATATCCGTGGATTCAGCCAGACTTACAAAAAATTTCCCAGGAAAGAAAACACACAGAATGTCCAAAGTTCATGTTAATGTTGATTCACAGCATATTGATTTTCCAAGGAAGCAATAAATCTCCTGTGGATTTAATATTTATTCTGACCTATCCTTAAGAACCATGAAAAAGAATTGAATGGAATTAACTATACTCCATTACAGTAATCTTTCAGCAATGTTTTTGCCTTCATGCTAAATTAACAATGTCTGCAATGTTTTTCAATTTATTTTTAATATGGACTACCCTAGACTAAGTCTAGATTTGCAATTTACATACTCCATTGTTTGGCTAAAGAAAACCAGTTCAGTTATACTTACATTTTAACCTGTTAAGGTTCTTTTTATTTTTAGAAAACTGCACATGCTCAATTTAGTTTGCTAGCAGACTCCCAAAATCTTACTGATATGGTGAAATCACATTTAAAAAAACCCTAAAGGTTCATTAAACACTAGAGACAATGGAGAACTGAGAAAAGTATGTTATATTGATGTTCTGTATAACACAGACTATTAAGTTTTCCTTGGCTATTTTTACACTGAGTCCAGTACACTGGTAAAGAAGACACATCAGAAGTACATCAGAAAAATCAAATTGCCTGCATCAATTTGAAGGCTTAGTCTGCCTTATAAACTACCTCTTTATTTTCCATTGGTATGTTTATACATTGAAAAGAATGCAAGAATACTGAGGCATATCAGATTATGTGATATAATATACCTGAAACAGCACATGCACTGGACTGTTTTATGTTTCAATAACTAGTAATAGTCTACAAGATATCACTTATCCAGGATTTTCAGTATCCAATATAGGTTCTTTTATATCTTTTGAGCTAAGGAGACAGCTTCATTTATTATTATTATTTTTTTAAATTACTTGAGGGTTCATCTTTCTGCTTCTTCATTTCCCTCTGGTTTTGATGAGAATAGTTTCTGCACCTCCACCTCTTATTTATTTTCAATTTCTGAAGCCCAGGTTAAGGAGTGCCCACACCCAAACAACAGTGACTAAGACTTTGAAATAACATGAGGCATCTTTAACTTATTCTCCAAATGTGTAGCAATGAGTGAGGTGCAGCCTGAAGAAATTGGGTGAGACAATTTCCCAAGTAATGAATTAATAAATGTTGCAACGCTTGTTAGTGCCAGCCAAAATCTCAACTTGGCATGCTAGAACGTGATCAGAGCTCTCCTTGCAGCCACCTTTGCTTTGCTGGACAAGGTTCTCCTATTGTATTCAACTCATGCTAAAAAAGGAGGATTTTGGATCCAAATCATGCTTGAAAATAACTACTGAGGAGGAAATCCATCAAGTAATAACTGGAATAACACACCAGCATTAAACTGAGGCTGAGGTATGTGCCTGTTTCCAAGAAGAGCAGTAGTTCTGTCTTACTACCACTGACATTGGAAACTACTTAACCACACAACCACTTACCATCACTAGAAACCATCATGTAAGTTTTTCAGGAGTGATTTTTCAGCCTCCTGTAAGATAGAATAATATACAAGTCACACCCACATTTGCCTGATCTAATTTTAACTAAAATTTGGATATTTAGTCTAAACTAGTTATCCAAAGTGCCTTTAGAGGTGGACACAGTGAGAGAGAGGCCCCTTGCTGGCCATCTAGGTGATGATTTCAGTTGGGCTTGCCTTGGAGGTGTCTCAAAGGACGAGGAATCATAACCAATTGTTTTGACTAAACCCCTTGGACTGAGGTGACTAAAGGACAGCCAAGTTGGTTAGAGGGATGGAGCACCTCTTCCATGGGGAAAGGCAGAGAGAATTGGTATTGTTCAATCTGGAGAATAGAAGGCTTCTGAGTGATGTGATTGGGGCCATCCAGGACCTGAAGGGAGCCTGAAAAAAAAAAATGGAAAGAGACTTTTTACAAAGGCATGTAGTGACAGGACAAAGGGGAATGGCTTCAAACTGAGAGGGGACAAGTTTACATAAATTATTAGGGGAAAAATTCTTAACTGTAAGGGTGCCGAGACACTGGAGGAGGTTGCTGAGAGATGTTGTAGCTGCCCCACACCCAGAAGTGTCCAAGGCCAGGTTAATTGGACCTCTGAGCAACCTGGTCTAGTGGAAGGTGTCCCTGCCCATGGCAGAGGGGCTGGAACAAGATGATCTTGAAGGTTCCTTCCAACACAAACCATTCTAAGACTCTAAGGTGTATCCATCACAATGGCTCTGACATGCCAGTTGCTTAGTTTTGAAGCTGAGCTAACAGAATCACAGAATCATAGAATAGTTTGGGCTGGAGGTAACCTTAAAAATCCTCTTGTTCTAACCCCTTGCGTTGGGCAGGGACACATTTCCCTAGAGCAGGTTGCTCAGAGCTCCATCCAGCACCTCCAGGAAGGTGCAGTTATGAAAAATCAGCTGTTAAATTTTGAGACAGATGCAGTCTCGTGGTGAGAATACCCTGTTCCCTTCAGTGAAATACAAACACACAGGTAAATGTGCCCTTCCAGGGAGTTTGGGGAAATATTTGCATAAAGAAATAAAGAAATGTCACCCACTTGCTTGAGATAATTCACCATTACCAACAAAAGGTTAGATTTGCTGATCTTGGGGTTTTTTTCCAACCTTAATGATTCTATGATTCTATATTTATGAGACTGTGTGGGTTAGGCTGAGTGGCCCATTTGGACCAGAGGAGGGCTCAAGGCAGAATCCCTTGAGGTCATTAAGAACATCTTCATTGCCTTAAAGGGCCTGACCTTACTAGGAGACCCCCTGAGAGTGTCCTAGAGTGCCTCCTCTCCTGTGCAAGTTCACAGGGTCCAAATTCTGCAAACCAAAATGTGAACCAGGATCTTCTGAGTTTCTAGTCAGGCTCTGGAAATCAAGGCCCAGGAGTTTGGGATTTTGACTCTTCATCTCTCAGCGGGACTTAGGCACTTAAGCCTGTTTAGAAATCTGTGTCTCTGGACTTGAGCCACCAAAGTACTGAGCTGCACACATATTTTTCACAGGAGACCGTTGGCTTTCCCATGTTATTTGTGATTCATGTTAAGCATACACTTAAGGGCCTTCCTGGCTTGGAGTCTGAAAAATATATGTCCTGAAGCCAAATTTTCAACAGCAGCCTGTCTTGGAGGAGGGAGGGAGACTTCAGCTCTGGCTATCCAGCTTTATCCCGTCACATTTGGTATTGGAGGCCTTCTCACTTGCAAATCAAAACACACAATAGTCAGGAGCAGGGGCCCTTGACATGCCTGGTATTTTATCTTCTCCATCTTTAAGGAAGGGATATTCATCCTCACTTCTCAACCTCAGATGGTTGTTGTGAAGATTAATTAGTTAATGCTTTTACAGCACAGAAAATGTAAAGTGCTACTATATAAAAGTATTATTAAGTGCCTTCAGGGTCTTGCTGTCTAATGTGGCTGAATGGGAGAGGCTCTGAACCATGGAGATTAGGCAATTTTAGAATAGTTCTTTTCAAATTGCATTATTTTTAACTCTTTGTTGTTCTAATATCCTCTCAATACAGTTTGAAAATATTTACCCTATTCATTGTATTTTTCTCTTTTCTTTAATACTTACTTTAAATAAGCAGGAGTCCTGTGTTTTTATCATCCTACAGAATTGTATTGGCTTAAATAAAGGTGTGATTTTACACCAATTTCATTTATCCTAATCCTTTTATTTCAGTTTTGAATTAAGCTTATTCCAGTTTGGCATAAGCTGATTCAGAACAAGTTTACGATAAACTGAGATAAGCCACTCTAAAACTGAAATTAGTGTGTCCACATAGGGATTTGCTCTAGTTTAAGCAAGGCTATGAATTTGAACACAAGTTATTGTGGTATAAGCTAGAAAATGAATTTACAGCTTGCAAATGATTATACAGTACCTGCTAATGCACTTAACCCTGAGCACCGCCCAGCTAAAAAAGTTAATTTTAATCCAGAGATAACCTACCTGCAATTACCACCCTATTTAAAACAGGGTGAAAACATGCACGTGTTAAACCATAAGATCATGGAGTAGTTTGGAAGGAACCTTCAAGATAATTGCGTTCCAACCCTCCTGCCATGGGCAGGGACACCTTCCACTAGACCAGGTTACTCAGAGCTCCATGCAGTCAGAACTCGGTATAAACCCAATGCAAACGGGAGAAACAGGGAAAATATTTAGGGAAGGACTATCCCATAGCTTGGGCTGCAGTCCTCCACCTTGCAGGAATGCAGGAGAGGATGGAGGGAGGTTGGCCACCATCCAGCTGTGTGTCTAACTGCTAACAAACTTCAAATTCACCCTTCTTGCTCAATCTTATTTGTGAGTCTGTGTGCTGCCTTGGCTGCATCACATCCATGAAACGTGTGCATGGACACGCTCTGGATTGCTGCTGTCCCAGTGAGTCACTCTTACCCTGATCAAAATTGTGGCCATTAACACTGCTTTTGTCTTAACTGATGTAATTGCACAACTGCTAGACTGATGGTCGGTTGATGGAAACTCAAATGTACGCAGGGGTGTTAACAGAAAGGGATGGAATGTGGCTTGTTCTGCTACAAGGGCAGAAAAAAATAAGTAAAGGAAAAGAGAAAATAAAGGAAAACAGAAGAAAAATTAAACAAAGAGAGAGAAAAAGGATTCTTTTGTTCCTTGTGCCAATATTAGCAATAGACATACTATGGATAAAATTAGAGAAAACACAGTGAAAATTCATTTTTTACTCTAATTTTGGATAATTTGGGGTCAAAAAATCTGCTATAAAACATTTCCAAGGAATCAAAATTGGATTACATGTGAAAAATCTACATTTTCCTATAATATATATTTTTCCTTCTCCTTAATGAATCAAATTTTTAGTTACCTGGTGTCTGTCAAGCACTGATAAACATGATTAGCAAAACAAATAAGGGTATTAAGAATTTTCCCCTTCACTTAATTTTTTATTGCATTCAAAACTGACCGAGGTTTTTATAAAATAAAAAACTAAATTTAGGCTCTCAAAACCTTATTTAGAAACTTAAGTGAGAACCTTATTTAGCAGAGATCATAAGCACATGTTTAAATTGATCCTGGTTCAGGAATGTGCTTAAGTATATGCTTTAATCTGATTAAATATGTGTTTAATGTTAAACACATGTTGAAATGCTTTTCTGAATTGTGGCCTGATTTTCAGAAGTGTTAAGTACCTTGAACATCTCATTAAGGTCAAGAAAAGCTGTATGTCTTCATGCTCTTACCGATCAAGGCATTTTCTTACATGTTTAATTCAGATTTAGGAGCCTAGCCATTTTTTTTTTTAGTAAAATTTTGGACTCAATTTTGCTGAAGATAAACACAGTAACATCTGGATTCATACCTTATCTGAACTATCTACCACTAATGAGTTTTCAAAGTTGGACTGAAGGACTTGAAAACTTCAGCATAGCCTGAGTTTGTTTGGTTTTCTTTTGTTTTTGTTTTTAAAATGTAATTTTTAGTGCTCTCTTTTTCCATTTGGAAAGGCTCTGCTCTTTCCAGTTCCAGCCAACACCGAGAAGTGAAAAGGTGTGTGAAAAGAACTATTACTACTAACATTATTAAGTGCTGACAGCATTCTTAGTTCAGTACAAGACACGAGTGAAGGCAGACCCTTTTTTGCAGATCTTACTCACAGGTAGTCTGGATTAATTTCAAATTCCAGATGGCTTTTCAGGGTGGTTGCTATTTTATCTGAAATAGTTTTCCTTTTTCTAAGAAAAACAAAGAGATAGTTTAGACTTAGAAAGATTTTTTCGTTCCCTATTCTAAGATTATAACAAATTAAAGGCCAGCCAAGTTTGGGCTTCTAAAACTTCTAAAAGTCTGGTCAAACTTATTGCTCTTTTGCCATTGTTTTAAGAAGAAACACTGGCTTTTAAGCAGCTTCTCACTGCATAAGCATGCATATATATATAAATATATATATATATATATATATATATATGTAGGTTTTTGCATCATTTTTTTTCTTCACAAGGAACATTCCTATAACCTTCACCCACGTATTTTGCTTTACATCAATAGCAGCTTTCCTCTTGACTCAGAAAAGCTTTAGATCTAACCTAAAAGCCTTACTGCAGGTGAGCCTTGCTAAGGGGAGGTAAATCTTAGCCTGTTGCCACCTGTTTATATTCACCTTTTCCTTCCAGCCCCCTCCCTTGCTCAGAATGTATTTCTCACTTCTGGCCCCCACCACACACAAAAAAACATGTAGTCAGGGCACCAGCTGCCTGATCAGGTTTTGTTAAAGTGCTCTGGAGGAGAAATACCTGCTTGCTGTTGAGCAGACCTGGGAGGTGATGGAGCTGCACCAGCACACTGCTGCAGCTCTACATTCGTGAGAGACCAAGCTCTTCACGAGCAATTCGGGCTCTGGCATAACTGCAGCGTTTGTGACACCGACCTGAGCCCGGATCTGGCTCACCCTGTGCAGCAAGGCTGCTCTCAGCCCCACTCCGTGCCTGTCCCCACTGCAGCCTCATATCCTCCACCTTTTCTTTCTGTGTCCTGTGGTCTCTCTTTGAGAGGAGGAGCCAAAGTGGGAGATATTCCTTCTTTCTTCCTGACAGAGGAAGGATTTTCTGCTGTTAGCTTATCTCTAGAAAAAACCTGAGTTCTTCTCAGAACAGGGAGGGGGCATTAGTCTTCAGAGGAAAATAGTTGGGGTGGAAAGTCACACAGGAGGACCCGCATTCCATTGTGGAGCAGAAAACAAATTCCAGAGGGAAGAAATGAGTCTTAATCAACCCGTTGCGCAAAAGACTCCAAAAAGGCACTTCTTGCAGAAACAGCTCTTGCCCCTTCCCAAAAGAACAGATCACCTAGGAAGCCAAATTTACCCCCAAACTGTTCCCTTCTGTCCTCCCTGCCCCCAAACAGAGGGGCTCCTTCTACAAAATATTTAACCATGCTGTAAAAAGGGACAAAAATTTGATAGAGTTCTTCATCTTATTTAACAGAAATTGTAAATTGTATTTCTCAATGCTATCATGAGGTCTTGTGGACTACAAAAGGGATGGTAAATTTGTAGGATGCAGGAATGTAGTGACAAGAATTTGGGAGCAAACTGGTACTGATTGTTACACTGCTCCTGTGTGGGCAAAATGTGACATGGCTACAGTCCTTCAAGCAAGTCACTAAATCCTTCAGTTTGGTCTCACATAACATTAACTATCTAAAATATATCTGTTTAGTTGTCCAGGCTCCCTCTACAGATTATGGAGGGAAATCCATTAGGTGATTCATCCCAGAACCATGCCGTTATTGACTCATTTAATGCATGACATCCGTCTACACACATTAGGACTATAGAGGGAATTCAGACAACTATCTTATATCAAACATTATATTTTAGATGCCTCATATAAAATGAAGCCATCCTAAAACCTTTATCAAGAATGCTTGACTATCAGATCAGCGAAGAATTGCTTTGGTACCTTTACTCCACCTCAGCTGATTCACAAGCTTGTTTCCTTATCGGGACTTGTTTTCTGTGTTCCAGATTAATGATAATCATGATAATTCTTTAGGGAGATTAAGTAATCCTCACAGTCACCATGTAATAGGTAAATACAGATATCACTGGTTTACGGATGAGGAAATAGTCAGTGAGAGTTTAAGTGACTTGTTCTATCTAATTTCATCTTGTTTGAGTTAATCTAATCTATGTTTTATAAATAAAGCACACAATCACTGTGATGTGTAGGCAATAGACAGTCAAGACAGTGTTGGAGACAACACTCAGGAATTCCTAGCTGCCAGGCCTGTCTTTGTCCCACAAAACTATTGCCTTAATAACTAAAACACCTCAGCAAATAATGTTGAAAAGTTCCATGAAGTATTTCTAGGTAAGGTATTTTAATGCAATTGAAGATCTGAAAACACTGCTCTTCTCTTGCTTTGTTTGAACAGATTGGGATAAAGGTTGTTGCTGCACAGAAGAGCTGCGTATATGAGGAAATGGGTGAGAGAACTGTATGGTTGGTGTGATTTATCTTATTCTTTTGGAGTGTTATCTGGGATAAGAGAAAATATAAATCCCTTTGAGAACAAGGTGATATAACATTTATCTTAAGTATTTCACCTAAGAGTTACAGGGATATTAAAATTATTGAAGGAAAAAGATTTGTTTGAATTGTTTTATGACTTTGATTTTTACAAAAATTTTAGCGGATTACTTTTTAAAACAAATTGTTTCTAACCACATAGTATTTATTCCTAGGAATTGAAATCTGTTTGTGAGATGGGCCTTTATGGACAATGCCCTTACTGGGAAGCAGAAGTTCAGATCTATAAGTTACTTTTGACTTTCATGAGAGAAAGGATGAGGTCCACCCTGCCCGAGTTGCTGCCTGCTAGAGCAAGAAGGATGAAGCTTCAATTCCCCTTCCTAGCTCAGATAAAGTGCAGAATGAACCAGTCTGGAATGAATGTTTAACCTTGGGAGTATTTTCTATCTCAGGGCAAAATCTGTTTTCTTTAGGTTTTTTAAATGGTTGGTTAAGTTGGTGGTTTTTTTGTGGAAATGGGAAAAGGTTTTGGAATTTTAGAAAGACTGTGGAGGAGGGAACAATTGTTTTATTTAGTTTATTCAGGTGGTAACACAGATATGATAGAGATACCTTGAAAGGGAACATATTATATTACATTTGCAGAACTGCCTTTTGGGGGGTCCCCAAAATACAGGGTGCATTCAGAGAGCGAAGTTCAGTTTTCGGTCTGTTACACCTGGAAATGATCTCCATTCTCAAATGAATGATTTCTTCCCTGTTCAGTTTTTACTGAGGGTACAGCCAGTGCGGCCTTCTCTGATTAGCTCTATCTTGGAAGTACGGGGCAATCACTTTTCCACAGAAACGTGTTCTACTTCTTTCAAAGCCTCTGGTTAAATTTTTATCTAAGTCATCAGATTTAGCAATTTGTAACTGATCTAATCTCTCTGCAAAATCCTTGCTCACCGAAACTGTATCCAGCAGCTCTTCACTGTAAACCTTGTTGTTCATATAAAAATAGAACCGCAAATTATGTCGGTGTCCTTTATTCTCTCTCTCTCTCTTTTTTTTTCCAACTTCTTATGACCTATCGCCTTTTCTTTTAACCTAAATCAAACAGATTTTCAGATTTGCTTAACAATAGCACTTTATGAATCATATCACCAATTGCCAGCTATCATACAGTGAAACAGCTAATACTGTATAATTAACATTATAGGCAAGTAATGAATCACATCATCATTGCTGACTGTCTACCACATTATTAAAAAGATAGATTTAAGTAATCACAACTTCCTTTTTATTTTCTTTCCTTCTTCCCCCCAAATACTGTAAGAGGAAAAGGAAATTCCTGTTGTGTATGTAAGCTCTTATTTCTATCAAACAATGTGATTCATCAAAATGATTGCAATAATCACTTACACAGGAAAAACTTAAGACAGGTAGATAGGTTAAGGCTTTCTGTAACATCACATTTACTGTCAGCATGTGCATTCAAACAAGGAATTTGCTGAGACCAAGAATATCTATGAGCAGAATGAATAAAAATTCAGTCAAAAAAGCCACATTCACATGCCCTGCAATTTGGAAAATTATTAGAATTCACCTTGTTTAGCCTGGAGGAAAGCAGGTTCAGGGGGAACTCTTTTGCTCTTTACAACTACCTGACAGGAGGTTGTAGACACATAGGGGTATGCTCCTCTCACAAAAAACAAGTTATAAGACAATGAAATGGCCTCAAGTAGTGCCAGGGGAGGTTTCAATTGGATAATGGGAAGAATTTCTTCAACAAAAGGGTTGTCAAGCATTTGAACAGGCTGCCCAGGGAAGCAGTTGAGTCACCATCCCCAGAGGTATTTCAGACATGTAGATGTGACACTTGGGGACATTGTGGGCTTGGCAATGTTGGAGTAGTAATTGGAATCTTAGAGGGCTTTTTCACCCTCATCAGTTCTAGGATTCCAGGATTCTGCACACAGTAGCTGTTCTCTAAGAAATTAGGGAAGATAGTGTTTATACCTCCAGGTTTATGTCCTAATTTTTTTTCCCTAAGTTAGGCAACATATTCCAACATCCTGTCTCACACCTTCTGTACAAAACTATCATATACTTTTATGGGGTTTTTTTCCCCCTTTTTTTTGGTCCTTTTGCCTTGGTTTTTTTCACTCTTGGCCAATAATTCTACCCAGATCTTAGCATCAACATGGTGATTTTTTCAGCTCATATTTCGCTGAAAATAGTGATGATACTTCAGAAATCTTCTCTTCCTGCTCTCCCCACAGAGTTCACCTTTTGTTCCAACTGGATGAAAGTCACCAGAAGCTCTGCCAAAGCTATTAATACATTCCAAACAGGCATTTAAAGAGAACCATGTCAATAAAGCCCTAAATACTACATGCACTAGGTCAGGTGAAGAGCGTCTGCCAAGCAGTTTCAGTGACCTGTTTGCATCATTCAAAGTGATCGGGGAGGAGCAACAACTAAAGGTAATGATAAAGCAGTACGACATTCATTTTCAGTGACCCTTAAATGCAACCCAAGAACTCACCTTGTTAGGAAAATTTACATAGAAGTTGAACACATATTTACATAAAGAGGATCAGGGCCTTTTTATTCCTTTCTATCATCATAATGAAGCATTGTAATGAAGATTCTTCAAATATGTATCTTCTCAACACCCCTCACAATTGAAAATATACTTGCAGGTAGGTAGAGAATAAATCCCTTCTTGACAGAAGTCAAGGGTAAAGAAAAGAGGTTTTCTGCTTCAGTGGAAAAATGTCTTTGATACCAAACTAACCTTCCCCCAATAAATTTTTATTGTTGATTCTTTTTTTTAAGTATTCTAAAAAAAACTCAAAAAAACCCCCAAGTTAACGGGGACATTTTCTTTCAAAAAATGCATTTACTTTTTTTTTTTGCCAATGAAAATAAACTAAGCTGTACTTAGGTTCTTTTGTTGTATTACTATTCTAATATTTTTCTCCTTCATTTCTCCTCAATCTTTCACTTCTTCCTTCTGAGCAATTCTTTCCCTACCTTAATTTCTACTTTGGTAATGGAAAAAACCCAGAACCTTTGGATGAGGCTTACAGAGTTAATCATCACAGTCTCACCTTTTTGTAGTGGAAACACCTGCAGAAGGAAGATCCTCTGATTTAGCCCTTCCAAAGATGCTTATAGCTGTCCTTTGAATACAGAATACGCCTATGGCAACTGGTGTAAGTGTAAATACATAAAGTTAAATTATAGCAATACCACCCAGAAATGAAAACTTGAAATAAATTCGGTATTTTCTTCTCCTTTGATATTTTTCCCCCTCCTTTCACAAGCCAAAGTATACATGGGGATAAAAAAATGATGCAAGAAGTTGCAAAATCATCAGTATTCAGGTTGTCAAAGAAAATTTGGGAACAAATTCTTTTGAAGATTTCCATAAGCTAAAGGTAATAAGAAACTCAAGGAGAAACTGTCACAAAAAAACACTCAGTGTGTAAATATCAATTCAATATAGCTCAACAGAGGTTGGCGATATTGAAATTACTGATTTCTTCATAGTCACAAGCACTTAAAGGGGTCAGTCAGAAGTGAGAACTGAGCTCATTTTTATCCTGAGTTTAAGAAGACTTGAACATATGAAACTCCCTTCCTACAAGGTTATATTGACCAGATGGAAGATGCAAAATATAAAAGAAAATGGGAAACAGGACCTTGAGTTGGTGTTAGAGCAGTTGGGCTGCTGAGCTGAGAAGGAGCAGGTCTGGATTATGACCTGTGTTCCCAGGCTTGTTTATGTATTTTACATTAAGCAGTCACTGAATAAAACAAACCTGGGAGCTGTGCCAGGGGTTGTCCACACCCAAACTGCTGCAGAATTGGGACCTCGGTCTTTCCCACAGATATGTTTGTCAGTTTTTCCATGCAAAAAAAAAGTAGAATTTTCTCTTATAGTGTCAGTCTCTTTTTCCCCCTCCCCCAATAACATTTGAAGCAACATAAATAAGGGTGTTTATTTACATTATCCTGTGAATTATTTTCCCTATTGGTAACATTTTAGGTATTTTGTTGATATTGCTCCCTTTTCTGGGACTATTTGATAGATATGTTGATAATATTCCCATTTCCTGGGCTATTTGTCAGATATGTTTTTCCTCTTCAACTACAGAGTAATTTATTGCATTATAGAATTATAACTTCCAAAACCCAAACTAACCATAGTGACATTTTCCTTTAAGAGAGGCCTCCCACACATTACCAAATTACATTTCAATGCGCCTCACTGAGTTCAAATAGCATTTCTGGTATTGGTCAATGTAAAATTGAGTTGCCTACTGGGAAAAAAAAAAAATCAAGCTGGTATAAGTGTCAATTTTGAAGTAATAATTATAGTTTTATGCAGTAACATATTTATTATATTATCAAATTAATACACCTTTTAGCATGTCAGGGTCTGTGGGTAATTATAGTTTAGCATTGTGGTAATAATTTGTATGATTTATGTTACCTATGGAGCAGAACTGAAAGCCAAAAAGCTGTCTGGCATAATTACTGTTAAGAGGTAAGATCAACAGATATCCCCAGCCAAAAAGAACACAGCCCTAAGGGCAGCAGACTCAAACACGGAGAAGTCACCCCAGGTATTTGCTTTGCAGCTTGCCTTTTCTCACCTGAGAGATGGCCCACCCACTATTCTGAGCTGTGTTAACAAGAATTGGGTGCTTTCATGTTGCTGCTTTCCACTGACCTTGAAATTCTCATTTTAAAGTGAGACATAGGAAAGTGGCAGTGAGGGACCCTTTGCAAGACCTAACTCTTCTGAAATGTGGAGAAAAGGGTTTTTCGTGAGATGAAAGTGGGTGAATTATTGTGGTTTCTCTACTTTCCATTGATTTGGGCACAGAAAATATTTTTTGTGTGTCTGTGTCTGTGTTCTTGCTTTTATTATTGTTTTGTTCTAAGTGCTGTGTAAACAGAACAGAAATAGTCTTTACATGAAAAGTCTATGCAAAGATAATTCTATACAGTTAAAATTTATTACAGTTAAAACAGATTCATGAGTGACTTAGCAGCTTGACTAGAAATAAGCTGAAAGTTGCCAATGTGTCCCCTCCAGTTTCTGTGTATTTAGGCAAATAAATACACAGAAGTGCAAAGAGGACCCTGATCTCCTTTCAAAGCTCAGACCTCCCCTGGAAAATACTTCACAATTTTTTTTCCCCCTGAAATAAGGTTTCCAGCATTTTTACAGAAATAGAAATATCTCAGGAACAATCTAAAAATCTTGCCACTAAAATCATGATCACACTGTCCAGTCAAAACTGTAAACGTGTCTTGCTTCCTTCTCCCCTTCATCCTCAACATCACCCTTCCAAAAGGAAAATGGATGTCTGGTATCGTGTTCTGTGAAGGTTGCAGACTCAAGCCTCAGATGATGAAGTTTATGAACAAAAGCCAAGATCCACAAGGCTATTTAAATACGTAATTCTAATTAATTTATATGTGCCTGATCCTGAAAACATTTATGTATGTACTCGACTTTCACTGGCCCTGTGATCTTCCTGGAGTCAAAGACATTACTCACCTGCTAAAACAGAGGTCTGAATTGAGGTTCAGTAAGGAAATATCAAATGGAGAAGGTCCTGTCAGAAAGTCCCTCATTTATTAAATGTCAGAATGTCACAAACTGTGCCTGATTTTTGGGAGGAAGTAGGTGGTCTTTTCCTTCCTATTCCTGTGCCACTTTATTTCTGGAACTCTGTGCTACTAGAGGGAAAAGTAGCAGACAAGCCGCAGGTACTCGTTCACCCTGTTCTACATTTTCCATGTCAACAGCAATTGACTGTGAAGGGGCTGGAACCAAGCCTGAGAGGAGGATGTAAGGGTGGAATTAATCTCACCCAATGCTATGTACCAAAAAGTGAAATGTCTAAATCTCAGCTGGGCTCTCCTCAGAGTCAGCAGAGACACGTGGGCACCTCCAGGGAGGGACTCACCCAGTCTATCTCAGACACCTGTGATGGGCTAAGATGAATTATGCATGGAGATGCCCATTTCACCCCACGAAGGGAGCTTGGAATGATGAGCTCAGACTTAGTTGTTTAGTTTTAGGACGTCCAAGTGAGGGAAAATGAATTTTACCTCAAAGGCTTGGAGTGTTTTCCTGAAACTCAAACCAGCCTTTTGAAGTTCACTCTTCATCCTTATAGAACACAGGTGCGCCAATATCCAATTTCTCATGTTTTTAATTCTATAGGAAAAAAGTTATGTATGTCTGTATGTGTATGCATGCACTTAATGGCTACACTGTCAAGTTGACCTTCAGCAAATAATTAAAACACATTTTAATCCTACTGCATAATGGTTTTGTTGGCAGGTACCCCCAGGAAGGTACTCTCCTACAAAGAGGCAGCTGGTGGATTTCTGCCCAGCATGCCATCATTACACAACAGGTGGGAGCTTAAGTAGATTTTTAGGCCACCCTACAGCTTGATAAGGCTACTGTGTTGTATGGAACTAATTAATATAGGACCTCCTTCACTTGGGCAACTTTATCTTTGTTTACCTCCTGGAACTACCTCATCTGATGAATGTCATTATCTATTGCCAATAGTTATGCAATATCCCATGCCATGATCCTAATTCCAAGCTAGCCATCGAAGTTGTGAGGAGTGGAATTAGTTCTTAAATGAGTATTCACATAGCATGAGATACCCGTACCTTTGGATGAACCAGAGTGATAGAGTTGTAAAGTCAGATGAGACAGAAATTCTTTTGAACTATCAAGGAATTAGAATGATTTAACAAGTAGGCCCTACAATTGTAATTTCTTTCTTTTCAATGGTTGTTAAATATCTTTCCTTACCCGGAAGATGCAGAAACTTGAGTGCAGGAATTGCTTGGCTGAGGAATAATGCCAGCATAATGGAGCACATAAAATTGAAGCAGTCAAGTCAGTCTAAGTCATTTCACAAGCCTGATGCATGCGGATCAAGCAGAAGACTGGAATTGGTTGGTCACGGCCCTTTTGAAAAACAAACAAAAAAATGGCAATCTCAGACAAAGAATCCCATTGTGCTTTGCCATGCTAATGTTTAATGAAGCACATAATTACATTGTTACCAGTGATGTTGCTCAGGCCTGAGGGACATTGAGGTGGTCTCAAATCAGGGCAAAACCCCAGTTCCCCAATAACTGAGCTCAGGTGCTCTTTCTAACACTCACTGTCTATTCTGGGAGATAGGATGGGTAACTTAACCTTATTTCCTCAAGTAATAATCAGAATGATAAGTTTAATGGGAATAATAGTTGTCTCACCTGCCTGACAGGGAGAAGGTGCTGAGAGAATTAATTACTTTGCGAAGCACTTTGAAGATAAGTGCTGTGTTATTAATAAGTAAAACCCATTGCACTTAGATACAACTTGCAAGTGATTGTATTATATTACAGTGCTTAGATAACACAAAGATAGTTGCCTTAGAAATACCAATAGATGATAGAGAGCGTAAGAGATAGATAATCACCAGATTTCTTGTGTTTTCATTTTGTCTCACAATTTCTACCAGCTTAATGGTATTTAGGTCCTTAAAGATGTTCCAATAGTGGAAATTATTACCTGTGTTTTAAAGACTTCACTGGAGAAAGGAAAAGCAGTGGGGAATGGTGAATAAATATGGCTGAAGAGTGAAAACAAAATTACCTCTCCAGGCCCTCTTCCAGACCTGTGATGTGTAATCTTTAAAAATGGTTGATTAAACTCAACTCAGATCATTGAGTACAGCTCTGCTTACTGAGGTCGTCAGCCATGAGTTGGGATAGAGTTCAGAGGCTGAGTGAATCTGTTCATTAAAGAGCAACATTGTGAATGTGTGAAAACTGGCAAGAACAGTCACCTCTCAAATATAATTAAGTCACTGAGTAAGGAAGTTTGGTAACTTCTGGGTCAAGCATGTGATTCTATGATGTGATTTAATACTCTGGCAGTGGGAGCTGCAAGGTATTTTACATCTGTAAGACTGACAAAATGTGCTTGGAGGAAAGTAAGTAAATATGTGAAAATAAGTGAGTTAACATAGAATTGTTCACACTTAGCTTTGCTTGTCAGGGAGTCATTGGCCTGTAAAGAATGAAAATATGTGAAAAGTTAAATCTCAAAGGAGGAATGGTAAGACAGATGTTGGTAATAAATGCTTCTGATTCCACCGAGGTTCTCTGATTCTTGCTTGTGAATAAGGAAGTCCTTCAGCAGTAATATGGAATTTTTTGTCTCCCTGTTGCATTGCATTATTGTGCTCTCACTGAGAAGTGTCCATGATATGTTTATGCTAAACATGTTTAAGCTTCCCATAAAAGAATCATGTAAGAAGGGAGAATCAAGGTTGGAAAAGATCCCTACTGAGTTCAGCCATGACCCCAGCACTGCCAGGTGCACCACTAAACCATGTCTCTAAATACCACATCAACATGTTTAAAAAACTTCCAGGGATGGTGGTCCTACCACTTCCCTGGGCGGCCTGTTCTAACGCCTGACTACCCTTTCAATGACAAAATTAGTTGTAATGTCCAATCTAAACCTCCCTTGGCATTTCTTGAGGCCATTTCCTCTTGTCCTATCACTTGCTACCAGGAAGTAGAGACCAACCCCCACCTCACTACAACTTTCTTTCAGGAGAGATAACTGGAGCACTTTATGAAGCTGGTGAAGTTTACTTCCAGTTTTGGGTGTGATGTGGGGCTTCTGAATCCTCCACAACCTCTTCTAATTTCTTAAAGAAAGAAGTTTGATATATGTATATATCTATTTACACACATACATATATACATATATATATATATATGTACAATATATAGTGTGAAACCACAAGAGCTACAAAATTAGCATGATGCTGGAAACTGTGGGTACCCAGACCTGCATAGAGACAACAGGGATATCTTCCTAATCCTCTTGGTCCTAAAAATCTGGAGAGAAATGATCTGTTTCTTGTGCAAGACCTACGACACCACCTCAGGAGTGCTGGTAGCGCACAGGAGAGGGCGGTGCCACACTCAGACAATGACCGCTCTATTTTCTATGAAAACAGGGAGACAGGGGGTCATAAAAATCGACTGAAAGTCATTTCTGTTCCATTCTCTGCTGAATATGGGAGTGTAGCTGCCATCAATGTTAATGAGTGATCACGTGTATCGGAAGAAGAACATCCTCTTTTGTGAAGGCAAGATGAAAGCCTTTTATAAATGTGACCTACTGGTGAAAAAGGCATCCGTTCAGATCAAACCTATGGGTTTATACTGATGGGTTAGATTTTTTTTTCTTAATACAATACATTTTGTTAAGAAGAAGGATTAAAGTATTTGCCAAAATGATTTGTGTTGACAAAATGGCTTAGTACATTTGGCAGATTTATTTTATGAAGCTGAATAAATTAAGGTGTCTCATAAAAAATGTGGGTTATATCCAGTGAAACAATTTCAAGTATTTCAGAAACTCTATTTTTATTCACTTTGCAAACGTGCTTAGTTGAACTGCCAGTCACTGTTACATTTCCATTTCCAAGCAATTAATTAAAATCCCAAATCAGGTTTTTTCTTGATCATGCCAGCAGGAGTTGGTTGCCATGGTAATAGGACGATCAGTAGCATTTGGGAGGGAGGAGAGGGAGAAAAAAACGTTCTGCATTTGGGCTTTTATTATTGAAACATAAGTGCAGATCTGGAGGAGCGTGTTGGCTCATCTGTGCCAGCCTGTGGCCCCAATGGTGACGGCTGGAAGTGAGCAAGGGTTCTCGGGATTACGTTATTGTCAAGGATATCATTTGGTCCAATGTAGAAATCATTAGTGAAGCCTTTTCACTCCTACAGACTATAGGTTGCAACTGTGTATGCAGCTGATCACAGAGAGTTTCAGCAGTGGTAAGGAGGATTTTTCTATCTGTAATTGCCCACATTTGCAGAGAGCTATCACATGTAATGGGTTTTCTCCCCCACAGGCCTGAAAACCTTTAGATTTGAAGCTCATTTTCAGACAATACACTTGATCCATGGTGTTTTCTAAGAGCCATTTCATATATAGGTTTAAGAAGGAATTAATAATGTAGTTAGTGTGGTAGGGTTTTATGGGTTGGTGTCAGGGGCAGGCAATTAGGAGGAGGACAACATATGGCAAACAGAGAAGGAGGAAACGGGCAAAAAGTGCCTCTCTGAAGCAAGCACAGAAAATGGAGTCCTTCCTGAAGGAGGAAACAGGTCCAGGACAGGGCTGAGGGACACTTTAATCTCATCTAATGGGTGGCATTTCTGCCTGTGGAAGGCAGGTTAGAACTAGATAATCTTTAAGGTCCCTTTCAACCACAACCATTCTATAATTCTGTTGTGATTCAGTGGGGGAACAGCCTGTGATTTAACAGCCATTTCTATCACATGAAACCAAAATTTCTTCCAGCAGCAAATATGTGCGATGCCCTTCAGATGTGATCCGAAAAACCCAGTGAAGCTGGTAGAAATTCTCCCATGGACATCTCTGGGCTTGGGGTCAAGCCTGTGTGTCCAGGGATACACCTGGATCAGCAGACAGTTTATCTCTGAATGCTGGTCTCTTTTCTGACTTTACTGTTAAGATGCCAAATGTGTTCTACCCTTTGGTTTGATATATTTTATGCTGATCTCTTCATTAGTCCTATAAACAATTCCTCTCTCAGACCAGAGATAGCTCGTGCCTCCAAAGTATCCCCAGGACTGCCCTTCCAGTGTGAAACATTTTGATGCAGTTCAGGGAATTTTGTTGCTCTTGTTAGTTGTGTCTGAGTTGAACAGCATGAGCATCTTGATCACAAGGTTTGGGGAAAAAGGACGTTTACCTTATGCATCACCTGAGAAGAGGCACCAACCAGAAGCAAACAAACCAAATCCCACACTGGTTAGCACAGCCACACTTTGAGGTGCCTGAGAGTCCTTTTCAGCCTTGAGGATATAAACATGGGAAAAAAACATTTCATCAGACCTTGGTGTGGCAAAGCAGGATAGTGCCAGAGATTCCCTGAACCATTAGGCCACGTTAACACACAGGAACACAGTGCTTCACATATGGTGCTTGTTAAGCCCCCCATGAAATCAGGAGATTGGTAACAGAATTACAACATGCTTAGGGTTATAGGTCATGCGCCAAATTTCATCCTTATGTATTAGCTGGAAATTAATCTGAAAATAATTAGGAAAGAATCCAGATATTTTGAAGGAAAGGTTTTGAGAACATTGGGATTCCATATCTTACTGCAGCATAAAACTCCCATGTGAGAGAGAGTCTGAAAACACTGCCTGATGGCCTAATGCTTGTGCTGGAGAGGAGAGTGACTTTAATAAAGTTCTTTGACAAGGTCCTCACTCCGCTGTCACTTCAGAAAAGCCTCACCTGACCCTGAGATTTGCTTGCTTTGTGCTTGTACTGTCTTTGTAGGGGGTCAGTGTGGTTGGGACTTG
The DNA here is from genome assembly GCA_013400915.1 of Pardalotus punctatus. Taxonomy (NCBI): domain Eukaryota; kingdom Metazoa; phylum Chordata; class Aves; order Passeriformes; family Pardalotidae; genus Pardalotus; species Pardalotus punctatus. The sequence continues at coordinate 426,099 of VZTX01014858.1, forward strand.
AAGGAGTTCAGATGGAGTTAAAGAGGCCAACAAGGGATTTATTGATTTGGTTATATCAATTTGCACTAGTCCAAACAAGTTGGGTTCAGGGTCCCACAAACTCTAAGGGCAGAAGGGCAAAAGTTGAGCTTTTGATCTTCAATACAGTACGATGTAGTATAATGTAATGGTTCAGGGGGTTCTCCAGTGTCTAAACATGGGAGGAGGGATGTCAGAATGATTATTTTCTTTGTCTTTTCCACCCTGAAGAACTTACATTGTATAAAAAACAATCCTTATTATTATATGATCACCACATTCTGTTCTTTTCCCTGGCATTTATCTAACTCTTTGCTCACCTCAGAGCCTCCTGTCACATCCAGACACCTATGTATACAAATCTAAAATTTGGGGATTCTGGCATGCAGATTAAGGCAGCCGAATTAGATGAAATGACTCATAACTTTACATCCTTGGTGCCTCACTTAGGAAACCAAGTCTGCTTTCAAGTTTCTTGGATTAAGCATCTGGTGCCATTTCAAAGTCCCCCATAAATCTGAGGTATTCACATGAGGCTGGATGATATTTCCCTCTGAAGAGACAATTGGAGACCAAAGAGATACTGGATCCCAAGTAAACCTCATATGACCCTCGACACTGTGAGGTGTGGGAGTCAAGCCTTAGGTGACTTGATTAGACAAGATGCAGTTTTCATGTCGCTGAAATTTGATGAATTGAGCCTCGCTCTCACTATTTTCCCCATAAAAAGTATGTGAAATGGGGTCCTTTTTGAGAAGCCATAATTCACTGACAAACCGAGGTTTGCAGAAAATAACAATTGTTAATTGAACCAAGCAGGAATTTCACTATGGTGAAATTTTCAATTCAGTGATATCTCTATTTATATGTATGTTCCTATTTTTAATTTATTTTTTTCAGTTGCACACAAAATCCTTCTTTTTTTATTCAGAATATTCTTAAATGAAAATATGTTCAAACACAGAGCAATCCTGAGTACCAGCATTTTTGATTCTTCTCCCTTCTGTTCACTCAAATGCTACAGCAAGTCAATCTGAAATCATCCTCAGAGAACCTTTGCTATTCTGCTATTGCTTCTGCTCAACAGCAGCTATTTTTCAGCAAGAACTGAAAACCGGAAAGACTTTTAACAAACCATTATGCCAGTGTTGGTCTGAGGAAAAAGAGCAGTTGAATATTTCCCAGAATATTTCTAGAACTCCAAACATCTAAAAATTGATTGCAGGCATTCACAGAGGCAAACCTGACAGAACAGATGCCAGAAGAGATTTGCTCACTAAGATGGAGATAGAAAGCAATTTTTGACTGGAGAAATTACAGCAGTACTTTGACCACACTACCCAAGTCATTGCAAAGTGGCCAATTCTCACGGTGGGCAGAAGATAAAGGAATGGCTTACTCAGCTAGAGCAAGACAAGATTGATGGAAATAAAGTTTTAGATGACAACCTGAAAATGAAGTTGATCTAAAAAGGAACATGCCTCAAAAGACTGAAATTTCTTATGTTCTCAGTAATAAAAAGCTATTAACAAAGCATTTTTAAGAGTATTTTATCTGGTATATCATGGAATAAAGATCTAGATATGGGCAGTAATTAAAGATCAACTTTGATTTTGATAATCCTTTTTAATTGCTTTTTTAATTGTGGAGAAATTTTAAAACATTTCTGTGAAGTGCTCTGTGGAAAAAACGCTGATGTAGAGAGATTAACTAATCAAGATCGCTCTATTCTGTTTGAATAACTAGAAAGGAACTTTGAGTGGGTAAGTGTAAAATAAATCTTCTAACTAATGTATGGCTCCATGTAATCTCATCTCACCTTCTGGGAACAATGTATAACAAATTAAGCTTGGATCATGAAATGTCATACAAATCTGGCAGTGAGATTTCATTTGGAGGGAAGAACTGCTATTCTCTTGGTTCTTAACAGCCATAGAAAATTTCAATTACGTGAGCATCTTGACAAATTCTACCTCCAGGGTATGGAGGATTTTAAAAAAGTTTTTTGTAACCAGCTACAGTGTCCTAAAGAACATAGACTGCTTTTACTACCTTGAGTTTTATCTATTTGCAGTTTGCCCCATGGATAAGAAAATGGCCTTGATAGAAGATGTGCTTATAAAGTAAAATACTAGTAGATTAATGTTTGATTTGATGTAGCTGACATCCCCAAAAGAAGCAGTAAAGCAAGGGTACTGTAATAATAGTAAAGAATCTTGTTTTGTCTTCTTCAAAATCTGATGAACCCATAATGGACTGTATATACACCTAAAGTTCAAAATAATTATGTCATTAAGAATGGAATAAATAAGAGGACAGAGAGAGAGAGGGAGATTCCCAAAGGAATACGGAGTGAAACAAATTGAAAATTTATACAAAAGGGATTGGAGTGAGGATAAAGCAGATGAAGCAGATGAAGCAGAAGAAGAAAATTGTAACAAAAAAATATGTGCATGATATACAGCAGATATATGTAGAAAGACTGGGTTTTGCATCTGATTCTTCTATTTCTTTTATATAGAATTGGTTTAATTAAAAACTCTGGTAGTTGTATTAGATAGTGTCATACGCTTTTTAAGAACAATAAATTCTTGCAGCCATGAAAGAAACATAAGTCAGAGACAAATATGTTAAATCTGTATGAATTTGATAAACCCTGGACCTGTTTAAGACAAAAAACAAAACAAAACAAACAAACAACAAAAAAAACCAAAACAAACAAAAAAAGTGGGATAAAAGAATATATTGATAATTACGGCTGAGAATCTGCAACTACTCACTAAGGCCTTTTACCTCCTCATCAAAGCAGCCCAATGAAAATTCTGCTTGTGTGAGATTGCAAAGTGGTGATGCTCCAGGAGACTGATGTAATGATTTTTATTTAAAAGGTGACAGGATGACTTGGCATCACAGCTCGAAATAAAAGCAACTTTCCAAAGTATGACAAGAAGGGTTAATAATTGCAAAGTATAAGTTAATAAGGAATAAATGTGTACATTTCAAAGAGAATGATCTTGAGAAAGCACAGGTAGGCAAAACCAAAGAAAGCTTTTTAGGCGGTGGACAGAGATGGGGTGTGGTGGATTATCAACTGTGTGTCCTTCCAGTCCCAAGGAAGGACCCACAGAAGGAAAATCTTGTAAAACTGGTGCCCAAAAATAGTGTTTATTTTGGACAAAGTTACATCAGCCTTACAACTTCCTGTCTGCTTTCTCAGGGGGTTGCTGTGAATGGCCATGTAGTTGATCCTTTCAAAAAAGTCACAAAATAGCTGAGAGGCTCTTTCTGTGTCTGTACTGCTCTTCCATGTGCAGATGAGTCTTACCAGGTTTCACTCTTTTCCAGAGAAGGCTTGACAGGAGTTATGCCATGTGAATTTGCAATTAAGTGGAAATCACAATTCTGTTAACCTGTGGTTTGGTGCCCAGAAGATGCTCAGATGCTGCAGTGTTTGGGGAACTCATTGGTCCCCAGGTTTGAGGAGACAGAACTACCATAATTAGCTAAAACTTAATTTTGAAATTTTGAAAATAATGTATCCAAGTTGATCTCAAACCCATTTAATGCACCACTAACTCAACTCTTATTCCACGTGTGTCCTGTAAACAGAGATAGAAGGCACTGACATGGTGCATTCCTGCCTGCCTTCCTTGAATCCCAAAAACTGTGTCCGACAAGTAGCTTGGACTAAATTATTAATAGTTGAGGAAGATGATGTCCCATTTAAATATTGCATGTAGATTTTTAGTAAAAATAAGTGCAGCCTTCTGCAAGCAAATAAACTTACACCAAACCTCAAATATTGTAATTATTGAAAGCACCAAGTTTTCATTGGTAAAATCAAGAAGCTTTCATTATTAATTAAGCAGCTAATTTTCTCTTGTTGTACGAAAGAGGGAGAAGCAGCTAATTGCGTTTGAGATTCCCTTCAGCATAATTAGATCTAGGCAAATAGATAATTCCCTTGACACCAATGGCATGCATCAGACTTGTTTTAAAGCAATCACTTCATTTGGGAATAACACACCTGTAGTAATTAGGCAAATTTATCTCATTCTACTAAGGAATTATTTGTGTAACACAAGGATTACCTTGAAAAATGGACAAAATGAAAGACCATTTGTAAAAATAATAGTAGAGTCACTGTTATTAGTAATAATATATTATATTTTAATTTTCAAATACAAGCTTAAATTTCAATGACAAATACTATAGTTAGACTATAATATCTAGGATGATAAATTTTTGGTTTTGGATTCAACAACATTTGATATCAATAACTTCATCTTGAGAAGTTCTTTGAACTGAAAATTGATTCCTAGGCTAGAGCAACATTCATCAGAAATTAATTTTTAAAATAAGTTTTATTCTGTAAATATAAACAATTGAATTGTATCATTCCTGATAAAAAGATTTTTTCTGCTTTTTAAATTGCTTTTTAATTTTTAATTGCTTGTCAATATGTTTACTGCAAGTATGCAGTATAAAATAAAGTTTCAAAATCAAATTTTCATCAGCTTAAAATTAAAATAAATTTTTTTCCATTGGGGTTTTCTTTACAGTTCAGGAAAAGAAATCTATTTCTTATTTAAAAGTCTTTCATTTAAAATACCTCTGTGAGTGAGTGTGTGTGTGTGTGTCTGTGTGTATAAAAAAAGACAGAGAAACAATTCTAATGACAGAAAAAGATGTCCTTATATGCATAAGATTTTAACTGTAACAAATTTAGTTGTACATTTGAACCATTCAGCTGAGTAAATTGGAGGACAAGGGGAGGTCAGGATGTTTTTGCGACAGCTTAGTGCATGTCAAAAATTTTACTTCCTGCTGGACTTTAGATTTTAAGAATTTTTTGATTAGTACTTGATAACATATATGATAATTTTTAGTTGTAGTCAGGAACTGAGAAAATAAAAGTAATTATTATAGCTGTATTACCCTGCACCGATGAACAAAATTTACCAACTTAAACCCTCATCAGTAAGTAGAAAAAATAAAATAAATACCTGTTAATTAGCAATCACATTATTTCCATCAAAAATGTTGCATTTATCTAAATATTGATGTCTGGGGAAACAGCTTGGGTAACAGAACTGATGCACAGCAAATTTATTCCTGTATCTTGGAATCGGTGCACATTAGACAAATAAATATTACTCAGTCCTGTTGTAGCCTGGTCTGTGTTCTCTGACAATCTGACTTGAAAGAAATGGTTAAGTAGAGTTTTAAGAGTGTTAAGTGTTGTTGATCCATCAATTAGATTGCTGCAATTTCCAACATTCAAGAATCCATAATTCCAGCATTATGATAATGTTAAGACAAATATATCCCCAGAATAAGTACCACTGAGAGAAGAGAATAAACCTTTTTTGTGTTTTGTGATTTTTTTGGTAAGTAATTTGAAACTATTAACATTTATAATCTCTCCAAAATGCAATAAAAAATAAAAAAAAGATGAACCAGATGTAGAAGATTCCCTGGCTTTGACAATACAGAACTTTCACAAAGTTACAGAAAAAAAAAGAAAAGGTTTAATCTCATGGACTTCAAATGAGCAATGACTAATGTCACCTGATAGTCTTTTGCTGATCTCAATGGGATTTGAAGTAAGCTTCTGGAAATAAATATCTTAAAGCAGTACAAATAAGAAGAGCTTTCAATTTAATGAGAAAAACAAAAATCTCCAGAAAAAGTATTTTCAGCTTGGATTAATCCAAAACAATTTCTTTTCTTTCTGTGTGTCAAACAATTCTATAGTTTTAGTGGACAAATGTTTTGTCCAATGCCTTATGTTTGGCTTGTTTATTATTTATCCTTCTTTTAAGATTCTTCCCTGATGCAAGTTAATCCCTTTTTGAAAATGCCATTTTGAAATACAATAATAAGATGATTTACTTTGTTTTTTCTTTCAGTTCCTTTTCCACTCCCCACCTTATCCTCCCTGAAGTTATTTCTAAATTTGTATCAAACATGGTTACTTTTGATGTCTATAGAAGTTTGTTCTATTCAATGAGGTTATTACTTCCCATATATTTTCCCCCTTTTTTTTTGCATAGACCCCCACACTTGACTGTTTATCAAAATCATTGTGGTCAATGAAACCAGAACTTTGGGATAGGATGGAGGTGGTCTCACCCTAACACCAAGTTGGGACATGGCCAATGTATCTACTCAGACCTTAAAATCTGGAGGCATTCCTGAGTTTAATGATATCTACACAGCCAATACATCCCACCTTTACCACCAAGATCTGAGTCTCATAAGACAGGCTCAACTCAAACTTATTCTGTAAATATAAATACAAGCTTTGCCACAACGTGTTTCTCTAATACAAAACAGCCTCTCCAATCATTCATCACTTGCAATGATACACACAGGTGCTGAAGTGAAGTGCAGCTGTCGATAAAGTCTGATGCCAAATTATTTTCCCGAGGTGAGTTGGCTTTCAGTTAGGCTGAGTTTTTGTTTTCTTCTCTTTTCATTCTTTTTTTTTTTTTCCTTTTTTTAAGAAAGTGGGGAAGAGGAGAAAGGTTGGGATTCAAAACATTTTTTTCCCTTTTCTTTAAATAATTTTCTGTAATTTGCTTTTAATCATAGCAGATGCTTCTTGTCACTCAGTAGTTTGTGAGGCTGCATTCACGTTATGAAAATATGCTGCTCTTTGAAAGTAGTGTTGGGAAAATCGTTTTGAAATTTGGTGGGAAAAATGCAGATGTCCATCTGGACATGTGTGATGCCTTCTGGGACTCACCAAGAATAGAAAGAACCTAACTTCAAGTCCTTTTCTTGTGGGGTCTAGAACTCAGCCTCATAATTCCACAGTCCAGAAAAGGGACACAAACAAAGGGAACTGGCTGAGTTCCTGTGACAGTGACAGTATGGAGGCAGGTGTCTCTCTGAACTTCCCATTGAAGTGCTTCCATTTTCTATAAATAATTAAGCAATCATTAAGGCAGAGACTTAAAATACGATGTTGCATGTGATCTATACAGAAGCATTAACTACTTAACCAGTTTGTCTCTTTGTTCCAATGAATATTTAATTGTTTAATATTAAGTGGAGGCAAATTCTCCTCAATTTTCTGCATGGAACAGTGCTGTGGTTTAACCCAGACAGCAGCTGAACACCACAGAGCTGCTCACTCACTCCACCTCTGTGGGCTGGAAGAGGGAATTGGAAAAAGGGTAAAACTCAAGGGTTGAGATTAAATCTAACAGGACAGAAAACGAAGGGGAAATAACAATGATTATAAGAGAATACAGAAAACAAGTGACACACAATGCAATTGCCACTATCTCCTGACTGATGCCCAGCAAATCCCCAAGCAGTGGACGCCACTCATTTTACCAAAGTACCTCAGGACCGGATGATTTTGTTCATATTTTGTCTCCAATTATCTATCCAGGGAGAAAATCTAGATAATAAGCTTCAACTTCAAGCATTTCAATCTTAGATGTATGAAGTCAACCTTTATTTTTCAGGTAGTAAGTACAAATGGTGTACCAGAGTGTACCAATGACCATAACATTACATTAATAATAAAATTAAGTTTTAATTTTGCAATGAAGATGATACAGTCAAAGCAAAGCCTGGTCAAGGAATATTGAGTCCTGAAAGTCAGATAACTCAGTTGAGATGAAGAATTGATGCATATAAAGCCAAGGAAACTCATCTACTTTATCAATTAATTCAGATTATTGGCTACAATGCAGATGGGAAAAAAATCATGAACAGCCTCAAGCTATGTCAGGAGAGATTTAGACTGTTAGGAAAAAAATTCTTCATGGAAAGAGTTGTCAAACTTTGGAACAGTGTGACCAGGAAAACGGTTGAGTCACCATTTCTGGACATATTTAAAAAAATGGGGAGATGTGGCACTTGGGGACACAGCAGGTTAGTGGTGGACTAGACAGTCTTGGGTTAGTGATTGGACCCCTTGATCTTAAAGATCTTTTCCAACCTAAATGACTCTATTATTGTATAAAGATTTCTGTTCCTTTAACCTAGTGCATGCAATTTATCCCCAGCAAGGGAGGGCTGTTCTGCCAGTTGTCTCTTGTTAAAATATTTTTGGTATGTTTCTCCTCATTTCTCTCTCAGCTGGAAAAGGTGCCTGCAACATCTCCCATTTAATAGCACATCCTGGCTAGAATCCTCAGAGGCTTTTGTTTCCCTGTTAATTGAAGACTTTATTTGGAGATTGCCAGAAGCCGGCACTATTTCAGGAAAAGCCGGTGGGCCACGGCATGACACAAGAGGCTCCCAAAGAAGGAGGGTTATGGCCCTTCCTCCCTCACACAAAGTAATCCCACAGAACCCAGCTCCTGCACTCATGAGGGTGGGAATCTGGCTGGCACACCCCAGTCTCTGACTCCTATTAAAACAGTGACAAAGACTACCCATCCCGGTGTGCCAAGTGAACATCCAAGAGCATAACAATTCAATCCCTCCTCCCTTCCAAATTGCTAAAGCAGCTTGAGACAGCCACTTCCACGACCTTGTGCAATGTCTCCACCATGGCAGAAACAACCAGTTCCTCTTTGCAGTAGGAGAAGAGGAGTTTTTTTTGGAAGGAGGGGTGTTTTTATTTTATTTTCCCACCTCGCCCTCCCTCCCCCTTTCCTTGAGCAAATCCCCATAACAAATAAAGTTACACTTCAAGACTGGATTACGCAGACTGTTAGGTTTGCATGCCAATGTTTACTTTAACTTAAAAATGATACTTCTGAGAATTCAAATAATGTGTTTAAAGTATTTCCAGGCTATTGCTTTGCTTGTATTTGTTTTGGCACTGTTTCTCTCCACGAATATGTCAGTTTTTGAAGGAGAGATGAATGCTGTTCAGTTACAGCCTTTGCCTATTGATCATACGTTTAACATCTGTTGACTTGGTTTATGTGCAGTTTTGGAGGGATTCATGGCAAAATTAAGAGTACTTGCTGCAGAGAAATTGTGTTGATGAGACTTTTCTGCTTTCAAGGCAGATATTCTGGGATGGCAAAGAGTCTGATGGAGGTGTAGCAAGAGCCCACAACACTGCCATTCATAGATCAGAGTGAAGAATCATAACAGTCCTTTTTGACCTCAAATTTCTATGTCTAGCAAAAGGTTTCACTTCAGTTTTTTATTGTAATAACTTGTCGGGGCCTCAGATGAAAAGACTACGGAATGCCTGTCTCACCTGACATCTTCTGGAAGATATTCCTTTCCATGAGTGTCTTTTCTCTGAAAACCAGGTTGCCTGACATCCCCAACAACATGCTGGATCCTGTACTCTCAGCCTTGATTCAACTTCTCCTGAGGAATGCATATCCTGTGGCTGCATACACCTGAGCTGGCTCCTCACAAGTTACCCCTGGAATCAGACCTGAGAGGAGATATAGGCCAGGGACAGCTGAGCTGACTTTATATATGTGCACTTAAAGCTGATCAACTCAAGCTGAACACAGCACAAATGTGGCTGTGGCTATTGATACCTGGATGATGCTGCACAGTAACAGCTGTGATTGTCTTGGCATGAAGATCTCCTTAACCCACTCTGTTGCATTTATATGGACTTGGCAGACTTTTTTTCTCTTTTTTTCTTTTAGTTCCTTATTTATGCCTGGAAGACAGGCTTAGAGGGCTGGGGTTGTCGAGCATGAAGAACAGAAGGCTTTGGAGAGACCTCACTGCAGCCTTCCAGTACCATAAGAGGGCTTAAAAAAAGGAGGGAGAGTGACTTTTTATATGGACAAATAGGGACAGGAAAAGGGGCTTTGTCAAGGCAATATTTTTTGGTTTAAAATGAAAGAGGATGAGTTCAGATCAGACATTAGGAAAAGATTCTTTGCTTCAAGGATGGTGAGGCCCTGGCACAGGGTGCCCAGCAAAGCTGTGCCTGCCCCATCCCTGCAAATGTCCAAGGCCAGGCTGGATGGGGCTCTGAATAACCTGGGATAGTGAAAGGCATCCCTGCCTGTGGCAGGGGATCAGAACAAGATGATCTTTAACCCTTCAAACCCAAATCATTTTATAAATCTGTGACCTATGTGTGTTTCCTGCCTCCATTCTGCATTGGTCTTTGATAAATTTATATTGGGGCAGTGTTTGCATGGAGACAAATTCCTCTGAGGAGCACGGAACATACGTCTGCAAGTTTAAGAAGCAGAGGAAGGGGTTAGGGATGCCAAATGAACAAATCTGTAACAAATTTACTTTTTTGACAGTTGTAGTTTTGGCTAGTGGTCTCCAGGAGTGGTCCATCTGTTTCTCCTGGAGTTTTTGAAAGACTTAGGAAATCAGCAGGGGAGGTTGGTAGAATATGCTCCAACCTTACTTTGAAAGCATGCTGAAGCTTACATTTTTTATGTGTATTCCATCCAGAAAAACACTTGATATTTATTATTGTGAATTATTTGTGGAATAGCTTCACAGAATTTGCTTCCATAAAATTTCCTTAGACTTTGTGCTTGTTTAAGAGTACATAGTAGAGGAAGAAAATTAATCTGGAAAGTAACTGATCTTTCTGAACACTTGGAGGAAATGTAGGAACAAAACTATTTAGATATATTTTATTGTTTTAAATGATGGATGAATGCCAAAGAGGTAGAGTTGGTCAAGTTAATTAACATTTTGTCAAAACAAAAAAGAAAACATAACGGGAGTTTTAGAAATTACTTGAGATTGAGATAAAGGAATAAGTGATTAATTGGTTATCTCATTAGGACTATAGAAGGAGTCCTAACAAGGTCACCATGACTTTGACAGTGACCACAGCTATATTGCTTTTAGGAACTGAAAGGGAGAATGGTGATAAGGAAATTGGATAGGTAATTATGCAAAGGTCGGGAGGGGGGTCAGATGATTGCTAAGCTGGTCAAAGGACAAGGCATGTCATCAAAATGGCTGAAATGATGGTTGTCTCTAAGCTCATTGTCCCTTTTCAAATTAACATCAAAGAAAATGGAAGGCATTGATAATCTTTCTAAGAAGATAATTAAGCAGATGGGCATAAAAATTAAAGAGATAGATAAATACGCTAATGAATAATGTACCAGAAAAAGAGATGCAAATGGAAATGTTGAAGTATGGACAAGCTTAATAGCAAAATCTTACAAGCTTTGCTAACTTGGAAATTTGAAATAATGGAAATATGAAGATATTAATGATGTAAATGAATTCAGTGGTGGGAAATGACACAGCCCTGGATCTCTCCCTTTTCTGAAAACAGTTTGTCTGGTGTACTTTTTGGCAACAGGGATGGACGTGAAACAAGAGCCAAGCATTCCTCAAAGTGTTCAATATCTCAGTTTTTGAAACTTTCCCCTTGGCTCCGTTCATATCTTTCCTTGTCCTCACTGCAGCTGAATGCTTGTGTGGATCTACTGGGGAGACATCAGCCTTTTTCCAGAAGTGAAGTGGGAGTCTCCTCCATGTTGTTTTTACTTCAAACCAGTCCAAATTCAGACTTGCAAGGTCAGAACCTCACCTATTCAGGCTGAGGCTCTACCTGCCACAGCTCTGTTAAAATTCAGCTGAAGCCAAGAATTTAAATGTTGACCCCACAGTCTTGCAAGTTTAATTAATTTTAAATCTGGAGCCCTAAGATGTGCCAAGTGCATAAGAATGCAATAAATAAGGATGAGGCAATATACCTTCCTTACAGAGTAAGTGGCTTTTCCCCTTTTCACAGGGAAATAGCTTTCTCAATTAGAATCAGTTAAACTGTGATTCTTTAAAACAAAGGGCTGCCGTGTGAATAAGGATACCTCATACTGCTAAAATTATTCCCATTTCTATACAAGAATTGATATAATTCCTGTCTGAGGTATAAAATCTTTGATATAAAGAGTTTATATTGTATTCAAGATGTGTCCATCACCTTATCATTAAAACTGCAATATAGAGACACAGGAAAAAAAACAAATGTAACAGAAATAGGTCCTAAACTCTTTTGGTTTCTTTGTTTCAGATTGACTCCGATGGTTTGTGTCAACAAAAAAACAATTCAGTTTCCAGAATAGGCAGAATTTTCACTGGAAGGCCATAGGAGTTGTTTAGATATAAAACAAATGACCTACTGGATAGGACACCCAAGATATCTGTACTCTGGTCTCGCTACACAGAGCAGGGAGTTGAAGGTAAATTTTCTGTCACTGCAATTGTTTCCTGCACACCAGGCAACTGGAGAAGGAAAACCTTTATCTTAAATTTCATCCTTTTCTAAGATCGGGCATATATTTCTATGGAAATTTCAATTTTCCTTTAAGTGACACTTGCAAGTGAAAATCCATCTTTTCCAGTTTTAATGATGGCATGAATTTCAGAGAACTTCAACATTTTTGCAGAAAACCAGAATGTCCTGCAGTTGTAATTCTGATTTGAAAAGGTACCTTTCCATTTTTAGTCTGCAGATGCTCATGCAATGTTGGACACAGTCCTCCTCATTGTATATTTCAAGAATATTGACAGTTTGGGCACTTTACACAATATTCCTCTCTACAATGTGTCAAGATACAAAGAAGCTTCCCAGAGTGAGATCTTATTTATCTGTTTTAAGTTCTTTTTAAGAGTTCTTTTAAGGATTTTATCCTTAGGAGAACTGCTTCTGAATGCAGAAAGCCTCTGAAGGTTTTCAATGTGCCTAATTTCTTTCTGTTGAGCATATAGGAAATTCGGGTATTAAAAATACTCCCTTTATGTAACACCTACAGCCTAGATCCAAAGCAATGACTAACTTGTTGACCAAAACCCTGAGGCCATGCCCATCTTCTCTTTACTTTAGTGTCATAATAAGAAATGCAAAATCTTTAATCTTATTTAATTTTACAACAGGAACCACAGGACTGGTTATGGAATATAAAAAACAAAGTTGAATCTGGCCCATGAATTCATTTGCTTCAGGGGAGGGAAAAGGAGAGGATTCTTTTGTATTTACATAATTTACAAAATTTAAATCAATCATAATGCAAATCTCTGTAGTAGGGAAATTTGGGATTCCACCCAGCCTGCCTCAAAATGTTGTATCCTGAAATTGACATTACAGGATACAACAGGAATGTTGTATCAATTCCTCTTTAATTCCTCCTAGGTTTCATACTACGATTATCAACTAACAGCAAGATGCTCTAGAAGGACAAAATCACTTTTATGCCGCCACTTCAGAAGTGGGAGACGCTCCCAGCTTATTTCAAGTAAAAGTCATCTTTGTTTGTATCCGAAAACTGCATCTGGATCTGGCACCAGGATTTCAGTTTTGTGCCTGATGAGATTTCTTTCAAATACCCCTGGAAGTTGCTGCTGTGCAGAAACTTTAATGATGACCTGGTTTCCCAGTCCCTCCCCTCCTATGAGCTCTTGGTTGTCTTCCCATCCATCCCAGGTGGAGCTCCACACACTCCAGCTGGTCACTGACAGAGAGGGCAGCACCACCTGCTCATCTCACCATCCTGTCCTTCCTAAAGGCCTGAATCCTTCCATTCCAACATTCGACCATGTCTCTGTGATGCCAATAGGATCATCACCCTGCGTGCATGCACACATCTCAACTCCTCTTTCTCATTCCCCATTAGTGTGCTGTAAAAGAGAAGAGCAAGGGAAGAAGGCAAGAAACTTGATCTGCAGGTTCCAAAGAAGAATTATTGTTTTTGTTCTTTCTTGGTGATGGCTGCTAGTCAGTGTTTTGGATATATGTTTTTCTTTAGTTTCTGAAATTTAATTCTGATGGATAAAACTGGGAGAGACTCCCCAGCAGATCAAATTGTTTTCCATCCTGGTCATTATTTTGGTTGTTACTTCGGTTGGTCATTGCTAGTTGTTACTTCTCTGGAGTCCCCCATCTGAAATCTCCAGAAAATGGGTGCTTGAGTGTGATCAGTATCATCTTTTCTGTGACTTTCATCCGCTGTCCTGTCATTCTTCAATCAGCAGAATAACAGCCATTGGGATCTGCTGCCAGGGCGGAAATTCTCCTGACAGGTCTGCTGTTCCTGTCTGACTTCACATCTTTGACTTTTGTCTCTGTTTCAAAGTTCATCCTGATTTAATGAGTCTGGCAGGTCTGAGTGTTCACCTTTGGGCATTCTGCCCTCTGCAGAGATGAGGAGGCTGAAGGATACATGCAAAACTGCTCAGTTCTTAGCACTCCACACAGAAGTTTCATGAGGTAACATAATTTAAAGAAAAACTAAACATCTTGGAATGTATCAGAAACTGCTCTAAAATATACTGGCATTTGGAGGAGACAAATGGATGAATCAACAATCAGAAATCAATCAAATGTTCCCATTTCCCCAAAGTTCCCATTTCCATACAAACCCACTTTCCCCACTGCAAGTGTAATTTTCCATGTCAGAATCCCAAGGAAAGATCGGCAGTGTGTTAATTCCTTCTCACCAGAGAAAAGCTGACTTTAAAAGCTCTCCAGTTTCACAGGTTTCAAGCTCTATTTATAATGCCAAACCACTAAGATATTTTTCATGTTTTTAATGCCATCCCATCTTTTAATGCAGTACCTTAAACTGCCAAAAATAATGCTCTCAATCAAGGCAACTATATTTTATATACAAGCTGTGACTTACTTCTTCATAGTGATGTTAATCAGATTTCATTTATTTTTATAGCATTAGGGACATTAACATTACCCTCTGGAAATATTCCCCTTTCTATTTGCCCTTGGTTATGTCCTGTATTAGGATAACTTTTTTCCTGAAGATAAATGCTTCCTGATAAAACAATAGTGTTAACCTGTAACAACTGCAACATGAAATAAATGCAGTTGTCAACTAAACTTTAAAGGGGGGAACTAAAATTAAAAAAAAAAAAAAAAAGAAGAAGTGAGAAACCCATTAAAATACTGCTGTATTGTTCTTTGCTGTCCCCAAAAGCATTTATCTTCCTGGCTATCTCGCATGATTGAATAGCAGAAGAGTCACCTGAAATAATGTCAAATGACAAAAGATGTATTAGAATTGCAGGATAATGTCTTTGTTCTCAGGAAGAGGGAGGAGAGGTTTAGCTGTTGTTCACACCACAGCATGCAAAAGGAATGAGCATGGATGAAATGCCCTCAAATTTTGTATGTATGAACTATAGGATGGACTTCAAGTCTAGAAATATTTATGGGTACCTTTGTCTCTCTATTCATGCTTTGAAACATGCTGGATTTAGAGTTCATCCATAGTTGAAATCAATGGATGACTTCCTGCTGATTCCAATGAGTTTTTCAATACACCCTGACTTCAGATCATGGTCCAGATAAATACTTCAAAATCTGCTTGAAATGTAAATGTTTCTACTGCAGTATAAGCGGGCTTTGCCAGGCAATGTCCATCTGCCTCCCTGTTATTTTTCTCCTTTTATGTTTTCATAGAATCATAGTTTGGGTTAGAGGGGATTTTAAGGACCATCTTGTTTCAATGCTCCTGTCATGGGCAGGGACAGCTTCCACTATCCCAGGCTGCTCAAAGTTCCATCCAACCTGACCTTGAACACTTCCAGGGATGGGGCATCCACAACTTTTCTTTTTTTCTTTCCCTTGACTTTTCTCTACTTCTCTACCATCTCCTGACATTAAAAGAAAAGAAACCATACAAACTAGAAGTGAGTTGTTGAAGTTGTAAGATAAAATTAGCAGAGTCACTTAAAAACTTGATTAAAAAAAATTATCATAATTTTCATGTCCCCTGGAGAAGATGGTTTTCATAGCAAAAGTAATAAAGGCATGAGATATTCCACGAGTAAGGGAAAAAATGAGGCATAGAAAGAGTTGCAGACAGGGATGACAAAATACAATAGTTTAAGGTTTAGGCTTCTTTTGATATTTTCTTGTCTATTTTTATTGTTTGCTTGCTTGCTTTACCCCACAAGGCATTGAAAACATCTAAAACCTATTTTCTTTATTTTTTTCTACCCTTTTTTACTAGGTATCTTGGTCCTCTGCTTATTGCTTCCCTTCTTGAAATGTTGGGTTGACAATGAACACCAGATTTAAAGGGAGTTGTCATTTATCCAGTCTTAATCCCATGCTGACATCCTCTGCTTGTGATTTTAATTTCTCAGGGTAAGTGTCATGAATGTTTCTACCTCTTCCCTGCTCAGCATCAGCTCCATTTACTTTTCCACAGATGGACGAAGGGAAAAAAGATGTCCATTATATGAACACAAAAAAATAATAAAGTGCTGAACCACAGCTTTCAGTTCCCCTTCAGGCACCAAAATCATGATCTGATGCAGTAAGTATTTGTATAATTTTTTATTTTTTATTTATGTATGTGGATAGGTAAAAAATAAACAGCTGTAGTTTGTGACCACACAGGTTCTGTATTTCAGGCTATATTTTGAGTTCATAATGGAATGAAATCAATGAAAAAAATAAAGAAGATTATTTATCTTGGCTGTGGGTTTGGTTTCACATTTTGGCAAAAAATTTTGGTGTATTTCTTGACATCTTCAATTGCAATTTTATCACAATGACACTGCCCTTCCTGTCTTTCAGGAATTATAAAAGAATAAAGTTCTTGGTGTGCTCCAATTTGGGGGCAGAGAAGCCTTATATTTGCTGATACAAAACTGGGGCGCCTGAAAATCGTTCCATGAGTGCACTCAGAGGGGATTCTGGATTTTTTGGGAGGAATATTTGGAACAGCCTGAGAAAAGCACACTGGTGTCTGGACCAAGTCCTGCTGACCCACCTTCTCCAACTACTACTACCACCTTATCTTCTATGCATTGGCAACAACAAAAACTTAGTCTTTTGCAGGGATTTTTGATTTTATTTATTTTATTTATGTATTTTGCTTTTAAAATACACTATCCCTGCTGAGAAAAAGGTGCTTCCACTGTAGGTCCATCAGGTAAAACTTGGCTTTTTCTTGACAACATATTGCAATGCAAAGGCAGTCTATGGGAAAACCAGAGCTGGGTCTATCTATAAATAGAAACAGTTTGTGTGGCATTTGCCTATAAGAAATTCCTGTTTGTCTGAGCCTTGATCACCTTACGCAGATGTGCATATTGGCGCTGTCGCCACAGTGAACTGGAGCCTTTGGACCCTTATTCTGCTCTGGAAAGCTGTCCTTACCTTACCTTACCTTACCTTTGTCACATCTGCAAGGGCCTTGGCTCTGCTGTTCTCTGCTGAGGAAATTTGATTGGCTTCTCTCTTGGTCTTTTGATTCATTTTTCCTCATATTTTCTGATCTTTGCATCTCTTGACATAACCTGAAAACATGTGACTGGATGCCTTTTTGTGTCCTAACCCAGTCGTTTGGTGTTACTCTTTGTAGTTTCAGAGGAAGGAGGAAAAAAGGGGGATGGAAAAGAGGTTGGGAGCTTTTATAATTATAAGAGCTTTTGCTAAGGCTTTAGCTAACTATTAAGTAAATATGTTTCTTATTTTAACCTCTGGAGTGCCCCAGGCCTCACAGGGATACTTCACATACATGGATTTTTGCGGTAGGATGTAGGTCATGCTATTGCACTGATTAGCATGGACTCTGCCTTTCAAGATATGCCTCTGGGTGGGATGTTCTTCCAAGGAGTAACTGGATTAGTCACTAGGTCAAAGACTAAGTGCTCAGTCTTTGTGGCCTAGAAATTCAATACCTTGTCCCAAGCTGGAGCCATTGAGCCTAACAAATGAACTCTTTCTGAGACCTTGCCCAGCATCTACCTGTTCTGTGTTGAAGCGAGAGGCAAATTACTTCTAGCACATGTCTGAGGGCACAGCTCTTGGACAAGGCTGTCACCAGGCTGTGTGGCCAACTCTAAGCTTTGTCTTACTCTTCACTGAATTTTCTGAGATAATTTATAAGCTAAGAAATCTCAAATCCACTAAGAACTGTGAGACAGATAAAAAAAAATGAATTTCAGTTCCAGACAGAGATCTTAATCCATTTCTGGCTATACATTTTACACTGTGTTTAGAGTTAGGGACATCTGCAAATGAGTACACACATGCACACATTGCACTAAGCTTCTTTTTCTCTTTTCCTACTTTCACAGTTAAGGGTTTTCTTCTCAGTCCCCTCACCCCCTTTTAATGTCTTTTAAGAGAAAGATGCAGTCAGCAAAAACCAGCATTCTGTGGCTAATGTGAATCAAGAAGGATGTGTCATGTATAATGAGACATGAATAGCTAAGGAGATTGCACAGGCTGTATCGCAGACACATGGAATTGGATGGTGAATCCTGCTTTATATAGGTCAGCCACTTGCTAAAACATATGATCATATCCCTATTTCCAGGCTAAATGTGCAAATGGACATTTTATATCATCCTTATTCATGATAACATTGTGGTTTAGATTCTCTCTCTTTTGCATTCAGCTCCCAGATGCATTTGTAGACCACTGTGCTTATTCCCAGACTTATGCCCCCTTTCCGCTTTGCTCTTCTATTTTAAAAAAATTTCCTTGTAGATGCATAATCAGCCTTGTGCATAATACTACAGACAAAGACTGAGGAATGCTTGTGAATGGCACTGCCTTCCTTGTCTTTGTGAGAAACAACTGATGTGACACCTTAAAATTCCTAATTGATTCCCCCCCCCCCATTTAAATCACTTTATTGGCTTATTTTTGTTCTGGTTTGGAAAGATTTAATTTTCATTTGATATCCAAAAATCAGGCACCTAGTGTAAGTGATTGATACTCTTTCTATCAGTCCAAAGGTCAGGTATAAGCATCTCATGAACATGATTAATTTTACCATTTTCAGATGGAGTTAAAGATCTCTGTGACTCTCTCCCTTAACCTCAACACCAAATATGGCCTAAGTTAGAATGGAAGAGCTCAGCTCTCCTCACTCGACCACCCACATCTCTCTCAATATCATTTCATAGGAAAAAGCTGTTCATGTGTCCCCACACATGAAACAGAAACATTGCAGTGTTTTGGTAAGACTTCGGTGAGGTGAGAGCAGCACTGTCATCTAATTCATACTGATATCACCTCTGTCTCAATGAGCTGCAGATAAAGAGTTTTACTTTCCTGAACTGGGTACCTCCATCTCATAGATTGGCCAATGCAACCTGGATCCTACATTTAGGTCCATGCAGTCTGTGAAATATTTAATGCAAAGATTGGCATAAGCAAAAAATAGCTGGGCACATCTTAGTGTTGTTGTTACCCTCTGAACCATACAAACCCCTGCTTGTGACTGAGGTAATGATCACAGACGTCCTTACAGAAGGGATATTTCTGAAAAAGGATTATTAGCCTACACTCTATCTGTTTGTGGGAATATTTAAAAAAAATTTTCCCAGCACTGAAGGTCCTTTGTTGTCTTATATCTTATGAGGAGCAGTCAAAGGAACTGTGGTGGTTATCCACAGAAAAACTTCCCATGTTCTACAATTCCCTGAAAGGAGGTTGTAGTGAGGTGAGGGTCAGTCTCTCCTCCCATGTAACAAATCACAGGATGAGAGTAAAAGGCCTCATATTGCATCAGGGGAGGTTTAGATTGGATATTAGGAAAAATTTCTTCATGGAAAGGGCTCTAAAACAATGGAACAGGCTGCCCCGGTGGTAGAGTCACCATCCCTGGAAGTGTTGAAAAAATATGTGGTTTTGGCACTTGAGGACATGGTTCAGAGGTGAACATGGTTGTGGTGCTGACTTGACAGTTGGACTTGATAATCTTTAGGGTCTTTTCCAACTTTAATGATTCTATGATTCTACAATTCTATCTCTGCCCAGCGTGCTTGACCCATTGTGTCCATGAAAATATTGCAAATATGATTTAGTGTCTGCCCTTCACTTTGGTAGGGCAGTGTTTGTTGATTAAACTGAATCAACAGTTCTCCCTCTTCCACAGAGATACTTTAGGAAACCAGTCACCTGTCCTGAAAAAGGAGAGAGCTTATTACTGGGGCCTACTGAGAGTTTTCTTCATCTTCTCTCCCTCCCCACATTCCCACACCGCTTTGATGGCTGGCACAGCACAGTCTGAAAATAGGTAAATCAGTGGTAGGTAGTGTGAAATGATACATCAATTTTAGGGTCACCTGTCAAGAATGGACAACGAAGAAAAGATTTATTGTCCTACTTGTTGTTTATATATCACATACCTTCATGCAATACTTTGCATTAATATGAAATTAATGGAGTTAAAACACCAAATAAAATTCAATTTAATCCTACATAACAAATTAAATTATTGCACATGAATTAATATTGTCTTTCTTATATTAATATAAGTTTTTATGTACACAAGAAACCAGTCTAAAAATGGGATTTCAGAACTTGACCTTTTGCAGCAAAGCAATGCTCAAGGTTTAAACATTCATATTAACAGAGTGTACTCCTTAAGTCTAAAAATAACCCTTTTTCCATATAGCTACTACCCCCTCTTATTTCTTAGAATTTAATTTCCCCCCCTCCTGTTACCACAAAGCCGCCCACCTCTTTCTAACTGTACTCCTGTCTACAAGTGCTGATGTGTCCCAATTGATTTTCTAACTCCTTTAGTAAGAACACGCATTTTCATTCCAACATAATCTGAATTTGCTATGTATACAAATTATTATGAATCATTTATACAGAAATAAAGACAGGCAAATACTGCCACCTTAACCTTTCTTTAAACAAAAGTGAGGAGGAGGGTGTGTATGACAAATTTGAATTTTCCCAAAGGCTGAAGAAACTCTTGAAAATACTAAATTAAATTTCCTTTGCTGTTCAGGTTTTCATTTCTGTTCAAAACTAAAGTTAGTTACGATTCTTATCAATCACGCAGCAAGGAGAAGAGAAGGCTTTGAGAAGACCTTGTAGTGACCTCTCAATACCTAAAAGGGGGTTATGAGAGAGACTTTTACAGAAGCTTGTAGTGACAGGAGAAGGGGCTAGAGTTTTGAACTGAAAGAGAGTAGATTTAGACCAGAAAAATGCAAGAAGCTCTTTGCTATGAGGATTGGAAGGAACAGGAGCAGGTTGCCCAAAGATTCTCTGGATGTCCCATCCCTGGAAGTGTCCCAGGCCAGGCTGGACAGGGCTTGGAGCAACCTGGGATAGTGGAAGGTGTCCCCGCATATGACAGAGTTTAGAAATAGTTGATCTTTAATGTCCCTTTCAACCCAGACCATTCTATGATTCTGTGATTTGAGATTTCTCTAGATCATTTTTTTCATAACTCTTTCTCTTTCAACAACAAGAGCAATTGAAGGATGACCTTTTGTGTATATTATGTTTGTTTAAGACAGAACTGTATTTCTTCTTTATTCTTTCTTTTTTTCTGTATTTCTCTCATATAAAGTCTATTTTTCCCCCTAGTTCTATATAAGATGAGTTATATGGATTCATTGTACTTTGATAGTGGCACTGGATGCAGTCTTTCTTAAAACACCTGATTTCATTGCAGCTGCTTAAAGAGCAACTATTTCTCCAAGAGTTTTTATTTCTGTGACATAATTCTAAATTTGAGCTAAAAGCGGTCTGTAACAATTGAAAAAGGGAAGCAATTCAATTCAATGGACAGTTTGACTTCTCAAAAGGAAAGCATTGTCTTACAGTGTGAAGACCAAGATTATAAATCCATTTTTGATAAAGAAGTAAGTTTCAATTTTATTGAATTCATTTTCTTGAGCTGTAAGCGGATACAAAATCTTTCTTGCAGATACTTCATACAAGTTCACAGCTAAAATGGTACATTATTTTCAAGTACAAATATTTGCAATTTTACACAGAAGTGAAGAAAAAAAGTAATACCCATCTAATGGAGGGTACTTTCATTTGATATTTACAGCATAACAAACATATTGCAAATATTGTTTGTCTTTATTTCCTATATTTAGCACTTCAACCAAACTGGTATCCATTGTCGTTACAGGAAGGCCGCTGAATTACATGTTCTGAGTCATAACAACACTTTCCACCTTCAAAGCAGTTTGTGAACTCTCTGAGTGACAGTCTTGTGAAGCAAAGCAGCATAATAATTCCAGAGTTAAAATGGCTTAACTGAGGAAAAGAGATTTGAATATTGTCCCACAAGCACAGGCATTTCCAAAGACGTGTCAACCTATCTATTTTGGACCCTTTTTCTCAAACTGGGAGGAATCACATTCTGGAGCTGCCTGTCTCGTGACCCAAGTGACTCATTAGCAGAGCTGGGATTATGTTGTCATTAATAAGATCTGTTATAGATGCCAAAAGTTGCTTTAAATAAGAAGGAGTTACATTAAAACATGGTAAGCATATTTCATCTTTTGGACCAAACCAATGCTCAAGAGAAAGGAGCAATGTAGAAAGATGGAGTACAACATAGCATAAACATGCATAGAGAATTAATTTTTTGTTTTAGTATACTCATTCTGTTAGTCTCAGATGGGGTAGAGTTAAGAAAGCTTCATCCTTTCCTTGGAAAAATAATAAATGCTAAATTGTCATCAAACTTTCCCTTTCACAAGTGTTCTTGAATGAGTTTAACTTTCATTCACTGTTCAGCTTTGAAGGTTTGGGATCATGAATGATTCTGAAACTCTCTGGGACAGGTTTAGCAGTACTGATCTGAACCGAGCAATAAGTTCAAAGCGGTGGCCTGTGAGCCACCCCCAGACATTACACAGCATGAAAGTGACTCAGACCTTCAGAAATGCCCTCGCTCACCAGAGCAGTGGCCGTGCAGACCTCAGTTTGCTGTGTACTTCAGGTCTGTGTGGAAAGTGAAAATATCTAGCAACTCTGTTTTTAACTGAAATACTTACTTTCTTATGATATTCTGGAATCTGCACACTATTTCTGTGAGTCTAAACCCCATTACTGTGTAATCTATAAAAGCATAAGTTCCTGATTGTGCTCCAATTCATAATCAATGGAGTCACCTAATTGGATAATTGCATTAAAATAAGCACAAGCAGCAAGTCAAGGGAGGTGGTTCTCTTCCCCTACTCCTTTCCTGTGAGACCCCACCTAAAGTGTTGTGTCCAGCTCTGGCCCCCAAACATAAGAAACCTCTCAGCACAAGTCCAGAGGACAGCCACTAAGCTGGTCATGAGGCTGGAGCACCTCTCTCACAAGGACAGGCTGAGAAAGTTTGGGTTGTTCAGAAATAGAAAATGGAACTGTTTTGTCACAAGCACTTAAAAAGACTCACCTCTGCCTTCACAAGTTCTCCGAAAATTTGCAGCCTCAATTCTTATCCCAAATCAATGACAAGAGTGTGAATTCAAGCAGAGTTTGAACTCAGACCCTTCACACTGCAAGTCAGAGAGGTGCAAGCAGCTGGACACCAACTCCTTGCTGAGGGTCTATTTTATAAAATCTTCCATACAGCCATTACTCTGCTAAAAATATACTGTCTACACTCAGGTACAGAAGTTTTCATTACTGTGAGGGAATGCTAAGCTATTTAGAATAAAAGACAATATTTTGTTAGTTTGCCCATCATTTACCTGCACAGCAATAGCCGCACTGAACATAACACATGGTGTGAAAAATCTCCTTCAGCTGGGTAGTGGAGGAAAAGGGTTTGACAGGCAAGGACATGTAAGAAGGGGGCAAAGTTTGCTCTCAAACTGTTTTATTATATCTTTGTTGCCAAGCAGAGCTGGATTTTCTTACTCAGTTCAACTCTGTAGCTGAAAGTTTAGAAGTTTAAAGTTTTGTTAAAGAGTTCATTAGATAAGATGTGGCAGCAGGTCCACCTCTGACAAGACTGGGATCTCCTCACAGGATTGGTTTCTGGCTAGAGGGACAGAGTGGCAACACAACAGTACCTCACCAAGCAAGAGCCACAGCTCAGCCTGGGATTTAAATCGGATCAGAAATATTTTGCCTCAAAGGCATATTTCTATTTTATTTTCCTGATCTTTTCACTCATCTTAAGTCGTCAGCTTCTAGTGTGAGTTTTATGACACTTCCATTATTCAGGAGTTAATGAATTTCATCTAGAACCTAAAATGGATTATTTGGAGTTTTATCTCTTTTATGATGAATCTTAACTGTAGCTAAACTTCTGTGGAAAAATATATATTAAAAACAAAAATTCCTAGGATCGAGGGCATGTGACTGTAAAAACCACTATGGCTCTGAGAAAAGTTCTGTGGATGTTGTTTCACAAGGAAAGCTGCTGCCATTAGTCTAAATCAGATCTACTCCCTTGCAGAGCTGCAAGCTGGGCATCTGAAACTTGTTAACAGCAGCTGGGTTGGTGTTTCCATTTTTATCAGAAGTGGAATCTTTAGGTCATAACCTGGGGTTTTTAGCAGTGATTTCAGAAAGTTTTACCTTTGAAAGTATAGGTATGTCAGGACGGGAGCGAAATTTGTGAGAGAAACCATTTCTGCTGGTGTCATGTATAGGTCATGGGGGGTGATGCCTGACCCTGCAGCATCACAAGGACCAATGTTTGTGCAAAGAGCTCCAGACACATGCTGGGCTTGACTGCAGAAACCCACCTCCAATGCCAGCTACACTTGTCTCCAAAAGCTAAACTCAAATGACTCATCAGACGTACTAGATGAAATAATGTTTTGAATCTGTATTGCACTTGCAAAAATTCTTACTAAAAATACATCCTGAGTTACAACCTTAGTTTGCATGTGTGCAGCATATTTTTGTGTTAGCTCATTCTACTACAAGAATTCAGCACTAACCACAGAATCATAGAATGTTAAAGGGTTGGAATGGACCTGGGAGATCAGCTACTCCTGTTCAGGGCCAGGAGCCGGACTTTGATGAAATTTGTGGAGCTCTTCAAGCTCAGGATGTTCTATGATTCTAAGATTTTAAGATTCTATGATTCTATGATATTGCGAATCTGCATTTTCGTGGTCACCCAACAGACAAAGCACCGGATATTTTCTCTTACCCTGTGAAGAGAACTCCCTCACCGCTGCAATAGCCCCAAATGCAAGAGCAGATTATTCACAATGTTTTGTCACACTGGCACTTCTTTCTTTTTTAACCTTCTGAAAAGTTTTCATCAGGTTTTAGCTTAGAATTCTTTGCTGACTTATTTTTATATTGCAATTCAACTTTTCAACTTGTTTTGATTTAAACATGAACAGGTTTTTAGTAATAAGGAAGGCATCTAAAGAAGTTTGGCTGAAGATTTCAATTAAATAAAATTGGAATGTTGGAAAAAAGATATGAAAATATCACTGGTTGTAAAAGTCAAGCAGAAAGTAGAAAAATAATCTTTCCAAAATTGTGTAGACTAGAAACTCATAACAGTGAATTATATCTCAGAATGATCCTTTTTTTCCCAGTAAGTTCCTATAAAAATATATCAGGTCATGGAAAGAACTACAGCAGAGATTCATGCTTTTGTCTTATAGAAACCTTGGAAGATCCTGCAGTTTGCAGATGTAGGAGTTGGAGGAAGGATATTTTACTCTTACATGAACACTTCTGTTACTCCTTGACAATCCTAAAGTAAAATAGTCCCTCTACTACTGCAGAAACACATTCTTTCTAGCAACAATCCCCCAGACAGTTTAAATTAAGTCTTTGTTTTGTTTATTTGTTTGTTTGTTTGGTGTTTGTTTTTTTGTTTTTTTTTTAATAAGTTGTTTGGAAAAGATCGAGTCAACATCTGTGAAGATACATTCCCAATTTGAAACTATTTTATATTACACAGCTCTGTCTCTGGGTGATTTCTCTTCAGGTTTTTTTTCTGTGCATGTGTTGCTACAACACTGATTTTTAGAAAAAAGTGAATAATACCTATTGACAAAGAGAATTTTGTATTTTTCATTTGAACAGCAGGAAATTTCATGCCGTACTTTACATGAAATAAAGGAATAAGTTGTTCCAGCACAACATCGTTACCATGATCAATATTTGTTTTGACTGAGGATTTCAGGTTTGAGTTCAAAGCAACACTTTTATCCATTATCTTTTTAAGAGCTGAAAAACAGCTTCTTACATGACATATCTATCCCTTCAGAGGTGCATTAAATTATTATTTATTTGTTTATGACATTCAAAGAGTACCAACAAAACCAGGTAATGGATAAAGCTTTTATTTAGTCAGGAAAAATGCCAAGGAGTTGTTTTAGCTGAATGACTTGAAACCACAAATCTGGAAAATAAAGGTTATTATCAAGTTACATAGTAATGATTGCATTATTTCTTTAAAAATTGCAGTAACTGAATTTCAGAGATACTCAGGATTCAAATCATGCTTGTGGATTATTAGTCTTATAGTCACATGAGATTAATAATGGTGAATATTTGCTTCTTCAAGACATAGTGGTATCATAACATTTGTCATGTAGCAGGTCATCATAAAGAGGTTTATTAAAGACCAAATCATATCTGATACTTTTAAAACTGAAAAAATCTCCCAAGTAATCAAGCAAAAAACCTCTGGAAGTTTAGCAATGTATTTAATATCATAAATTAAAATAAAGCAGTGTTATAAAATGGCATCTTTATCAAACATATACATTAGAATATAGTAAAGAAAGAAAATATTTACAACTTCACCATGAAATTTTCAGGTATTTTTCAAGCATCCCTTCCTGTGTGCTGCTCAGGGGAACCAAGCTGAAGGGAATTCACAGTGAGGGATGTGTGAATTCGTCTTTGGTTTCTCTCACTGTTACCTCTACATAGCAAGGACAAGCCCAGTTGCTCACTATGATGCCTTTGGCATCTGCACCTCTACAGACATTTGTGGTTGTATGAGAAGGTAGAGTTTAGGAAGTCTGAAACCCTTTTTTTGCTTTTCATCCCCCCCAATAAATGCAACTCTTCAGAGGAAAGAGGGTGAAATTGAGCTGATGCAATGAACTCATTGTGTGTTATCAGTTGGGGTTGGAACCTGAGACATGCAAGAGCAGAAGAGCAAAATTTTACTTCTTCTTCAGGTAACACTGAAAGTTTGGTCCTGGAAGGTGCTGACTCCTCTGGGAGCAACCCAGCAAAGCATTTATATGTGTTTAAGTTGCTTTAGGATCAGAACTAGCCTGCTCAACACTTGTGTGTTTAAATCCTAAATCCTGCACCTAGAAACCCTAAAACACTTAAGTTGACCATTCATCAGCAAAAACCAAATAACACACTCTCCAGAGAGTTATTTCACTGTCCAATTAACATGAATGATGGATGTCAGGGCTTTTGACCCCCACAGCAAATTACATAGGTCTGTGATTTCTGCAGTCATGTTAGTACATTTCAAGCACATGAACTGAGACATTTTCACCTTATGGATCACAGAAGAGTTGATCTGCCCTTTGCAAGGAACTTTAGAAGGAGTGCTGAAGACCTGTCATTACTCATGTGATACTTCTTGTGCACACAGAAACCAGATTCATTTGCCAAGAACGTAACACTGACAGCTCCCAGTGTATATTGGCATTGGGTGGATTTTATTTGTTAGTTGTATTCTCTGTTTCTATGGAGTTTTCTAACAGGCCAAGCTACCTGCAGTAAGTGATGGACATGGACATTTCATGAAGTTCTTTTTCATGAGTTTGTCTCTGGTCTGAAGCCTGGTGGCTTCTTACAGAAGGAAGGAACCAGACTCAGGTGTGTTCCTTCAAGCTGCTGAAAAGTGAGACCATCATTTAAGAGGTCTTTGTGTGTAAATAAATTACATATATGGTTGTATCAACGTTTTACACTATTGTGAGTCAAATCACTTTAATGTAAGATTAGCTCTTGATTCTTAGTATACTAAACCTTTAATAGACTTACAATTTTGAAATTGAAAAGATCAAAGCACTCATAAGCAGTGCATATAATACATAGTTTGGAAAGACTGGAATCTTTCTAGTATATACTTTATTTATTAATCTGCAGGGAAGGAGCAACATTCTGTAATAACAGAGGGAAACAGGATTTAGCTACACAATACGGCATTCATAAGTCAGTTCCAGCCTATTCCCTCCCCTTTCTTCTCAGACATTCATAAGTTTCTCAAAATAAATTTGAGGGGCTGGAACTATCCATGCTTGGATTCAACTGAAAGGTAAATGTTTAGGATTTTATATTATTTTTTTTTATGTTAAGATGATTGAGTGTGAATTAGTCAAGAGTGAACCTAACACATTTTTTCTTGTATGTTTCAATTAAAAATGTAATTAGGACAAATAAAAAATGATTAACAATCAAACCTTGAAACACAGACCTGTGAACACACCTTCGTGCATTTATATTAGGGAGCAGTGCTATTTGTTTTGAAGGCTTCATGTGGCTGCAGTTTTATGCAGAAAGTTGAGGATGTGCTCAGCTGTTTTACAATTGAGGACTATTCTTTGCTTTTCATATAGTAACCTAATTATCAAGCAGAATGTGTAGGAAAATGCTGAAGGAATATGAAAAGCATAGGTATATTTCCTAGACACTTATTAAAATATATGCAAAGGAAATTTTATTTCCTTTTTTTTTTCAGTGTTTTTTTTATTGACTTAATCTCAGTTTAGTCTATATCTTTCCAAATTTAAGCAGCTGGAAGACTGAAACCACTGAAACAATTTTCCTCAATTCTCAATGAAACCTACGAAAGAAATCAAGTTTAGAGGAAACCAGAAAACGAAGTCTAAAGTCATATATGCCTGAACTCAGCATTTACATCCAATTTAGGAGAAACACAACTGCTTCCTATACATTTCAGTGCATCCCATAGTCTGAGGTAGTTTAAGATGATAGCAGTTTGAATAGGAACCATGACAGGAATTTGTAAAAGGTATTGTTGTTCATATTATTTTTGTTGTATTAACTGACAAAATGAGTGGTAAAAGGGAAATTGAATTTTGAAATGGAGTTAATTCTGAACTTTTAATCTGAAGTGCTACAATTTCTATCTTCTCAGTGTTAGATATTTCAACTTTTTCTTCAGGATTCAGAATTACAAAGATTTTATTTTTTTTTTTATATCTAGCAACTCAGTATGAAACTACTGCATTCTATGATTTTGTGCAAAACCAGGAAAAGGATATATCTATTTTGCACTCGATGCAGATATGCTGATCTAAATTCTTATCATCAGCACAACTTCCCGAAGCTGTAGGTCCGATAACAGCAACTCATTACAGTGCATTATTTTGGTGTTTCATAAACGTGAAAGAAATCCTTGTGTTTACCTTAAAACATGTCCATGTTTCTGATTTTCAGAGCATCAGATTTCAGTCTTGAGTCCCCTATTGGAACAGCACAACTTATATTCAGATTGCTTTACCCATTTGCATCAGTTTTGACACTGAATTAGCATACTGGCAGAGTTCAAAGTTTTATCCCAGTTTCTTATTTTGGTGGCTTTTTTTGTTTTGTTTTGGTTTTTTGGTTGGTTGGTTGGTTGTTTTTGTTTGGTTTTGTTTTGTTTTGTTTTGTTTGGGGGGTGTTTGGTGGGGTTCCTTGTTTTTTTGGGGGGGGGTTGGTATTTTGTTTGTCTTGTTTTTGTTTTTTCTTTTTGTTTACTTTTTTTTTTTTTTAAACATACTTTAACAAGTGAGTTTCAGGATCCAGTCTACAAATTCTGATTTATTTGGCACAATGACAGATTCTGATTACTTTTTTTTTTTTCTCCCTCCATGTCACAGAATCTGGCCTTCATGACTTGTCAAGCAGTCTCTGATTAATTTGGCCTGGTGGTTCATGGGGCAGAATTCAGCCTATTTCTTTTGCATTTCCCAGGACGTTTTTGACAATTCACTGTGCACACTCCAGTACCCTGGCACTGCTCACTGGCAGAGCCCAGTGTGCTGCTCCTCATCCATGGCTGGGGACTTGTGCTCAGCTTGATTCTGCTGTGAACATTTCTAACTGATATTTAACGCCCCTCCTTGTAAAGATCTCTGCAAAATATTTTCCTATTAACCATTTTGATGTTGGCTTGTTTGCCTAACAGAGGATGCACCCTGGAAGTGAAAAGGCAACTCGGTAGATTATCAGTATTTAGCACAAGGCGACCCCATACTGCTGCACTTGTGGTCACCAGCGATGAAGGGAGGGATTTTGACAGCAAAACTAACACTGAAATGACATGGACATGTGACTGTGTGCATGACTTCAAAGGACAAAGTATTTAGAGAAATGGAAAATACCTATTTTATCTGTTTATCTGTCCTTTTTCCCCCAAATGCACTGCAGTCATAAGGCAGGAAAAGTAGGAGATGACAAACTTGATTGTACCCTAGATTTCAGTCAACCATGGACAACTGGAATTTGCCAAGTCTTTTCTATTCATCATCATTGTACATACAATGAAAACGGAATTGTCCTTTTTTCCCCCACCTGAATTTGGGGACAATTTCTACATCTTCGAATTGGTCAGTGGAGTTGACATGTTTGGTAAGGGTGGGTAGAATCTACCAGATCCTTTAACTGCTTATCTAATCAGCAATGGAAAAGCATCTCAGAGCCTTTCAAAAAGAAAGAATGTTTAAAATGAGCTCTTGGCATATAAATCATTAACCCAGCTTGGGTGCATGTCCCACCCTGGCAGCTTCTCTTCAACACATATATCCTTCTCCTCTGGGCCGCTCTCAATCCATTTTCTGCCCAGCTTGTATTTGTGCTTGGGATTGCCCTGACCCTCGTTCAGGACATTGTGCTTGGCCTTGTTGAACTTCCTGAGCTTTGCAGGGTCCCACCTCTCAAACCTGTCCAGAGCCCTGTGGATGACATCCCTTCCCTCCAGTGTGTCAGCCACACCAAACAGTTTCATGTCATCAGCAAAGTTGCTGAGAGCACCCTCCATCCTTCTATCCATGTTGCCAACAAAGGTGTTAAATGGCAACCAGACAAGATGGATCCCTGAGGAACACTCCTGAGGAACACCAGTGAGGAACACCAGTGAGGAACGCTGCTGAGGAATGCTGCTGAGGAACACTCCTGAGGAACACCAGTGAGGAGCACTCCTGAGGAACACCACTGAGGAACACTGGATACTCAGATTTCAGGCAATCACTGTCATTAATAGAGGTGGTATTTGAAAGCCCTATTTAAATCTTCATTGACCTAGATCACTCCCACCACAGCATTTCCCTGGGAAAGCAAAATGATTGATATTAGAGTACTTATTTTATTTTTTGTCTTCAGCTCGGGCTATTTTAGAAGATTCCTGTACTTTGTGCCATGTCAAGAAAACTTAGCCAAGAGTACTACAAGCAAGTGGGTTGCAGATCTTGGCTGGTGTTAGCCAGCATAGTCCGGTATGAAAAGGCTATTTTAAATACAACCAAGCAAATGGCATAACCCATGAATCCATCCCACTGCCCAAAACGGAACAGAAGATGAGTGAACCTTTCAAGTGAAACGTGATCAAACCTACTGTACTGCTGTATGATCTTTAACCCATTTCCCTTTCCTGTCATGAAAGAGCTGTCTGAAGAGCTCTGCTTCACTTGCCTGATCTTTGCTCAACACACGACAACAATTTCTCTGCTTTGCCTTTCCAAAACAAACATATTTTCTTTTTAAGAAAGGGAAGGAGTGGCAAAATTAATTTCCCTTCCTGAATTTTATGTCCAGGGGGTGGTCTGCAACAATGTGCCTCTTGGGCATGGGTTATTCCACATGGTTGATGTCACCCCACGGGGTGATTCAGGCTTCCTACCCTGAGTCTGTGTAGGAACTTATCTTTCCCCACTGACTACAGAGGGAGCCATCAGTAATCAGGATCCTGATCAAGGTGACTCAGAGACTGGGAAACCCAAGGGAGCTGAATCATACCCTGAGGGTTACTGAGTAGAATGAACACATTGCTGCTTTTTAGGATTCAGCTTTGTATTTTCTCTCAACCAAGTTGAACCAGGGCTGAATGCAGTGTTCATTTTTCTAATATTCTTTAACAGTCTTCTTGCTCTGGTTCTGCAGTATACAGTGTTTCAGGGCAATACACTGTGTCTTCTTTAAAGCAGGAGGGCTTGACAGTTATTTTGAGAATGGATATCATAATATGAATTGTATAAGCATGTACAGGAGCATTTAAAACTAGCAGCATCTGAATATAACTTTGCAAAGTTAAATTACTGTAATGTCAGGAGGATAAGAAATGTGTTCAGTGTTATGAAAAGAACAGATATCCTTGTGCCATATACAGTCCTTATCATTTAATGGCATATAACAGTGTTTTGCTGTTAGACAAGCAATCAAATTTTTTAAAATATAAATAACCTTGTCTTAAATCTATTGCACTCTGATCACTGTGTGATGGTAAAAAAAATACAGTGCAGCATAATTTTTAAATGGTTTTCAGTCTAGTGGAATCGGTGTCAGTTGTGGGTGTCTTTCAGATGCTGGAGGTTTTAATCTGAGCAAAGGAGATCAATGCACAGAACAGGAAGGAAAAGTCATTGCAAGAGTCTTTGAGAAGTTTTAGGCTTCTCTTCCCCTCCCAGCCCTTTCACTCCCCTGCGATCTTAAAAACAAACTGTTGCCCTTGGCAGTGCTGTTTATGTTACAGAGGATTTCACCACATTGAGGCAAGAATTAAACTAGAACTAAGTATCAGATCTGTTTGAGGTCTTCCTCCAAAGCTCTCTGAAACCCAGGTAAAAGGGATTCTGTTTGTTTTTGACTTTTTCAGCAAGTCATCTTAGGTCCTTAGCAATGAGCAGTCCTCAAGAGACCTTCTGCTGCTTACTTTAAAGTTTTGCTCATTCCAGCCTTTTTCTGTGGCCAGGACAGTTGGGTTGAAGAACTACGGAAATCACATGTCCTGAGACTGTGCCTAGACCACAGAAACTGCAGGTTTTGCTCTATCCAAAACCCGAAAAGTTTTTGACAGAAGAAAGTATCATCCTACTGCTGTGCTTAGCAAGAGAAGCTCAAATCTAATGATACATCATTTGATATGGGTGACTCTGTCAGCATTTATCAGGGCATGTGAAGCCAGATTTCAACCCCTGGAGCCTCCCAGACACAGTGATTTGGTTTTATTGTGATAATATTGAGAAGCTCTCTAGAAATCAGCACCTCACACTAAAAGAACAGAGAGTGTCACAGAGATTACAGCCTGAATTGACCAGGCAGGTAAAGGAGGGGAGGCGAAATAGATGCAAAAAGAGGTAAAATGACCCCCCTGCAAGGTAGGTCCATAGAAGATGGATAGAATGAGAGGAAATGGCCTCAGGTTGTGTCAGTGGTTTAGATTAGATATTAGGAAAAGTTTCTTCCCCACAGGGGTTATCAAACATTGGAACAGCTGCACAGGGAACTGTTAGGGTCACGATCCCTGGAGGAGTTAAAAAGCCAGGTAAGTGCGGCATTTAGGAACGTGGTACACCTGGAAGTGGCAGGTTAGTGGTCTGGCTCAACCTTAGAGGCATTTTCCAACCTAGACAATTATATGATTCTATGATTCTAAGATGTGGCACTGGTATTCAGACCTCTCAGCTGCCATCATGTTCATGCAACACTTCCCAGATGGAAGCTAATGCCTCCACTGCCAAATGCAAGGCTGGACAGGAGAAACAAAATACTAAATGATATGTGTGTTGCTTGGACTGCGAGGCTGACCATGGATCATGATAACTGAGGCTGGATTGCTGATCCTGATTCCATCGCTCTGCCCGAGTGTGCTCAAATCTGCCAGTGTGTCACAACGGCAGCTTCGGAACACCCTTTGTGTCACTGCTACGTGAACAACTGCACTCCCCAAACCCAGCAATTCATTCACATAAACCCCAAAAATAAAGCATCATCTTTAGTTTTCTTAGAAGAGACTCCTGAAGATGTGTGGAAGGCTTTCATGACTACTCACAAAGGAGATTTACTGAATGCATGGATTTTCTTTAGAATGAAAATAACACCTATCCAAATGTCAGAGAATGTTTGCTTAACTCTATGTTCCTTAATCATAATTTTGCAGTTTCAAATCCTTTGAAGCTCCATTTTTTTTCCTTTTTGGTGCTAAGGTGGGAAATATTTTGACAGACTGTTAGTTCTCTAAGAACAAGTGTCTTTTCTGTTTTTTTATTTGTTTTGTTCCAGGTTTGGTCATAAAATGATTCATAACTATACTAACACCCACAGACAGTGTCTCTAAAAAATGTTTTAAACAAAATGTACTGCATTTTGCACCTTTTTCCATTGTTCTCAAGAACTGCACTTGTTCTCATTTAGCTTCAACAAATATCAGATTGAGCTGGAACTCGGGTAAGAGAGGTGATAAGTTTGCAGATAATAATGCATCTCATCAGTCATGAATTGCACAAATTAATCTTCAGATAGGGGCATGTCATTCAAGAATTTACATGCTATCACTTTAATTGTCAGGAGCTAGTTTCTATTAGACAGATTGACTGAGAATGAGTAACAACATTTCCCATTAGTGGAGGGAAAAAGAAAAATTAAGGTAAGTTCAAAAACATTAAGAAAATGCTTTAATAATATTGTTTGACTCAGCTTGTAATGAGTAAAAGAGCAAGACCTTAAGTGAATTAAGACCAAGTGTGCTTTGTTTAATAAATGCTTTCTCTCTGCTTAGAACAAAAGATGTGTATGGAAAAAGATAGTGAATGAAAGATGTATTATGCAGGAAAAAATGTGAGAAAAAGAAAGATCTATTTAAAGGAATACTTTGAAAAAAGGCTAAAAGAAGCTCTGTGAAAAACAGTGCCGATTTTTTCCTTTTTTTAAAAATGGAATTTGAATATTTAATTTCTTTTCTGACCAATGCTGGTAAAAAACAGGGTTTTCCTTCCTGTAATAAAGTGGACCAAAAGGTCCCTTGCTCTGTGAGTGGTTTGATTTGCATAGGGAAAAAACGTGGCTGCCAGACACAGGCCACAAATTGGTTGCTGTTTTTGTGCTGTACTCAGATATTTTAGTGTTTCAGAGCGTAAATTGGTCACTGTGTGGGTCTAGAAAATTTCATGTCCGCACCATGGCATGTCCTGGCAAAGCATAACCCTCCCTTCCCAGGGAACCCTTTGGGCAATGCTGGAGCAATCCCAGCTCAGCCCGGCCATACCGTTTCATGCTCTGCCCTAAACAAACATTAAGATATTAAAGATTCACCACAGGCTCAAATTTCTGAGAAGAAAAGGATTTGGGCCACATCCTCACTTGGGATAATCTGGTTTCCAAGAGCAGATATGGGTGAACAGCACTAATTTACATCAAGTAATTTGATGTAACAGCCTTCCACAAACTTTCTGTGTCATTAAAGATTGGTTCAATTCCTAGACAAAGGTCTGCAGGTCATAATGGTGATAGTACTTTGTACTATTGTTCTTTGCAGGTATCATCTGAAAGCATTTTTCATGTATTTATTATGCTTAAAGAGAAATAAATTATGAGGGAGCAACCCAGAGGCAGCTCAAAATTATTACAACCTGTTGTTTTGAAGGTGAATAAAGGAAAAAATAATCCTTTTTGCCTAAGGTTACTGTGAACCAGAAAAAAAAAGAAAAAAGAGGATTAAACTCAAGTTTATATGACTACTAATCTTTGGCTTTAATAACTGAACTGCAGCAGGTCCCACCTGGTCACAGGGTCTTGCTTGTCATTTAAACAAATAATTGAATAAAAGCTAAAGCAAAGAATCAATCCTCATTCTCGTTACATTTAGGGGGATTTCTTATCATGGATCTAAATGTGACATAAAACCCTAATGAATCTCGTCAGCAGTAGGATATGTTCTAGATGTTGTTTCCTGACCATGATGAAAAACTTTGGCCTTGGTCTGTCAAAATAAAAGAATAAATACATAAACACACAAAACTTGTTATTTAAAGAGATGGTTTGTTTGTGTGCATTTAGTGTTGTATATATTTGTGCTTGCAGCATCAGAGGCTCAGGACTTTAGAATTATTTTTCCCTCTCCTGCAATACTGTCCAATACTCAGGAGCAGAGAAGTTCTGCTGTCATGCTTGGTTTAAAAATCATTTACATATGTACAGCGAGTGTTGCAGCATTTATCTTGTACATGAAATTACTGACTGTTGTCATGCTAACCCATGTTTTTATCTATGATTTCTCTGATCATCTTAGCTTTCTGTACTATCTCTGAAAAAAAATGACAAACTCTCCATTTTTGTTATAATTTCCTCTAAAAACCCCTGTGGCTAATCTGTAATTTATTTGCGTGCTGTTAACATATCTTCTACTGCTCCTTTTTCTGCAGTTGTTAAGGGGCTTTCTATTTTATTTTGTTTTTAATTTTCGATATTTTAACTTTTTTTTTTTTTTTTTTTTAAGAAACACACAGATAACATTCCAATTCCCAATGCCTAAAAACAATTGATGTCATAATTACAAATAGTCCTGTATACCTTGGGCTGATGAGATATTTTGCCTCAGATATTTACACTTTATCCCACATAAACTATTTTTATACCAAATAAACATCCTAATAACTCATTTTTGATGAATAATGACTAATTTCTGAGATAAGTCACTAGGAACAACTAAATGTCTTTACTTAAATTCAGCAAAACTGATTTTTTTAAATGTTCTCCTCTTCCCACTAGAAACTCTGAATTTGAATGACTTTTGAACAATATTTGGTCTTGTTTTGAGAAAGAAAACAATTGCAAAATTGATTAATCTTATATGCAAGGATTAGATTACATTTTTCTTCACTATTTTAAAATATGCAATCTTAGTAAAGACTCTAAGGCAAGGTATATACATGGATTGTCACTTTCTCTTTCAATTCTGTTTGTTATCTCATAAAACTTCTTAGTGTTTAGGAACTGCATATATATGTATGAAGACAGGAAGAAAAAGAAAAAGTTTTAATCTTCTTGATTTTTCATCAGTTTCAAAGCATCACTCCTACAAAAACCCCCAATTTTTTTTTTTTTTTTTTTTTTTTTTTAAGAAGCAGAATACTCCTTCTTTCTTTTATTTCTGTTCTGCCCTGTCTCCCTGTAATTCTTACAGGCCCCTTCTACGTAATTTTATTTTGTTTTAGGGAATATTAGCGTTTTCATGGGAGTATCTTCTGGCCATCCCCTGCAAGGATGCCTATTTCTGAATTATTCTTCCAGTGTAGACTAAGAAGATAAATGAGCTCTCCTATTGCTTAATCAATGGTGGTTTTTTTTGAAAAAAATTGAGCTTCTAAATGAAGTTAAATGGACCAAATCCTAAAAACACCCATTTCTCTTTGCTGATTGTTAAAGGGACCAACTCAGTCCCCCTGTTCATGTGCACACACAGTCATTCCCCAGCTCAACTGCTTCTTCCTGTCTTGGGTAGAGATAAAGCTTATCAGACAGAAAGACACTTCCAGACACCACCACTTTGTGCTGATGGGAGATTCTCGTGTGTAGAAACATGACCAGTTGTGGCCAGAGTTCTCTTTATGTCATGAGATCTTATTAGGCTGGTGGTTGATTTCAAATATGACCTTTTCCCAGTGCTTCAGTGAGATTTAGATCAAATTCCAAGCTCTTTGATGTCCAAGACTTTTTTCTGAACAGAGAAAATAAATCCCTTTAACACATGAAATGCCTAATTGGTGGGATAGACGTGGCCAGACTGGGAAGGCGTTTGAGCAAACTGGTCTAGAGGAAGGTGGCCCTGCCCATAACAGGGGGTTGGAACTGAACGATCTCCAAGGTCTCTTCCAACCCAAACCATTTTATGATTCTGTGATTTTCTGATTCTATAGCTGAAGAAATAACATATGCTAACTGTTAGGATTAACTCGAAATATGATGTTATGAACCCATGAGTAAACTTCCTGAACATCATATGACCAAGAGTTCAACCAAATTTCCAAAGATACGTGTTTGAGATGATGGTGGTTTAGGCCTTACTTTGCATTTTTTAGTGAAAAGCACAGCAGAAACTTGCTTTGCTGAGCATCAGAGAACACAAACTTCATTCACTGCAAAATAAGATACATTTTGAGCACTTGAGCATTTACAAGGAATGCAGAGGAGCCATTCTAGGATCATTCATGGTTCACATTGGTAGATATTTGGTAACTAACCAGAAAAATTGTGTTAAGAGTCATCCAAATCCTGTTGTAGCCAACCTCGAAGTAGAATACATTCTGCAAAAGAGAACGGTTACAATCCACTCCTTTGTGTGCTTGATTCAAGCACACCAATGTTATAAACCATAGGCTGATAAATGGAGCTCAAATATCGGTGAAAGAACAGAGTTTTCAACGATGCATAACACAGAAACAAATTGTTGAACTTACTCAGTTCTAAAGGCCTTTCCCATAATTTTTGCTCATGCAAAAGACTCCTGAGGCAACAAGACAGCTTACCTGCCAGCTTTGACATTTCCATAACCAAAGCAATATTTCAGAAGCCTCATGCTATAAATCTGATGTGGATTTGAATTTCCCGAAAGTAATAAATGATCCAATTAGAAAACAAACAAAAAGGTGAGAATAATTACGCTGTTTATTCTTCCATGATGATAAGGTGAGCTTGACAAGACAGAATGCTTTTCCTAAACCCAGAGTTTCTCTGCGCTTTGCAATTGATCTTAGGAGTTAAAGATTCTGTTTGCATTTTTAACTCGCCAAAGTAAAATGCATTGCCTTGATAGAGATGTTAGAAGCAGTTTGCTTACGGTATCTCTTATCCTTCATTTTCTATTCCTCTCACTTATTGCAGAA
Source organism: Pardalotus punctatus (assembly GCA_013400915.1). Lineage (NCBI taxonomy): Eukaryota > Metazoa > Chordata > Aves > Passeriformes > Pardalotidae > Pardalotus > Pardalotus punctatus. The sequence goes on from VZTX01014858.1 coordinate 464,574, forward strand.
TTTCAAAGGCATTTGGGGATATATTATCTATGTAGAAGTAAGTCTTACACAGCAATGATTTACAGTAGCACAGTTTTTAAAATCCTTTCTCAACAGCTTTTCTCTGCATTTAATCATTCCCAAATGCATTGTTAATTAATTACACAGATTATTTTTAATGAAAAAAAAAATCACCACAAAAAGAAGGCTGTTTTTCCAGCTCCATTTTTGCATTTATAGGTGCAATCTGAACTAAGAGCTGTTCTATTAGGCACCACAGTTTGCAATTCTTCGATTTTTAGATTTTCTGAGGATTGATTGTGCATGGTTTGAAAGAACCAATAGTAGTTTTTGTACAGCATTTTCATTTGTGAATCTAATCCAAAACCAGCTATGCTTCAATGAGTGTATGTAAACATTCTTTGAGGTAAAATTACCACCAAGCACTCAGGAAACATTTGGCATTGCATCATCTATAAGTAGTTTCTTATAGATACATCTGTTATGTAGAGGATGTGTTTGCTGTTTGCACGAGGTGTATATTTCAGGACACCTTCTCTCTATGCATGCCCATTCATCCTAGAGCAGAAAATCCTATAATATTTTGAGTTGGAAGCAACATTTAAATGTTATCCAGTCTACACACCCTATATAGAGTTTCCAATGAGATGCCTAATTAGGCAACTAAGGCCAAGTCAGATGAATCCTCACTTTTGGAGGTATTAATAAAAAGGCTAAAAAAAATTGATTTTTGTGGAAAAAAAATTCTGATTTTATCAAAATAAAAAATAATTCTGAGGCAATCATATTGACTAATTGATTGGCTGTTTACTGTCAACCCCTCCCTCACAAGTTCTGGGGTTTTTTTGTTTTTGTTTTTATTTTTTTGTTTTGTTTTTGTTTTGTTTTGTTTTTTGGTTTGGTTTTGGTTTTTTGTTGTTTTTTGTTTGTTTGTTTGTTTTTGTTTTATTTTTGATTAGTGTTGATTAATTTAAACAAAATTCATCAAAAGAGGTGAAGTTCTGAAGGTATTTAATCCTGAGGAATTCTTTAAAAATAGATGTCTGAGTAATGACAAAGTACTAATTAGTCTGGACTGAGAGAAAGGCCTCGGTATGACTTGATGCCAGAGAGGTCATGGAAGACACCAGTTAATGTCCAACCTGTGCGAAACCTACACTGAGGGTCTTCAGAAAGAGATTTTAATAATTTCGCAGGTCAGAGAACTTGCTTAATAAGCTTTTCTTTAAGCAGAAAACAGAAACCTGAGCCCAAAAAATGGATGTGTCAGTTTTAATTTTATAATCATAGGAACACTAGCATCAATTAAAAAAATACACAAAAAGAACAGTAGAGAAATATTTTAAAAGACAGAGAATATGCTGTTTTGCAGAGAACCTTGGCTCTGTGTTTCCACTGTGCTGCGTTTGTGCTCATTTGCACCGAGTGAGGTTGGAGAAAAACAAGCCCGTGCCAGGATGGAGGACAGTAATGATTTCCACCCACTTTGCCCTCTGACTGCATGGAGCACAGGGTGGTGTTGAATCAACCCCAGTAACTCCATTCCTGAGTGCTGAGGTTGCTCTAAATATTTTATACACAATGTTTTGTTTTGCTGCATGTCATAAAAAAAGGGCTCCACATTTATTGTTTGCAGAGTTTTACTGCTTTTTTCCCCTACTGCATGGCTATGAAAATGATTTCGTTCTTATTCTAATACAGTGGGCTTCAAGAATAGATCTCCTTGCCTAGCATTCCTCTGAAATATGAAAGAGATGCCCTCTGCAGCAAGCTTAACACTGCCATCATCTGCATAATAAAGATAGTCTGTATGTATAGAATGTGCACACACACGTATAAATTTATACTGATATACTGTGTGGGCACAAAGATAAACGGAATAAGAATCACAGCAGCAAAATAGAAGAAGAGACCTGTAACTCAGTGACTGACATCAAGAACAGATCTCATCTGTCAAATGACTGAATTGAGAGGCTTTTATGAACATCTCTTCCAGGACAAAGTACATTATATGTGCAAAATGAATGTACGCAACCTGATAGTGTTTCTATGCCATTTCCCTAACAATTTCATTAAAAAGTTGTTTCTCTTTTTTTTTTTTTTTCCCCTCCCTTGGCAGTTTTCTCTCACCTTCTGTCTATACAAAAAAAAAACAACACGACTATTCTCCAAAATACATGTGTTAAATTTTGCATCTCATTATGTGTGAAATTATCTATTTAGTCACAACTTCAGATGCTCTCAAAGCCATTGAACACATCTCAAAAATAATTAAAAATAATAGAGTTACATCAGAGACATTCTTCTTCCATGTCTGTGGGGAATTTGCTTATGTGGTTGCAATTGGTTTTTCTTGAGGGATGTAAAGAAAGGGAAAGAGGTACAAACCTTAACATTTATCAGGGTTATATCAGCAATGTTATTTCCACAACATAACACAAATAAATGGTTGTCAAGGACCTGCTAATAATGATGTCGCCTTATATTTAAATGCAGAACCAAATATCAACTGACTTAGTAAAACAAGGCAAACATTATTTCTAGTGGAAATTATTTAACGGTAGATCTTGCTAATGAAGGTTTTGTCATTGGCATGGGGCCCTGATTCAGAAAGGCACTCACATATCTCACTTTGTTGGTGTGATCATGCCCCTGTTGAACTCAGCGGAACCACAAACATGCTCAGGTTTCATGTGGGCTCCAGAAGTTTGATGAATCACACCTGAGCAGCAATAAGAAAATGCCCTCAACTGTGGCATAATGGCTCAATAAAACGGTGGAAAAATGACTCAATAAAAACTCAGTTTTTTCTAGCTAAAGACCTCCCTCTAAGAAGAGATATAATATTCTGCACTTTGCAATGTGTCTGTTTATATTAAAAATCTCTTCTTCTTAACCTGATGACTTTTTTCCTCTTAGTAGACACCAGTGAATTTCAAGCTTGGTTTATGCAGTTTTTATCAAACTCACTGGGGGTTCTGATCTACCTTTTTAGACAGGTTAGGCTCCAGTAAGCAGCAGCTTGTAAATTCTAGTTTGAAAACAAATCTTTCTGAATAGACATCGAAATATTTGTGTGACTGAAGAGAACGGTGGAACTTTTCTAAAGCTGAGGACGAGACAACAGCTTGTCCCCCTTTGAGTCCCCCAACACCATAAAGACATCACCAAAGGAACTAAAAAGCAGGATTTTTTGCATCACAGTCAAGTACAAGAAACTTCCTTTAATTTTTTTTTTAATGGATAAAAAAGGGGGTAAAAAAGCAAAACTTAAATAAAAGGCTTGGATTCACTTATGTTCTTTGAAGCTTTTCTTTGTAGACAAGAAATCAGTGTGCAGAGAGGGGAGAGTGGAAAAGAAACCAAAAATAATTTAAGAAAACACTGAGTTCTGTCTTTGAATTATATAAAAGCAGCTGCATTTGATTTAATTCTTCTTTAGCATAATGTGCTGTATAATCATTGGCTTCATCATCCCCTGGGCCCAAGCTTCCTCTTAGCACAAGCTGTGGGAGCTGTGCCACAGAGTTCAGTGGAAACAGGATTTGACCCATACTTTACTTTAAAAATAGAAGGTACCTGTGTGTCTTTTTTCTTAGAAACTCTTTCTTTTGAGATACCAAATGGTCCTAAAAATTATTGCTTATGATGTCATCAGCCTTCTCCCCTAATCAAAAGGAATCAATAATTTACCAAAAAGGTAAAAGTCCATATTCCTAAGGCTCATCAGCTGGAAGGATAAATAAATGGAAGCAGGAGAAATACTGCAAACTGCCAAGGGGATGGACTACAAGATTTGTTTCAACCCCACTGCTTAACACAGGGCATGGCTGGGGGAGGAAGGAGAGGAAGAGGATGAGGGACCCTGTGGAGAGAGATGAACTTGTTTCTTAGCCCATTAAAAGGCTGGCTCCCTTCCAAGATAACTTACTTTCATGAGGGTGAAAGAAGGTTTTCCCAGGGGAGGATTTGTCCCTAAAAAAAAAACATTAGTGAGAATTTGAACTCAAAACAGAGTGGTGAAAAATACCAACAGTTCCTCAGTTATCAAACAGTGCTTAATGATATGTTCGGGATTTTTTTTTCCACCTCTCCCAAAACGCAACCAGAGAGGACTGTGGTGTTTCAGAGATTATTTGAGCTATTAACCGCAGACAAATAAATATTAATTGACTCTGCTTCCATATGGAATAAATAAGAAAATTTATAGCACCTTTACTGAGAGCAAAATCAGAACAAAACATAGTTCTTTTAGCCTTTAAGCCTGAAAATGCAAATAAAATGAGCAAAAGCAAATAAATAATTTGTCTCTCCTGCCACCTGGAGAACTCCATATGTACTCTAAACATTGCTTAATTAAAACTCACAGAACCCTGGTCCAGTAATTATTTCTTAACTGCTTGTTTTAGAGGAGGGAGCCTTTGGCCTTCAATTACAATAAATTACAGAGAAGGCATGCGTGGACAGGCAGGATTCAATAGCCTTTAGTCAGCCTCATCTTCCCACCTCTGGAAAGCAAGGTTCTTTTTACAGTAGGACTTGACTCTGCAAGCCCTGAAGTCATGGTTAAAGATCCCATTGACTGTCTGGGCACAGGCACAACCCCCCATGCCCGTGGGGATAAGTGTTAACATTTAATTTTGCATTAAAGCTGTTTTGCTGCACCAAGACTTTCTCTTTTCTTTTTTTTCTCTTCCCCCCCCCACAAAAGTGGATTTCCTCCCCCCCCAACTCACATTCTTGTCGATGTGGTTTCAATGTACTCATCTTCCTGAGATCACTTTAATGTGATAAAAGTGCAAAGACATTATGGCCTTATTTGTCAGTTTGGTGCATTGGGGGAGAAATGGGAGATTGAATGTTGAGGTTCTACAGCTCCTCCAGCACGTGGTGATTCATTAGGACATTATGTGGAAGGTAGCTGCACTCTGGCATGCTCTAGGCATCGTGTATGCTGCCGTTTGAAACAGAGCAACATAATAAATCCCTTTGTTAATAACTCTAAATGATGACTTATGCCCTGGAAATTCCTTTTCCTCCTGGAGCAAGCAACTATAATCTCCGTGGTGCTTCAGAATGGAGTAAACATCCTAATACCTTTATTGGAGGTGAAACAATATGTACCTCATTAACAGGTCACAGATCAAACTATTAGCAGCATGGTGGGAAGCCAGCTAGGATTTGGTGGGATTTATAAAAGGTCATCTAGAGACAGCATGCAAAAAAAGCTTTTGGGTGGTGTAAAGGCCTCTAAGCAACAGATTTCCCACTCAGTTGGCACGGGGAAGACATTTTATCCCATTGAGCAGGCTAGTTTGGCAATGGTGATTACTTGGGATTACAGCTTCATGTATCTCATGAAATCTGCAGCAGTTCCTCTTGATAAATTACCCTTAGTTTTGTTACAGAGAAGGAGGAAGCCCATCAGCTCATCTCTGTTTCCTTTGCTCTTTATCTCTTTGCAGCATTCATAGCAGGAGGGAAAGAACAACTAGAAAACATTGCAACATCTGCCACAAGCGAACACTGCGTGGTTGCCCCACAGTAGCCCAGGGGGTCAAATCCTGAGTCCTTGTGTATGACCAGGGGAGGTTTCAGCAACCTCATGTAGCCTGGGATGTTCCACTGGATGCACCAGAACTGCACCAGCCAACTGCATCCCTCAACAAGTCTTCATGTTCATAAAATTTTATACAGTGTTTCTTTTAAAAACAAATCTACGTTGTTGGTTCTAAATATTGTGTTGGTGGCTGCAAATGGAGGTCAGCATTTTTATTCCGACAGAGGGAAAAGGAAACTGAGGAAGGAGGGCAATATCCCAAGCCCACCTTTGAGGATTTCAGGGAGTACACAAATGTTACCAGTCCCAAAGCTACGGGAGTTTTGTCACACAAGGGCAGAATACTTGTAATTAATTACCTTGCCCATTCCTTGCAAGGACGCCTTGCAAACTCCTACTTTTCTAAGTTATCCAAGAGACAGGGTGGTCTTTTGTCCTGTGTGTGCCTACTTCCAGCTTTGGGAGCCTCAGTCGTCCCTGGTCACTCCAAGAGGTTTGTACATACCCTCCCAGACTGTCGTGCATCCTCTGCAGAGCCCTGTGGTGCTGGTACTCCCACCAGAGAGAAGTGAGGTGCAGGATTCCCTGCCAAAATTCAGGTCAGAAATCCTTGCTGGTGTACCCAGGTTTACTTATCAAATATTTTTAAAATGTGGAGATTAGCTCATGGCTATGATCTTTGTTTGGTCTCTGGTTCATTCCTCTCAGCTCATAAAATAACTTTACATGCAAATGCAGCAGACAAAAAGCCATTGAAATAGGAGGATGGTCATCCAATTTTCTGTTAAAAAGCACACTTGGGAAATTTCTTCTCAGTTGGTCCCTCCAAGGCCTAGAATATTTTTATGTGTGCATAAGGTGTCATGACCCAAACACACCAAGCTAAATGGTCCATCACATTTTAAAAAGACACCTACAAAAAATTTTAGACTTATTTCACTGAAGTCTCTAGCAAGAAGATGTTTTGCAATTTCAGAGGACACACAAAGCATGAGAGAGGAAGGAAGAGTGATTCTCTGATAGCTTTACTGGTGAGAGTTGCGTGACAGTGAGACAGCAGGCTCACATCCTATCTAACACTGCTACTGAGCATGGATCATTTAAGTCTTCCAAGGTTTGTGATTACTCACCTGCAAAACAGAAATAATTTTCTGAACTTCCTTAGGAGTCCTTATTTTTATTCCTTTTATCTTAAAAATTACTAAACCTTCCACTTTGACAGCATCTTCTGCATATCTTTGGGAAACATGGCACAGTTTGTCCATACAGCATAAAACCAAGCACTTATTTAACGTTAGATGCTTTGGGAAGATGCAGTATATGGCAGGTTGGATTAAGAACACCTAACTTAAGAGGATGTTATCCTCCAGAGAGCATACATTGGCCTGTAAGGGATTTCAAGAGGAGAAACAGGGCTGTAGGCAGACAAAAAGCAATATTCTCTCGTCTTGTGGCAGCAAGTATCAGAATCAGTAATTTACTGTTATTTGTAAACTCGGTATTTATGAGGGCTCTTTCCTTCCCACCCGTCGATCTCAGGCTGAGCAGTGACAGGGCTGTTCTGAGTCACTGTCCTGTCCTCCAAGGGAAGCGATGGTGCAGCTCTTTCTTTTAGGAGCCTATACAGAGATCTGCTGCTCATGGCAAATTGCTTGTTGTCATCACCTCCTGTGGACCTGGCTGCTTAGGCCATACCCACAACCCAAATCCAGACCAGCTTCTCCCTTACAAAGTTCACTTGCTGTCCCTGGAACTGCAGTTGTCTTTAATCGTGCACAGGAGTTGACTGACACCCAAAGAAAAGCTAATTTTCAGGAAATGTGGACACTGATGCCACTAGGAGCAGAAGGAAAAGAAAGATCTATATTTTACAGTGGTGGAAGTGCATCCAGTGCATTCTGGCTCCCATATCTCACCAGTGTTCAACTGTTTAAGTCCCAGTGACAAGATTTGGTTTCTGGGAGAGCAACTATTGGCAGAAAAATAATAAGGTGGAGAGAAAAATAAACTAAAATTCAACCAAACATCTTGCAGCAGCTCTGTTCTTTGGTTTTCTGTGTTTAGCAAAAAAAAAAAAAAAAAAAGGCAATATAATTTAATCTACATGAGAATAAGGTGGAGAGAAAGGGGTGTCTGTACCACATCTGCCCAGCTGTTATCTAATAAGATGAAGATAACACAATTTCAGGATGTGTTAATATTTCAGTGCAGGCTTCTGCTTTGAAAGTATTCAGAAAACAAACAACCAAGTAGAAGGCTGTGCAGAGTAATTCCCCTTTTAGAAAGGCCAATTAAAAGTGCAGTAGCCTTATCTCCTTACAATTTATATTGTTTTAGAACCACAGGACAAAAAATATTATTGAATGGAATTTCTGAGGGACTGGTAGAAATCAATATAATGTATCTTTTGCGTTAAATGCCTTAGAATCTATTTCCCTGCAATATAAATACATTTATAATATCCCAAATGCTGATAAAATATCATCTTGATAATCTATTCAAACACCTAAGAGACTTCAGTTTCTGTTCTGACATGCTCTGAATTTCAGTTTAAAAATGCATTCTGGTTTAACTGTCATCAATAGCCTAATGCAATCTCAAAGAAACAGGCAGGCTATTCAAATATGTTTCCAATATAAGTTAGAGATTGCCAGACAAAGGAAAAAATAGCTTCCCAGTTAAAAACATAAATGTCAAGAAATAAGAAGAGGAAGAAAAAGTGTGCGAAATTCTGATTTTTTTATTACATTTTTCTGGTATGGGTCAATTAATCATAAATCATCATAATCTGAATAAAAATACTCTACAAAGCATAGTTAAAAAGCATGACTTAGTTCATCAAGATTTAAGAGGTCCTTTCTTTGCTGTTGAAATTTCAATTATTCACTCTTTCAATATTCATAAGTCACCACACCCTTTAAATTGTGAGGTGAGCCCCACAACCCAGAGATTTAAAAGTGGGAAAGACAGGAAATTTAGGGTGCTTTCCTGTATTTAAGCACTTTATTTTGTTTTCCTGTGTTTGAGATTTTGCAATAAAAGTCTCTCTCTGCAGTCCTAAGGTCTAAAGCCCTGCTGTCATAAGAAATTAAATTCTTATGGGTCTGTATGACTTCAGTGAATGAAAACTTGTGAGCTATGCCAGGTATTTGAAATTTCAAAAGGGAATTATATGCTATGGTCGCTGAATATTATTAAAAAATGGAGCGTTTAAGCCAATGTTAATAATAGTTATGATACATCTTAATAATTCACTCACCAGTGCAACAATCTTTACAGTCCCTTCTAACCCAAACCATTCTATGATTCCATGAAATTTCAATTGGTTAATTAGAACACCACAAAATAGATAATAAACACAAGCAAATCCATTTAGATTTGTGTTTTAAAGCTCAGATCAGAAATTTCAACTTGTCTTTTCCAACAAGATAATTTTGAAAAAAGCTGTGGTAGGTCAACCCTGTTATTCCTTCTTTTACACAACACTACCAAGGCTCAGGATGTAGTCAGTCTGTGATTACACTGGATATTCTTAAACTTTAACAGTAAATATCTTAGCAGCAAACTTTTTTTTTTTTTTCAAATCTCCCCATTTTGTAGAAAAGCAAGTTACAATATCATCCTGAAGGCCTGTTTGTGCTGTCAGTGATATCCCTGTGTAAATGGAGAAGTCTGGACTGGAAAGAACAAAACAAAAAGGTTCCTGTAAGACATAGATACTTTTCTACTACGAAAATATTTGAAAGCCTTGCAATTCTCTTTTTTGCCTCTTTTAGCCCTGCAAAGGTCATATTCAACAGCCTGAGACACAGCCTGAGAGAAGCTGTGGCAATTTTCCTTGAACAAGAGATGCGGTTCTGATAGCGGGATCATACAGCTCGGTAGTTTCATCAGCTTTCAGATGCTTGTAGGTGTTCCTGTTCATCAAAAGGGACTTTTAAATTTGTGATTATTCTGTGTATTTCCTTCCTTACAAAGCACTTTATGATCAGCCCTTGGGTTGTTTCGGTTTTTTTGCTTAGGACCACATTTTTTGCTTTTGTTTAACTTGTGAGTAGTCTTTTCCATGAGAACAAGAAATTTCTAGATCATGATCAAGATGTTAATTTTCATCTTGGGTAGCTCCCTTATGTTCTACTTGTTTACTCCAAATATTGCCTCTTATAGAATTATTAAAGTTGGAAAAGACATCTAAAATCAACAAATCCAGTCCTCTTTCCATCACTCTTCTTAGTTGACACAGCTATGGGCTAACCGAGGCTCTCTTGGCATTAATAACCATGAGTTAATGATGAGTTTGCTATGTGCACTTTGAATTTACTTTTCCCCTCCTCTGAAATATTCCCAATGAGATAACCTTCAGTTCACACTGAGTATCTCTCTCTCCAAGAGTCTGGGAGGCAATTAGGGTATTGAAAAATGGTAACATTTTAAAAATTAATTATGAGATCCTGAAGGGTTCTTGGCATCCATCAAGATTGCAAGATATTGTGGAAGGTCCCAAAGGAAATTAAAAAAGTTTATTGGGGAATTTTTTTCAGGACCCGTGATCATAGGATGCCTCCCCATTCAGAAATATGCAGAAAGTTGAAAATCAGAGGACTGGAAAAACCAAAGGGAATCTGACCACTGGCAAAGAAGAAGTCATACACTTTCCCTGGCTGTATTTGAATGAGACAAAACAATAGGGTGAGAAACACTCCCCATTTTAAGCCAAAGATTTCAAAATAATTTTTATTAATCTGCTTCCAACATGAAAGTATGTGGTGGATTTCTTGTCAAGGTGGTGCCCAGCTTCAGTTTCTAGGCATTAAATCCTGTGATCTTTGTCTCTGCTGTATTGAGTAGGACCCTTGTGTATTACTCCTCCCTTACTTTATCTGAGCAAATGTGCTGAGTTTATTAGGCTGCTGCTGAGATTTGCAGCAGAGATGCCCTGTGAGGAGAGATGGCCACTCTTTACTAACATATAGTTGACATGGTGGTTTTCAGCCAACTGTTGGACTTGATGATCTTGGAGGAATTTTCCAAACTTACTGTTGCCGTGATTTTATTTGTGTCCACAACCACAGATGACAGCCCATGAAAACCAATGTAATTCCAGTAATATGTATATTAACAACTAAGTGTTTCCCCTACCTATATTTGCATGAGAAGCCCTTTCTGCCTACAGATTTCTTTACTTACTTCAACACTGGTAAGTCCCTGCAGAGTGCAGCCAAAGATGATATTTTTTAAATGAGCAGCAATAAAAATTCCCCATAGCAAGTTTAAATCCTGATAATGGTGCACTTTTATTGCATTGTACTGAACTTTTACCAATCAGTCCAATTATGGGCTAATTCATTCTCATCACTTTGGAAGGCTTTTTTTTTTCAAAGCCCTATCTGATTTTTTGGCGTGTGAAATGCTTACAAAGGGAAGTTAATAAAAGAGCGGTTCATCTGCATATACAAAGGAAGATCATAATATAAAAAATTGCCACATTAGAGAAGTCTAGACCTTGACTATCTGTCATATATTTTTATAGCGTCTTATCACTGCACTATCTGATTAAGTAGTGAAATGGTTAAGATAAATGAGACTTAATTAGCGGAACTGATACCTGTCTATTGCAAGCCTTAAATTTGCATCTGGGAGCTCTGATTTTCAGAAGGGATGCACACGCCTGCAGTTCTCTTTCCCTTTGAAATCAATGGGAGTTTTCCCTGCAGTGAAAACAAATGCTCGAGGTTTCACCCACAGCCTACTGAAACTTTTGCTGTCTACTCATCCCTTTGAGCTAAAACATGGGGAGACAAGCAAATGCCGCAGCTCTGAGATGGAGGGAGAAGAGGAAGAGCCTAGACTTGACTCCTAACACGTCAGGCTGCAGAGCTCAGCAGCCTGCAGAGATAAATAAATTTTGTCAGGAAGAGGGATGGTGCAGATTATTTTTGCTCTGGCACAAAACTGACCAAAATTTGGCTTGTTTTTTTTTTTTTTTTTATCCCCTTTTTTTTTGCAGCCTTGCTTGTGGAGCAAAGTATTTACATTTGAGCTCAGGGATTAGATGGCCAGCTGCCATTGGTGTCAACTATTTCAGTAGGAATGGGCTGTAGCATAACTTCCCCGCCAAACGCTCCCTGTGCAGAACAAACGATTTACCACAGAGCTCAGAGATGGGGTATTTACATTAATTTAAGTTTGGTATAAACATTTACAGAACATTAGGACAAATACCAGCATTCTCAGCTAAATGTCTGACCACAATTATTTCTGATGAATAAATGGCCTGTAGAAGGACTCTAAGATGAGAGGCGTTTTTTTCTTTCTTTTTTCCTCTCAAGCCAAAGGGCTTTGAAAAACAGTGCAGTGTGCAGCTAAACACACTCTGCAAAAGTTCACGCAGAGTTAAGGAAAACCATAGATGTTTATGAGATTAGGGAGTGAATATCTAGATTAAACCAGTTTATGTTGTCCTTCATCTGCTGTTCTGTTTTTTTCCTTCAAAATCTCACCTTCAAATCTGACCCTGACAGACATGCCTGGTTCAGTAAAGATGCTTTCTGCTGACCAAGTACTTTTTAAACCAAACATTGCGAGTTGGCCACTGCAAAGGTACTTTTCCCACTGGAAATGGTGGCATGAGGGTTGTTGATTACAGCATAAGAGACTATTTACTAAATATTTCTCAGAGGCACCTGGCTGTGAGAATAAGGAAGCCACTCAAAGGTGCCTAGAACTACCTAAATCTAAAGTGCATATTTTCTCAATGTTAACACAACAGGCTAATGTATTCTTCACTATTATTTTAATTATTATTTTCATTTTATTTATAACTGTGCCACAGAGAAAAGTTGCAGATGCAGAGTTCTGTTCAGTGCTATTTGTGGAGCTCTTCTGCTCATGACCAATTCATCTTCATAAAATCATAGAATCATTAAGGTTGGAAAAGACCTTTAAGATCAATCCAGCCATGAACCCAGCACTGCCAAGGCCACCACTGAGCCATGTCCCCAAGTGCCATCCACACATTTTTTTAACATTTCCAGGGACAGTGGCCCCACCACTTCCCTGGGCAACATGTTTTAGAAAAACAATCAAACTCTAATAATAATTTAAAAAAAAAATCATTGTTTATAATGCTGTTTTCAGTGTTTTTCTCATAGCCAGAGCAGTCCAGTAACTGCAGGACTCACTTAACACATCAGAACAGTTCTGGTTTCAGCTCTGACAGAGCAGAGAGCTTAACCTGATTTTCAGACACTTTGGCTGAACATGTAATTGTGAATCTATTGACAGTCCTGGGATATGTCTTTCTTGGTTTGGGGGCCAATTGTATCTGATTAGGGCTTTTTATGATGCTAATTTAAAGTGTCTAATGAAAAGAGCTTATTAATCTCTAAGCATTTCTGAGTGAAACTGTATTCTCTTTTTCTGCAGCTTTCCATATATTCCTCTGGCCTTGTTCTTCATCCAAATGCACTTGTCCCTGTGAAAATAATGTGTACAAGGCAGATAACTAAAATCTGACCACTAAAACACAATTTATTGCTCCCTTCCCCAAAGACCCTAATTGGAAAGTGTTAACTGTTGATGTGGTTCAGATTCCAGACCCCATGAAGGGCAGATCCCTTTCTTCAGTAACAACAGAAGTCTGCAACAGTCCTACTGATGCTTGGAAGCATCGGCTTGGAAAGCATCAGGACCTGAGAGCATCAGGGCCTTCATAGTAGAAGAAGACAATTCCAGGTAGAAAGAAACCCCATTCTATGGGGTTTAAAGCCATAAACAGAGACACAGAAATACAGCAAGTTTTTGTTCTGGGTTTGTTTGTCAAACAGTACCACGGCTGATTCACCTTAACTTTGAGTTCCTGATTTCTTCTCTGACATAATTTTGAACAGGTACATATAATTTTAGTAAAAGAGAACAAAAAATGTCATTAACACCCTGCATCACCCATAAATTATTGAGGTCTAGCTACCTCGCAGGATTTAAGAGCAGAAACCAAAGAAAAATGAGCTCTGAGCATTTTGGTGAGGCTCAGATGAAAATCAAGACCACTTTGCTCCCATTTACTTCACTGTGCAATGAATACAAACTGGGTTAAAAAATGCTTCACAGAAGCAGCATTTTACAGCCCTTATCCAAAGGAGCAAAAGACTGCATGACAGCAAAATGGGGATGAATCCTGACTCAAAAGTTGCATGCACAGTCAGTGAGGGTGGGGGAGGGAATTTTAATGAGCTCAGGATTTCTGTCGGCAGTAGCTTTAATCATCAGGTCTCCCCCCAAAATGAAGAATATTCATGCATACAATAATTAATACTGAACAGGAGATTTGTATCAATCTGACAGATAGGAGATGAAATTAACTGTGCTTTCATGTACAATTTTAAGTAGGTCAGATAAGAGCATCTATTGTAACCAACTTTTATTTTATAGATATACTCTGACACGTACAGACCCACATGTACATATTTAAGTATGTCTATAAAAATCTCACACACAGCAGAATCCCCTTGACCTGAAGTTTGCAGGCTGCCCAGTTCTTTCCCTGGAGCTCACCACTTTTCCTCTCACTGATTTGTGGGCTCTAAGGTCACAGGGGATGGTTGTGATACAGCCAGATGTTCTGAAAACACGAAACTTAGAATACCACACAGTAATACCTACATTGCATCCTCTCAGCTGTGGATGCAATGGAGCATTCTGAAAATATTTAAATAAAACAATCCCTAATGTTGCACTGATTTTTCTCTAAATTCTTTTTATTTGCATTCCTCCTTTTGAAGAGTTAGGCTGGATCAGCATTACCCATCTAAAAGTGTTTCTTCTTTTAGTAATAATCCCCATTAGCAGTGAAAGCAATAGTAAAAACACAATATAAGAAAAAAATGTATCAGAATATGACATTAGCGTGATGGGGCTTCAGTTAACTTAGCTCTCTGAAGGTGTTCATTAGTTGTTCATAACACTTGAATTCCTTCAACATAAAATGGAAATGCAAAGAAAAGATGTCTCTATCCTTCAGTGTCATCTGCATGCACATTTTTAGCATCCACCTAAATTATAAAGAAACCTGAAGTTTGTTTTAAAATATACAGGCTCCTTTGCAGTGATGCTGTTTTTCCTATTTTCTAAACTGAAAAATTAAACCTGTTTTTAGCAATTATTTAAGACCTCAGCTGTTGGCTGTGTTAGCATATAACTCCTTGAAGAAAATAATTTATTTGTGTGTGAATTACCACGGGAAAGAAATTAAAACCTGAAGCTAAACTCTGAAATATTTTTGCTAATAGTTTAGGTCAAATGTCTTGCTCTACTTTTCCTCCATTTGTTTTCTTATTTGTTGAAAAAGAAGAAAGAAGGGAAAACGGAAGAGGAAAGCTAAGAAAAATCTGAATAGACACAAACTGGGAAAAATCATTACAAAAATTAATTTAGTTGTTTAAAAAAAGCTGACAACATTTTTTATGGGAAAATATATATTTTAAAAAAGAATACTAAAATAATCTACCAGGTAAATGCCTCAAGTTATACAAATGCTACAGCAATGTGACTAAGTATGTCATTAATCAACACTGTACTTAAATAATCATGCACATTGTGTCCTTAATTGCTTGCTGAACCAGGGACTAGTGCAAAGGTTCTCCAGCTCCGTGGCCAGTGTCTGGGTGGGATTTAAGTTAGTTGTCTAAGTGACTTTCAAGTCTTGCTCCCAAGTCAATTTAGAAAGATAAAACAGCATCAGAAATATTTAATCCCACCAGCAACCCAAGTGTCCTCCTTTCCCCACAGCTCCTGTGGTTCAGCTTCAAGGAGAGGGGTGTGCAATGCTCTTACACTAAATATTCTAAACCCAAGGGCCAGAACCAATTTTGGGGGTGAGTCTCCTCTGCTTAGAGAGTTTGCAGATGGCACTGCGATCTTGCAGTACAAAAAAGATGTCATCAGTGTGCAGGAGATATGGAAATTACATAAAATGGACTTGTGTTAGATGTTTAGCTGGACTTTTGCTCATAAAGAACCAACTTCTTACCCTGGAAGTGTCCAACGTCAGGCTGGACATGGCTTGGAGCAGCCTGAGATAGAGGAAGGTGTCCCTGCCCATGGCAGGGGTTTGGAATGAGGTGGTCTTTAATGTCCCTTCCAACTCAGACCCCTTCATGACAGTAGGTGGAATGAAGACCTGCACTTCTGAGCTCGGGACAGGACGTGCAGCACCCAAACCTTCAGCCAAGGCAGCGATGGGGGTGACTTGGAGGCCAAGCACTTGGAGGGTTGTGAGTGCAAAAGAATTATCTACTGTAATTCCCCTTGTGTGGGAACCAAACATGTCATAAAAGCAAGAGCGAAGAGAACCAGGACAAATGGGTTGCTCTTATTTTTTTTTTCTTCTTCTTGTTAAGAAACTTTATTTTTTAGAAAGTCCCCTTTGGTGGCTGCAACCTTATCACAGCAGGATCAGCATCTGAAACCAAATGAGAAAGAAGGTGAAATTGTCTAGACTGAATGAATCTCAGGCTGCATGGTGAAAAGTAAATTAGAAGTTTAGCATTCTTTCATTTTTAATAACCTGAAGTGTTATCGATAATGTCTGTAATTAATTTTTTTAAGATGTTCATTTTAGATCAATAATATCCTCATTAAACGGGCAAGGTCATTTATCACATTTAAAACAGTAAAATTCAAGCTCTGTGGTGAAATCATACCTATTTATATTAGTGAGGGTGCGAGACTACCATCTCTTTTTTTTTGTTTTGGTTTGGTTTGGTTTTTTTTTGTTTTGTTTTTTGTGAAGTTGTCAGCCAAATATATACTTTTTAAAAAAATTGAAATGGTGTATTTCTCCTCTTCTCCTTCCCTGCAGTTATGCATCTGAAGTGTGGAAAGGGCTAAGAACAAGTGTTGCTGAAACTGTTTCACTTCTGATTCTCAGGGAAGTTATTTTCTGTAGAGGTGCTAAAAATACTGGCCCTCAGAACAGCACAAGCTGACTGCTGCAAACAGCAATTTAAGGACTTCTGTGCTCTTGAGTCACAGTTAATAGTTTCATGTGAGCATTTTAGGTTTTTCCTATGAAATACGTCTTATTGAGATGCAGGCTTTGACTCAGTTGACAGAAAAAAATAAAACCAATATTACATATATATGAGTTTTGTTATAAACATCAGGGCAAATTATCAGGTCTCTCCTCCCAAAATAAAGCAGCTCTGCTCATGGCAGGGTCAGTGCTTGATGGATCAGCCCCTTAACTGGAAGCTTAAACGAAGCTGCTTCTCTTATTGGGGGAACTGTAGGTAAAAAGGTGCTTCTGAAACCTGAACATGAAACCATAATCCCTGTACCCTGCCTGGTTTCTGGCCCAGGCTCAGGCCATATATTACATGTATTTACACATATTTACTCCCTGGACTTCACATCTCACCTTTGTGATTGGAGCAACTTTCATTTTGCTGTAGAGCTGCCAGAAATACAGGGCTGCAGGATCACTGCTGGTGCTGGAGTGAGCTCACATTCAGTCCACACCTCACTGCTCTTTCATTCTTCTTTTAACGCCTTATTCTTTTCTTCCTGCTTCCTTTCTTACCAAAACACTGAGTGAATAACCCTGGATTCATCGAAACATCATAAAGACTTGAAAGGTCTCCGTAAGCACCCTCAGCATTACGAGTCAAAAATACCCAAGATGACCTAAGACATATTTCTTTACAGTTTTGTCTAGAAGGCTGAGTTTTACAAGGGATCCACCCTTCATAGCTCCTTTGTTGTTGTTTATGATGATCATACAAGAGAGCAAAGAGTGCTGTATACAACACAGAAGAATGCCTTAAAAGAAACTTCGAATGAGCTGAACCGTAGCTCCTCATTTGAAGGGAGGGGAAGATGTAAAGAAAAATTAAAATTTAATTTTGTTTTCTTGATATTTATGTGGGAGAAAAAGTGCCCTGTTCTTAGAGGATGGCTCTACCTGATGTTTTGAACATGGTATGTCTGGGAGACAGCATGGAGCTATCTATTTGCTTATATATTAAGAATGATTTTTCTATATAGGAAACCTGAAGATGTTATACATTTTTTGTGGCTTTAATGTTTTTGATATCAAAAGTTCATGAGAAAGCCATGTAATTGGTACAGAACTTTTTTTTTTACTTGCATCAAGCCCCCTAATCTTTGAACATTAGAATAATTTTGCATCTAGCCTGGGGTAAATTAGTTTCTTCAGGGTTTTTTTTTCAACTTCCCAGCATTATTTATTTTCAATTTGAAATTCTTTTAATATCAAAGTGGGTGTAATTAATTCTCTGTTTCTGATGATCTGAAAATTAAAATGAAAAATTACAAATAATATATCAAAGAACTTTCATAAAATATACCTGACCAAAATAGTTCAGGTTTACTGAACCTACATATCAATTTTTGTGAGGATTTTTTCCCCCTGTATATAAAACCATGCTTTAGTGCCATCTAGTGCACCAAGAAATCACGAAAGAAAGTTCCCTCAATGTTTATGCTCTTGCCTTGCAATAAACACTTTAAACCTCTAGATTAGAGCCATGGTTATCATATTAAGTAAACAGTGAAATGACTCTTAATTACCCATTTCGAGCCTGACTATGTACAGTCAATGGTGAGTGTAAAGCAAGAGTTTCAGGTCTTCTCTCACCGACTATCACTGAAACTGAAAAAGACTCAGTAGTTCAGATTTAATCTCTTTTCCTCTGGAAAATTAGAAGTGTCTCAGAAGAATTCTAGCTTTCAGCTGAATATTATGAGTTTGAAACCTAGTTGGGGAATACACAAAATATGGTGTGTGCAGAGCCTGGGTTTTTCCTTTTCCCATAACTGAACATTAACTCTCCTGATTGCAGGAAAAAAAAGAAAGCAAAAATACCATAAGAGTGTTGGTGCACAGAACAGCTGGCAAGAATAAAATATCATAGAATCATAAAATGTTTTGTGTTGGAAGGGACATTAAAGATCATCTAATTCCTATAGCCCTGATAGGGAAGGGATGAGTAACCAAATATTTAGTATTTTTCTCCTGTTTTCTTTTGGGCTTTTATGGGTGGTTTTTGGTGAGGATTTTTTTTATGTGTTTTTGGTTCGTTTTCATTTTTTGTGGGGTTTTTTTTCCCCCCTTCCAGATTTTGTAAATGAAAAATAAAAACTGCGCTTGCAAGCCCAGAGGAAAAAAAAAAAAAAAAAAAGAATAACATATCAGACCTGGATTGCTCTCCACTGTATGGAACTTATGATGGTCACACGAAGAGGAGAATTTGGGCCTCAGCATCCACCCAGATGGCTGTCTTACCAATGATCTCTGGGTTTCTGAGTATTACATTTGTTATCAGCATTCTGGTGGGATGTGTGTGAGTCCTAAATGGCTAGCAAGGTTTGAGAGGATTTGATCAAATGATGTGAGCTTGGATATTTTTATTAGAGAGGTCAGATGATCTGCTGAAAGCATCCAGATCTTTGGAGATCGAGGTGCTGATTACAGGCACCGATTTTACAGTGGGAATGCTCAGGTTGTCAGGTTTGGACAGTTCCAGTGCTTACAAACAGGTAGGAGATTTCTTACCCCAAATCAGGGACAAATTGCCTCTGTGCAGGTTTTATTATCAAAAGGAGAGGTGATAGCTTTGATCAGAAGGCAAGACTCATTCTGACCATCTTGCAAAACTGATAATCTGGGCTGATTCCCTGTGTGTGTCCCTGATAAAGATTTCTCTACCTTTTTTAATATGTACTTTGAGTCTAGTACAGCAAAACATTTCGGTGTAAAAGCCAGACGTGTGCAGCTTGGTACCTGGGTTCAGTGCCTGGGTGACACAGGGACAGCTGAGGGTCAGGACAGAGGCAGAGGAAAATGTCAAAACTTCCCCACAAGAAAACAAGAAAACCAGCTGTGGTGGGTGGCAGTTTCAGCTTCATGTTAGCCCATGACAACTTCTTTTCCAATATACTAATAATAATAATAATAATAATAATAATAATAATAATAATAATAGAAAAATCTTTCTTAGGCCTTTTTGGTGACCAGCAAGTAATGCTTAGGAGGTGGAGTTCAACTAAAGCACAAACTCCCTGTGACAATCCATGTAAAAATCTGCGTTGCTGTGGGGGCCTGACCTCTTTGAACTTCCAGGTACAAAGCCATGACAATAATCCCCTTCCAAGTGGTGGGCAGCAGTGCCAGGAGTGAATAGGAAGGAGGAGAGGAACGAAGATAAGGGAGATGCTGCACTGAGATGCTGTTCCAGTGCATGAGGTGCTGCCCCCCCTTCCCCAGTGGTACAAGGGATCACAGTAAATTCTTAACACCAGTGGTTACATGAATTTCAGACCCCACCGTCCTGAAATGATAAGATCCTTCCTCCTCAATAAACAACCTTCAGGGGTGTCAGGAGCTTTGCTTACCCATCTCTGCCCTGCTGCTGCCTAGCAAAAAGAAAAAAAAATAATGGTGATCTTGTTAAGAGAAACACATTTGTCAGCACTCTGAATTTTAATATGAACTGGCAGCGGATCTCGGTGATAAAGAAAAAGTCTAATATGGAAGGTAATTTTGCCGAGACCTTGCTAACATGTGTTATCCACTGGCTTTCTTTTGTTCACTGCTGTGAATTATCAACTGACTCAAAGCAATAAAGGGAAAAAAGTTGTATTTCTCACTGTGTCACTTTAACAACGTCATCGAAAGCTCACTGCAATAATTTAATTTTGCAGAGAAAGCACAGTGTTTATTACATTTCTGACCCACTTCTCCCTCAGCATTTTGTAGGCAGGTATTGAGCAGTGATTGACCAAAAGTTGTGATTCATGGTCAGCCACAGGGTTCTGCCAAATGTCCAAAACATTTATTTCACTTGGAACAAACCATCATATTTCCTAATCCTCCAGTAAGAAAGCTTGATCCAGAACATGATCTGAATCATCATTATTAGAAGCCCTGCAGAAAACTTGGGATTAAGCAACCCAAGAGAAATTTTCCTCTTATCCTTTGTCAGTTATAGGCAGAGATAGCAATGTGCAACTACGCAAAGCATCTCAGTTAAAAATAGGGGTTTTATACAATATTAATAACCATAATGTTATGAGATTGTTACTTCTTTCCTCTTATCAGCAAAGGGGAACCTTTGGTGATTATTTGGGATGCTACTTTACCAGGAACTAATTGCAGCATTGCAGCAAACACACTGAGGCTGTGTATTTAAAATATATATATATATATAGCTTCACTTTATGAAACTTTGGATTAAGTTCTTAGATCCAAGCAGAGAGCTACAGAATGAAGATGTAGATACTTTGCTGATTCATTTTAAATGTCCAACAGTTTAGGTTAAAACAATTTCTCTCAAAAATTCTGAGCCATTCTCCTGCATCTTGCTTCAGTTTTGTTCTGCAGTAAGGAATTCCCCGGGTTCCACATGTGGAAAGCAGTTTTCTTGATGAACCACAAATGCATCATCTTCTACCACTGCAGCCCCAAAAGTTTTCTCCCTAAAGCTCTTGATGCTTGCCACAGTTTACACCAGTCAGCAGAATTTAGCCCATTAACTAAATCTTTCTGTTCACCAGAAATCCCCAGTGTCTGGCACACCTACTTTAAGTGCTGCTTCTGGAAAATGTGGAAAATAACCCTTAAAGTCATCATTAAGAATATTGCTGGGAGTGTCATATAAATATCTTATTTACAGAAACATTGAACACCATATGTGCAAAGGACGATGTGCTAAAAAGTGCTAATTACACTGTTACTTAATGCCGATCAGGTAATTACACTCAGCCCACTTAAATGCTCTCTGCAATCTGGGGTTGCCTCAGCAGCTGAGGAAGGATTACAGCCATCCTAAAACACCCATCAGTGCCCTTTCCTGAGGGCACTGGCTATTGAACCAAACTTCTGAGTGGGACCCAAACCTCCCAGCCCTTTAGTTTCTGTTCCTCCTTTTCGGGATGCTTTTCTCTCTTCTCTACTCAGACACTCAGGAGATTTTTCCTTAACCCAGAAACATCTGTAAGAAATTGTTTTGCTCCCTTAGAGTCTCCCCCCTTCTCTGACTACTTTCTGGCCTTGTAGGATATGTTTGGCCTATGGTTCATCTTCTTATTCCTGGGAGAGACGTGTCCATTGCTTGAACTTGGCCCATCTCCCCAGCAAAGCACTGAGCAGCCCTTGCCGGGGTTCCTTGCTTGAGAGCTTCTTTCTGCACCTCCACTTTGAACTCTTTGCTTAGCACTGATATGCTGTGTTCAGCAACAGGATTTCTGCTCAAATCCTTTTCTATTTCTCAAATCAATTTCTGGTCAGAAAGCCAACCCAGAGGCAAGGTACAAGCATAGATATGTATATATATATAAATATATATTAAAATGGATTACATATATACATGTGTACATATATTATACGTATATTGAATATAGTATAAATTTACAGATATTTGGGACCTTCCTGGAAAGCTGACAGAATTCTGATGTACAGCTGTGGGGCAGCTCGTCAATACGACACGTGAAGCTGATATGCAGATCTAATCCCTATCTTTTTGTAGGCAGCCAAAGCAGCAGGTACAGCAGTCCTGAGCATTGCACAGAACTTACAAAAAAAAAAAAAAAAAAAAGAAAAAAATACAAAGAACTCAAAGGGAACATTTGTACTCATTTNATACTCAGTAATCAGAGGCAAAATTTGTCATCACTTTAATGCAGCCAGGAGGCAATCGGAGACAGTTTAACAGATGTTTCCATATTTAAGCCAGAACAAACAGAACAGATTAATTTCCCCACTTTCTCCTCAGAAGCAAATGCCAGAAAGTTCTGGGTCTGAAATTTTACTGTGTAACACAAGGGAAAAACAACGTTTTGATCCCTCCAGCTGCAGAAGCGATGTGTGCAGCAGTGCTGGGCTTAGGAACCAGAAGCTGGACTGTGAGTTCAGGCTGCTGCCTGGGGAGAGCAAGGTTGCAGTGAGGTGTATTGGTGCCTGATCACAGGGTACAAACAGTTTAGAAATATTACATACTGCTACCATTAAACATAAATACCAAAGCAGATTATCTGTGACTAGAGCAAGAGTTTCTCAGCCCGGCACCAAATTCACTTTATTTCCAAAGCTGTGGGGCAGGTTGAGTGTGGTGTTGCTTTTTCCTTCCTAGCATGTTTTTGGCCAAAAAAAGAGATGAAATGTGCTCTCACTCGCCGCCTGTGGCATCCCACTGATTGCAGAGGGGTGTCCCAGGGCACACATCAGCGATGGATACAGCCCAGAGGTCACAAGCTATCTCTCAAATTGCAGGACTCCCACACTTAATTCACTGCTCTAATTATACCATCAGCTGTCATTACTCCTGTTATTTAGATCTGTCATCCTGACCCGGCAGGGAGGGCTGGGGGTGAGCTGGTGCCTGGTGCAGGCATGGGGGAGAAGAGGAAAGGCTTCAGCATCCAGGGATCCTGCACCTGAGGTTGCAAAACAGAGCTGATTTGAGGCATCTGAGGGGAAACCACTCTGGCAGAGGCTCGTGTCCTGCTTCAGATGGGAGGTGCTTTCACAAATCTGCTTCCTCCCTCTGTGCCTGTGTACCAGCGCTTGTTTTTTCTCATTTTTCTCTCTCCACATGGCTTAAAGCCTTCTAAAACCAGCTGTCCAAAGCAAAGAAGTCCGGTTTGATGCTGAGGGATAATCAGCACTGCACCAACCACTGTGTAATTTCACGTATGGTTTTACCTGTAGCCTCCCCTGTGTATTGCTTCCCTGCCAGCTTTGGGATGGCAAGGGGGGAGAGCAAAGCATGAAGGTTCTTGCTTTCCCCAGCTGCCGATGAACTCATGTAGGTTTGCTCTTTCCTGAGCTCTCAGTTCTCTCCACCCCGAACGTGAAAGTTCTGTAATAACCCTTTCCTCAGCCTTGCCTCAAAGGCTGCCAGCTCAGTGATTCACCACCTGCTTTCTCTGGAACTGCCAGCTGAAACCCCAGCTCAAAGGAGCCTGCGTGGGGGCCAGGAGAGATGCTGTCCCCCAGCCCACTCCTGCCCAGGCTCCCAGCCCCGAGTGACAGCTGTGGGGTTATATTTATCGCAGGTGTGCAGTTCCCATCTGACATTAAAAAGCCCAGGGGGGAGGAGGAGGGGAAGAGAAGGTGTCCTTCCTGCATGGGAAGCCTTCTCTGTTTGCCATTTTGAAGGTTTTACAGTCATTGGGACCGTCATCTTCACAATTGCCTCGCCCAAAGTTTGCTGGAGCTTAAACACATCTTCCCTGTGACAACGATTTCAGCCCTGGCAGGATCTAAAAAAGGCTTTTAATCCTAGTTATTTTCTGTTCCGCTTAATTGCCTTACCCAACACTTACACTTCATATAAAGACAATCCATCTTTTCCCCACTTACTTCTGTAATAATCATTATCCTCCTCTGCAGAAATAAAATAATAAAAAAAAATTAAGAAAGAGGGAAAAAAGTGATAGAGGTTAGGAGGAAACTTGACATTGAAAACAGACACTCAAATTATAGATGTCTTTGAATAATCCACAATATTTTTCATGCACTTCACAGAGTTCCTTTCTGGAGCTAATGAAGCTTTAATAGGGGATGTTTCCCCCCCTCCCTTCTCCATGCAACTTCCCCTCCCCTTTCTTCTTCCACTGTGAAGTTTCCATGAGTAATCCCAAAAACAATATTTAGATGACTGAAATGTTAGAGCATAATGTTACTGTATAATACAGCATGTCCAGAATGTTCCTCTGGGATGGAAATCTTTTCAGTATATTAAAGGAGAAGTAAACATTGTAGTGGGGATAAAAATGGATGCTTTGAAAAGCTGTTTTACATTTTTGCCCTTTTCTTACACTTGTGTCAACTTTATTGAAGCAACATCAGCTATCCTAAAAGTTTTCTGGGGACAAACCCCTTTCCTTTCATGATCATTGTGAGCCAACCTGGTTGTGTCTGTCATGTTCTCTCTGTCCTTTCTCCTGTTTAATTTGCCAGGAAACACCAGGTCAGGTACCATTTATGCAGTGCAGTAAATACACTGCTATTTTTTCCCTGTCTTCCAAGACAACCAAAACTACTTATGTGAAGCCTTTTTCTGGTGTTTGTGACATCTGTCAAACAGTGAAATCAGATGCTACCCTTGGTGACCCAAACATTTGTCCACATATATCAGATTAGGATTTTTCACTTCAAATTTGTCCTTTTAAAGAGTCCTGATACAAAAACTAAGAACTAAATTATTTCCAGAATTGTGTGGAATTATTGTTTGTCCAGGCACAAGGACGCTATGGCAGCAAAGCACTTTTTTTGAGCAAGACTCAGATAATTTGGGGGCAGGTCCTTGCTCTTCCCCAGACTCTCTGTTTGACTGTGGGCAAGCCCCACCACTTCACCAGGCAGCCGTTTATCATCTCCAAAACAGGGCTGACAGAAGATATTAATTCTCTGTCTTACAGGCTGATGATGTGAATAAATCTGCAAAGAAATGTTCTGGGCATGTCTGCACCAAAGGATGTGTGGTTTCAGTGGAGGTTCCCAAGCCATCTTTAAAGTGGCTCTCCTAGGCACCAAGAGCAGCCTCTGACACAGCTCAGTCCACACTGAGAACCCGCTGCAAAGTGAGCCCAGGTACAGCCAAATTACGGAGCAGAGACACAACAGTGAATCACGTAATAAGCAGAGGGTTAAAGACAGACACACTGCTTGTCTTTTAGAAACAAAATCTGTGGCATTAATGTGGTTAGAGCAATAGAAAACTTGTTATTGAATAGTGTTGTTTTCAGATCAACCTGCTTCTCACATCCATAAAAAACTTGCAGCCTGGTAAATTGGTCTTGACAATGGTGGGGATTTTTTTGCTGGGCTTTGGTTTAAATACAGCTACTCTCAATTTTCATTTCCCACTGCATCAGTGTCTTGAAGAAAGGATATATTTTTTTTTCACATGTAAAAATAAAAACATCTCAGTGGAAATTCACAGGTCCTGCAGCCACTTCGCTGACCTAGTCAGCTGGCCACCTTTTTCTCATGCAAAATGTTTCACGTGAACAGCTCTTACTTTATGCCTTGTAACATTTTCATGTGACTCATGACAAATGATTCATATTTCTTTGGTATTCGCCAAAGATCATACTTAGAAATCTGATTCTTAGAAATTTTTCGTTCCCTTGCGTAGGAAGGATTGTGGGTGCTGTAGTCAGGTTCATTATGATAAGGCAATCTCAGACAGTGTCACATAAGCCAGTTTACAGTAATAAATAATAATAATCATAAATCATTAAAATCTTGAGCTTCCAATATGAAGAAATGTACATCAGAGCCAGGAATGGCTGAGAATGGTTTTGCACTGTAAAATGTTGCTGTTGCATTAAAAATATGTGAATAAAATAAATAGACAACCTAAATATTTGAGTTGTATACTGGGATATGGGGTCCAGGTTTGAGTCTTTGCCTTGCTAGCGGACTTCAGTGTGACTTCAGGAAAATTGCTGAGTCTATGTAATTCTATTTTCTCCTATTAAATGTGCTATTTGCTAACATTTTTGCCTGTTTTGACCTTAAGTTCTCCAAGAGAAAGAAGGAAGATTAACTCTGGAGTTTACAGCAGTGGTTAACAAAGGCAGTAATGTGATGAGAAAGGCTGAAGGATGCTTGTGATTTTGGCTGGGATTGCTCAATAAATGTTATGCACATTAGATTAAAATAAGGATGAAAAAATAGGAATTTCCAAATCTTTTTCAGTAAGGGATTTTTTGTAGTTATTACAAATACCATGAATTTGAAACATGGTGTGATCTCATTTTAGGAGCTCGGATGCTCTGCCCAGTCAAAAATTGTAGAAAAATTTACTAATTCAACTCTCTTTGGGTTCTTTCACTCTTCAAGTGTGAAAACCACTAAAAGTGATGAAAAAAGGGATAATGGGGAACTGGGGATGAAGGGGGAGGAAATGCATACACACTAAAATAAAAAAAAAAAATAGACAGAAAAAGAAAGAGAAGAGAGTGGTTTTTTCAACTCTTTGTGGAAATTCATATATCAGATGAAAGTTGGCTGATGTTTCCTATTTGGCCTGAAATGGTTGGCTCATGAAATTTCCACTTCTGTTGATAAAGTCATGCTGTGTCAAACCTCCAAGAGATGTTAATATGTAAACTAGGGCTGAGGGGGTATTTAACTAGAAGAAGGGAGTTTTAGACTTTGATGTCTTCTCCCAGATTTTTACATTTTACGTGAAAAAGCTTAGGACCGTTGCCAGAATGTTCAAATTGAGTTGGTGAGGGATCTATTTGTTAAAGTTCCCCCTCACTGTGGCCAGCACCCCCCCTCCAAACTCTTACACCAAAACCTGACCTTGAAAAGTTTCATGAAATCCTTACAAGGTTCCTTTCAACTTTCCCCAAACCTTAGCTTTTGTTTCTCAGTGGAAACTGGGACCAGAAAAAGACTGATCTGGTGAGAATATGCTATAAATCCTCATTATGAGGGAAATTATTATTTACTTTTTTTTGACTGAAGTGATCAAATTGGACACTGAAATCAATGCTTTTGGCTTGTGTGCAGCTCTTAGTCTTCTCAAAGCCATCTAGAACCTGCTGGTGCCCTGCTTTTGCTTTTATAGACACATTACTTGTTTTACGTGCTTTATAAATGCAATAGTAAATACACAGCCATTTTGGTTTTTATGGAACCCAATTAACAGAATTAAAGAGGATCTTTTCTTGGCTTTATTGACCTTTGGAGCAAACATTAGGGGAAAAAAAACTCCACAAACCACACAAGTCCACCGATCTGCTGTTTTAACTTTCCTCATTTCATATAAATTTTTGATATTTTATTTAGAAAATATTTAACATGATGTTATTGACCTTTTTGGTTACATGTATTTTTTATGAAATTTTTCACATTTGTGGATTAATTTAGGAATATTTACATAGAGTCAGTAGAAAGTACATCCTCCCAAATAGTGATAAATGCATTAACAGTCAAGATAATGTCCATGGCTCTCTTAGGTAAATATTATCTGTCTGAAATCTCCTTTTAAAGAGGAGATAACCAAACCCACTCAAGAAATAACTGCAAACAAAGCAAGACAAAGTAAACTCACATTGAAAGAAATCAGTACCTACAAAACAGGGTAACAGCTTTACCCTGTTTTGTAGGTACTGGTGTAGAACAAATCTCCTCTAAGTACCAGGAAATAAGCCATTGAAACTTCATCACTAAAGTGAAGTCCCCACTTGTAAAAGTTCAGATAGCTACAAGCTCCTTTGAATTGATGTAAATCAGAGGTGATTTTTGTTGTTTTGTTTGTTTGTTTTTTTTTTAAGGTGCTCTTTGCTTCTAATACACCTAAGTAATAGGCGAGCTGAGGAAGACCAGGGATAAGCAAATACAGGGCAGCATAACCTGCTCGTGCTGATGTATTCATTGAGGATGGGCAAATTTAAAAACAACAATAAGGACTTTTAAGTGTTTGTATTTCTGCTGATTTTCTCCTTTCATCTTCTGGCATAGGGCGATGTTTAGTGTGAGATCTTATTAACCACTCTGAAGTCTTTCTGCTTTGTAATCCTTACTTCAGAGTCAGTTTGTATTTCCAACTTTAAATAAGGTGTTATACCCACACATGAAGAGGCAATAATAAAACTCCTGTTATGACTCAGTATAAAGACGGATTCCTTTTCAAATTACATCTTTCCTGGTGTATGCAACCCACTGCTCATGATCTGGTCTGCTTTCTCCTCAATACATGATCTAGGGACAATACAAAAACTGTTTCAACTCCCAGTAAGAGGCTTAAGTCTGTAGCTCAGACTACAGGCTCCCAGAGACTTTAAGCTCTGAATGGACTATTGGATCAGCTAGTCTGACCTTCTATACAAAGCAAGCCCTTACATGTCATTCAGATACCTCTGCAAGAAGTGTTGCAGCTTGTTTGACTGAATCAGGACTTCCACCTTATACAGCACATCTCTCAAAATGTGCATTCAAAAAATATGCTCTACTTTCTTAGACATCATATGTCAATGCTCAGTCAGCCTTGCCTAAGAGTAACTGTCTAATTGGTAATGTAAATCTCTCTGTTGTCAGTGTGTTGCTCCAAAGGTTCTAGACTGATTTGGGGATGTTTTAGAGAATTGTCACTGCATGTCATCCTAGGTGATGATTTGCCTTGATACGTTATAGAGTCATAGAATGTACTGGATTGGAAGGGACCCACAAGGAACATCGAGTCCAACTCCTGGCCCTGCATAGGACACCCCAAAAGTCACAACGCGATTCCAAGAGTGTTGTCCAAATACTCCCTGAACTCTGTCAGGCTGGTGCTACGACCACTGCCCTGGAAAGCCTGTTCCAGTGCCCAACCACCCTCTGGGTGAAGAGCCTTTCCTAATATCCAACCTAAACCTGTTTTGACACAGCTCAGTGTCATAAAATAAATGGTTGGAGGGGCTAAAATCACAGCTAAGGTTTATTTTATATTTTTCCTCTTTATGTAGGGCATGCTGATGAACTTAAACACGTTCAGGTACCAATCCCAACTTGGTTGTAAAGATGCAGCAAACTTTGCACAGTACCACTGTGAAAACACGGCAAATACGTCAAAAATCTAAATTTCTGCCGGTCCCAATCCCAGTTGTTTTGTTAATGAATATTTACATGGTCTTGGGCCATAATGAGCTCATGAGTATGAACAAGTATAAAATACTCAGGTAGATCCCTCCATGGTGTAAAATTCCCATTCTTGGTCTCTATGTAAATACAAGATTTGTGCCTGCTAAACCAAGAAGATTGCAATGCCAAAATATGAGCAGATAAGGGCATCCACTAGACGTCGAGGTGGTGGGTTTATTTTTCATGAAAAGCAAAGTGATAATGACAGGTGAAATAAGCATGACTGTGATGCAGACGAGGAAATGCTATGCTGTCCATTAACACAGGCTGGGTAGCCTTTAACTTCAACTCCGTTCAGTCTTCCCTGAGTTTCAAAATTGGTCTTATTGGGGAGACAGCTACAGATTTCCAGGAAGGAATTCATGTTCAGTATGTCATGGAGTTGCCTAATTTCCCTACAAACCCACTGCTTGGCATAAGCGGGGTTGACATTCTCCAACAGGGTGGCCTGCAGATTGGAGCCAGCTCCAGCAGAGTCCCTGGGGAGCCCAGCTCTGTAATTATGTCACCACTTAGTGGAATAATGAACACTGATGGGTTGAAATGAATCCTGGTCCCAACAGATTGAACTTTTTAGCCTGTCCTGTATCAGCCGTCTTTTCATTTCGTATAGAGTTTCAGTAAAGTAGAGGGCAAGGCCAAGTTCAGAATGGAACCCTGAGCAGCGATTGGCATTAGTAATATCAGTTTTACTTATTTGTCTGAGGATATGTTTTGCTGCTGTTTATCCAGCTGGACTTTAACACTTCTGGCCAGTCTTGAAACCCTTTTTAATAATTAATCAGAATAAATCTGTACGTGCTTGCATCTTACAGCATATTTGCAGTTCCAGTTATTAATTTCTAACTCATTGTGAAACTTCTCTGTATTATATCATCTATCTCTAATAATGGAACTAATGATATTTATCTTGCAGATTTGCCCAGTGTTAATTTCTGATAGCAATCTGATAAGGGAAATTGCTGTATGGCAGAGGACTGTGGTTAAGGTGGGACCAATTTTCTCTCTGACTCACAGTTTTGACAACTCATCTCCACCCTCCCTTTTTTCATGTCAGTGAAGCAAACATTGTCCACTAAAAAATCAGTGGTGTGTGTCTAAGTGTGTGGCTGCATTGCCCTCTAGTGCTGACCCTCTGAGGAGAAGGGATAATGTTTCTATGATTGAGGACTGCAGATATGGGTCCTCGGGTCCCCTCCTCAGAGGCAGCATGACTTTGGCTCAGGAGACACTACATATCCTGTGGGTGAGAAGTTCTTGTGTGAGAAACCCCATAAACCAGTGAAGAAACACCTGAGGTTTGCTTAAAAGAACTTCAGTGTCATTGTTCAAGGGGGAGGTTTGTTTTGCTTGGTTGATTGGTGTTGTTTTTTCTTTTTTTTCCCCCTCTTTTGGGGTTAAATAAGACAGATAAAGGCTTTTCAAATGTTTCTGTTTGTTTGGGTTTTTTTAACAGAAAACATTGTGGTTTTGATATCTGAAAACACCACAGCCTACAAAGGTGGACCATAGAGGAAATGTTTTCTTCAGCAAGGATGGGATTGTTTATCCAAGAGGGGATCATCCTTCCAGGATCATTCACTGGGATCCACAAGGAAGAAAACTGCATTTGACAGGAAAGTGTAAGGTTCAAATAATTCTTCTGCCTGCTTTAGTGAAGGAGTATTCACTTCCTCCATCCCAACCACGATGTCCTAAATACAGGACTATTGGTTATATTAAGATTAAACCTGGCAGCATCAGGGGCATCTCTCAATTTTAAAACAAATTCAATTTTTGTTTTCTTTCTCATTCTGTTTTTCTTGTGCCCTTCAACAGGTTGTGCCTTTTTACACCCTGAAATTTTAAATTATATCCAGGAGAACCATGACTATGTTAAGATAAAGCACAGTCTCACAATCACTGCATTTAAAGCACTGATTGTGATCTCTGAAGAATCATAATATTATTATTTTAAATCTGCCACTGTTCAACAAAAGCACTACATAATAGAAATAATTATTTCTAGAGTGAAACAAAAAACATGGGTTGTGGGGCTCACATCTTGCAAGAGATGCCACTTACAGCTCTGGTCACCCATTGTCCCCCATCCTGGTATTTGCCTGACTAGCTAAGGGATTGACCAGTTTTTTCCCAAAAGTAACTAGTAATTCCATGTGCCCACATATTTGAGAGTTTAGTGAAGGCTATCTCAAAAATTGAATTACTGTTTCTGAAAAATAAGTCTTGAAACTGATTTAGCATGTCACTGGTCTCTAACATTGTTCTCTTTTTATGTCCTATTTGACCAAAAAAGAAAAGAGGGAAAATAATGTATTAAAAATGAAATAATAATGATAATAATAATATCCTCATCAAAACAAAACCATCCATCAAGAAAAACAAAGAAAAGTTAAAATTTCCTAAGAAAACAAAATCTTCTCTGAAAAACCATATTTCCTCACCAAATCCCCACTTCTGATACAGAAAGAGCAGTAACCAACAATCTTTCAAAACACCATTGATGTTATTGTTTTAAACGGCAGCCATTCACTTGATGTGACTGTCACTTTTCTTTGAAGACTCTTTGTTGTACATTCAGAGTGTGCAGGCCTTGCAGGCTGCATCACAGCACAATAGGAGCCTCTTCAGAGTCTTGGAAGTGTGACATAAGACAAGGGAAATGTAGGAAAAAAACTATTTTTTATGTTATCTGAAAGGCTATCAGGGGAAAAGTTCTTAGAGAAAAGAAGCTACCAGTGAACGTGTCTGCACAGGACATCCTAACTCACTGAACAAGTTAATAAAGTGTGCAATAGTATTTTAGCAGTTTGCTTACTATTAGCAAGGGACCATACCCCACATGAAACATGACTCAGCCAGCTGCAAATAAACCCCTCTTCGTCCTCTGAGGTTTCTCTCTTTGATGCTTGACTTATCCAAGATACTTCCCACTGCCTGCCTCCAGTTTTGCTTTTGTGGTAAATTGTTTAGACATGATTTAAAAACACATTATGGGCTATGGAGTGAGATAAGATGTAAATCAGACTCATCCAGTCATTCAATCCAAAAATAATATGCTGGCATGGTGGGATATTAGAACCTCTGCAGGATCCCAAGTGAGAAGTCTTGAAACAAAATCAAAGTTACTGTTGTTGTTATTATTACCCTGTGCTGAAGAGCGGAGGATCCTTCCCTATCTGCAACAGGCATCTTGTGTCAGGTTTCCCACACTTTGAAAACCAAAGCAAACCTTTTGATTAGAAGGAATAATACACTGTGGCATATGTGGTGTGGTCTACTGCTCCCTTGTTTGACTGAATCCACGTTAACATCAGTGATGGGAAGGCTGACTTGGGTTAGGTGAAATTTGGAGAAAACTAAAACTACAATGAAATTCCTTTGAAATTCCCTTAGCTTAAATGCAAAAAAAACCCCAAAACTAACCCCAAAAGTCATGTCCTATAATTATTGAGTTCTTTATAAAGGCTGTAAGTTTGGAGTCTATTATAACAGCTGGTAGAAAAACATGACAAAAGGAAGGCTAAATCCCCACTAGTGAATAGAATCAAAGCTAAACTCCTCACCAGCGATAAAAATATAGTATTTAAATGATCCACAACAACAGATATATAATCTCTTTGTTTGATATATACCATATCAACTATAATACAAATTACCCATAGACTAGAAAGTGGTAAGAACTGAAAAGTTTTTCCTTCTAACTAATGCCACTTACAATTTCTCCTTTGAAAATTTGATCTATTGGCAGACCTTCTTATGGAAGTAAATAAATTATTACATGTCCATTCTGCTTAGTAGAGTAGACAGACAAGAAATTCATTATATGAGGAAAGGATAATAATAATATCTTTAAAAAAAGGCCCATGAGAGCCAGCCATGTGATTGATGGTCACTGTCCAGCACAAGGTAATTTAACTTTCTCTAGAAGATCATTATATCAAAGAAATAAAATGTTCAGATGATCATCATTCTGCAGTTTTGGTAATCTTTTGATATGCTGGCCCTTGAACACCTTGAGAAGGAAGAAATCCTGGTCCTGATTTGTTACCTGTATTTTGTACCTCATGGAAGAATGATCACGTTTGTGGCTGAAGAGATGTCATCTGGTACTTTATGGTACAGATTCATAGAATAAAGGAGGTTGGAAAAGACCACCAAGATCATGAAGTCCAACCTTTGACTGAACACCACCTTGGCAGCAAAACCATAAAAACCAAGTTCTATGTCTGGTTGTTTCTCAAATACCTCCAGGGATGAAGCCTCCACCACCTCCCTGGGCAGACTGATTCAATGTTTCACCACCGTTTTGGTGAAGAAATTCTTCCTGATGTCCAACCTGAACCTGTCCTGGTGCAGCTTTCAGACATTTCCTCTCATCCTGTAACTTGTTACATGGAAGAGAAGACCGACCCCCACCCTGCTGCAATCTCCTGTCAGGAAGTCATAGAGAGTAATAAGGTCTTCCCTGAGCCTCCTTTTCTCCAAGCTAAACCTTCCCAGCTCCCTCAGCCTCTCCTCACAGGATTTACTCCCCAGACCCTTCCCCAGCTTTGCTGCCCTTCTCTGGACACACTCCAGTGCCTCAATGTCTGTCCTGAAGTGCGGCACCCAGAACTGGACATTCACAGTGTCTGGAGCATTTGCACAGTGTGAAGCACAGGTATGAGATGTGCTGAAAACCTCCTGGGAAAAGATGAACACAACCAATGGCAAGCAATTGTTCGCCTAGGTGGAACGGAATTCCCTCACCTACTAAAAGCAGGGATAAAAAGTGAACTGTGTACCTACCAACAAAAGGTGCAGAGCTAGGGAGGAATCCAACTATGTTTCAAACCTGCACGTTGGTCTGAAAAGTTGTGGATATTTATATTTCACTCCTAACTGAGTGAAACTCCACTATGGCAAAATATTTGATTATGTTGGAAATCACTTAACTTCTGTTGTGCTCTGTCCAGGTGAGACTAACTTCTCTTGCCTGTGGTCATGCCAATGAGAAGGTCACCTGCTCTGGCTGAGAACAGAAACTAAACAGTTCTAACTGTTATTTGATGACTCAGGCCCTAAACGGTGAATAACAGAAGTTGAATGTGATTCAACCCAAACAAAAGTTGAACTCTTTCCCAACGCTGCATTATTGTCCAACATTCCTGAATAAGTGGTACAACCTTATGCAAAATCCAAACAAACCCAGCATGTGAAAATGGCATTTAAGCCTGAATAAAGTGTTAAAATAAACGTATTAGGCAGCAAGGATATGTTTTGTAAACACATCAGGATTTGTGAACAGATTGCCATATTACGCTAAAACCATTTAAAACTCCATTTGTGACTACAGCCATTTCATAACATCTTTTTCTAAGTGGCTAAAGAGACATGTGTGTTTAGTTAAAGGAGGGAGCAGGAGCACACAGGGGGTTCTATTCCACATCACTGAGTCTGTGTCACCTTTGAGCTGTTGCTGTCAGTCCTTTGCTGCACGAGTGACCTCCTCTGCTTGTATTTATTAACAGACCTCAAAACTGATGTTCATGGTAAAACAGCAACAAAAACAAAGACTGGAAGCCTGGCCCAGCAAAACAGTTGGCATCCATACCTTTGTCTCAGTACTGCTCAGCAAAGCACAAATGTACATGCTCAACACTTTATCTCGTGTATTAAATTTAGATTATTTCGTTGAATTAGAATCAAAGACCAGAGACTATCCCAGATTTTCAGTCTTCTTTCTTGTCCACACTTCTCTTAGGAATCTTTCCACTCTTTCCATTCAGGCTGTACCTTTCAGTGTCAATCCTTCAGGCTGCCTCTGCAAAAATTCTTGCTAAGCTGACATCTCCAAGGACCACAGAGGTTTTGAAGGTGTGGTGATCACTCTTTTGGCTACTCAGGGGACAAAAACATTCAACAAGATGTGACTTTTTGTTGAATGAAATTAGAGGAAATGAATTTTTCCTGCTTATTTAATTGTTTTTATAAAAGTAAAATTTTAAAAAATTGTGTTACAGAGCAAGAGTCTGGAATATTATGACTGACTTCTATGAAGCTTCTTTTTGGTGATGCCTCCCCCACTGGAAATAGCTGAGGATATGGCCCAGGATTTTCTTTACTGAAAATGAACAAAAGCATTAATATTAAAAGATTCAGTCATGGAGAGCTTGCTTATTCAAGTTAGCTTTTGTCACACGACAGTGTTGTGAATTTCATACACTCGAAATAAGGAGGTTGGCTTAAAAAAAATTAAATTGCAAAATAAATGAATGACAGAACTGTGCTTATGTCTGAAACATTTTATATATATTTAGGTTTCATTCCCCTACCATCTCTTCCCTGAAATACAGAAGAAAGAAAGAATAGAAATGTTAAGAAGTAGCTGCAATGACCTCATAATAAATTTATTCCAGAAGGTGGGGATTTCTATAAAACAAGGATCTGAGGCTTCTGATCTGTCCAGTTCTGAGGCTGAATTTGCGAAGGCGAGTGTGTAGTTACTACTCAGGGCTTAGCAACAGTGGTCAATCAGAGATGGGCCCAGAGACAGCTCTGGCAAGTCACAGTGCACCAGTAGCTGCAAACCACTGAAGGCTTTGTTATCTGTGTCTCTGTGAGATCCACACTCGTTATTTTATGCCCTTCCCAGCCTGGTGTTTCCAAGTTTGCTCACTAGCCCCAGTCATTGACTTTTCACAATAGAATTTCAGTCTAGCTGAAGTTAATTAATTTAAATTTGGCTCCAGCTCTGGTTCATCTCTCATTAAGCCATCCCTTTCCTCTGCCTCAGCAAAACCCTATTACCTCATCTGTTGGACTGATCCTCATAGGACAGTGTCCAGCCTGGACACAAGTGTTAACCCTTCCCCAGCCCCCTGGTTACCTCTGGAATGACCTGCAAAGAGGGACTCCTTGAAATTTACGTTTGGATTAATTTTCCTCAGACAGAGCAATGCTGGAAAAATACACACAGAACTTGTTTGTTTGATTACAGCAGCTGCAGAAGGGAAAGGATTGTTAAGGCAATTCATGATGGTTCATAATTGCAGGGATTGCTAACAAAGAACTTAATTCATGTTTAGAGTAAGGCTTCTGTATCCTACTGGAGCACTGCTGAGGGACCCCAAAATGGAGACGTATCCTTGCACCCACTGAGGTCTCTTCCAGAGTGAGTGGGCTGCTGTCTTAAGGAGTAAAGCCCCAAATATCTGCTAAAATGGCGGCAGAAAATAAAAGCTGTTCATCCAGTAGCTCCCCCCTCCAGATCTTTTTGCACCTCCTGTTTCCAAAACTGCCTCTGCTTTAAATTCCCAGAGCATGCTTTCTGAGATGGCTCTGAAACTCAGAAGCTCCTGTTTGGAATATTAACTGTAAATAACCTTCCAAGATAAGCTTTGTATGGCAAAGTGGAAAAAATTTCCTTTGACTCTTCCTTGACGGTGCAGCACGATATGCCCTTACTGCAAAGTTCTGCCGTCTGTGTATGCTGCAGATATGTCTAATGAAATGTCTTTCAACTCTGTCGACACTTGCTACACACATCCCTGTTAAACCACCCTGCCCAGCCCAGCAGACACATCCCCTGGCACAATAGGACAATCCAAATGAGGTGATGTGGTGTGTCTCAGCTGCCACCGTCCGGGGGGGATGCACAATGAGATACAGGCGAGAACTCAATTAAAATTGCCATTTTAATTCAGATGACTTAAGAATTTCCTTCTACTCCTAAAGATGGATAAAGAGGTTTCCTATCTTTACATTTCAACCCACCGGCTGATAAATTCAAGGCACTTCTTGTTGGCAGATAGAGCGAACTGCAGAAGCTGCCATGCCATCAGAAATGACTTGAGAGAGACAGCCAGGGATTCAAGCTGCTTCTTAGCACCACTAAATAGGTTGATGCCTATAATTCCTAAAACCATAACAGCTCACTAGTAATTTCTGTCATTTCAACAATATAGTTTTAGAAGAGATTTAAAAATGTATCACCACTATTTCATCAAATGCCACATTTCACCTTCTGTAGCCACTATTTTGTATCCTTCTTTGCTATTAAATTGACTTCAGTTCTTCAAATGACACATCTGTTTAAGCCTTATCTGTTCAAAGAAAGCTAATAAGCATAGCTAGGTTTAAAAGGATTAACTTGGATGGGAATTCTAAAAGTTTTCAAACATTCTTGATAGTATTTGCTATTAAAAGGGAAAAAAAAAAAGCATTTACCTTCTTAAAAACTCTCTCAAACTTACAACGATGTGAGATTAATTTCTTAGCAGGTCAAATGGATGAGGATGACATTTCTGTGCTTAAGGAAGCTCCTGATAGCTATCTAACGTTTCCATGAGTGCTTTTAAGAGGAAATGAGGAAAAGTTGTATTTTTTTATTTAGAGAAGAAAAACTCAGACAAATATATATATATATATATATATATATATATATATATATGACAGTCTCCTTAGTTACACACAGATAAATCTGAGATGCTGAACAGACACAACTAAAAATTATGTGAAGTAAAACGTACATGTACAACTGTCTTGATTAAAAAAACCAATAAAAAAGCACCCAAAATTTGTTCTTTTCTCATGCTACAAATCAATACTCTTATGCTCCATCATGCACCTCTTCCTGTACCTCCAGTGTTCCTTTGGTGAGCATTATGGGAAGATTAGATGCTATTAAGTAATCTGAAATACATTCAAAATAATTTCAGGTGCAGAAGGTACACACATTCTCATCAATGGCAAAAAACCAGCATGAACCTCATGGTGGGCTCTGGGTAGGGCTCTCAGTACTGCTGGAATCAGCCCACCCTCTACAGAGAATTTGATGGAAATGATGTGACGATGAGGAATTGACTTGCACTGGAAGAGATGCCTGCATGCATGGGTAAAAGATGGATGAACTTGAAGATAGATCCATGGATAAAAAATGGATGAATTTTGCAGGACTATGTGTTAAACTGACAGTCACTTGAGAGGGCATAGCTGCAAAATTTGGGCTCAGAATGGAATCCTTTATAAGATCAGCAAAGAGAGAGTGGAAAATTGTCCCAACTGCTGCAATAATGAATCTCAACATACAAAATTAAATAAGAGATAAATGACACCTGAAAATAGTAAATATTGCTAAACTTACTTGCTTTCTGCCACCAGCAACAGATCAGCATGAGAACAACCCCCCCACACCTTTTTTTAAAAAAGTAGAAGTTGAAAGCCAAAGCTGTTGCCACCGTTTCTCCAGAAGAGACCAACTCTGACAAGTAACTTGGCCTCTTTCCGTGTATGGATTTTAGATGCAATTACAAAGGAAAGAGAGAGAAGCCAAGCAAGGCAGACACAGGTGCTAATACTGTATCTGTCAGTCACAAAGATGAGTTGCTCACCTCTAGCTTTAACCAAATTAACACATCAGTGACTTATGCATAACTTTGGGACTTTAATTCATAGCTTGACATACCACAAACAAGAAATCAAGGTAGAGATTTCATATTTTTTTCAACAAATGCTTCAAAGGCAGCTGGAGTCAGTGAATAGCCCAAGTGATGCAGTAGAAGTGTTTGCAGTGACAGAATATCCCAAATCCTCTGATGCTCTGGGTTTTGCTACTGAACAGATAGGCCAAGAGGTAACAAACAGAAATGCATGAAAACAAAATACAGCTTTTGTTTTGGGTTTAGGTTCATCCCAGAGACAACCTAGAAATCTCTTCACTTGTTTTGCTGAGGTAAAACTGTGTGACATAAATCCAGAAGAGAAAATCCTATCAGTTTTGCATCTGAACCAAAATCCAGACCTCATAGGTTGGCTCAGCCCCAAACATTCACATCAGTATCTGCTTGCATCAAAAAGTCAGAGTGGGAGGCTGAGATCCTCCTGTGGGCCCTTATTCGTGTGTAGGCACCAGGGAGAGATATGAAGTCACTGAACATCTAATCGAGAATCTTTGGAAATCTTGTTTACTTTCCTTTCTTATTTCTGCCATTTTTAACCCTCTGAAAGATCCGGGCCTTCAGACTATAATATGACTGTTGACTCCAGTGGATTTATCATGATTTGTGCTAGGTTAAAAGAGATAGACTTTTATTAAACCCAAGCCAAATATTGTTTTCAAATAAAGATCATTTAAACAGACATTGGTTTGGGATTAGCAGCCTTTTGAAGTAGGTTGTGAAGCTGCATGTGAACAGTAGGAAAATGAGCCTTCCCATAAAAGTCTGGATCCAGCCCTATGTTGAAATTCTAATCCAGTTCCCTTTAAAAATTCATCATGGTTTAGTTCCAATGATATTGCTTCACTTTAATTACTAGTGGAAAATGATCCTTTCGCCCTGTTAATCTAGTTTGTCTTTGAAAGTATAATAAAGTACTATCTAATAATAAACTATGTGCTTATCATCTGACCAAGTTTCTAGCTAAAGTACTGTTTACTGATCTAATGATCTGGCTTTGCTTTAAACAATAACATCCAAATATAAACACTGATTCTTCCACTTGATCTCCTACACGTTTGATTTTATGTAGGCCATTAATGATGTCAGTAAGGATGGGCTTTAATATATTAAAATAAAATAAAGTTGGAGAAACATGGGAGAATAAGAATTTTGCCCTGCAGTTGAAGTATGTTTGGTAATAATTTCAGGTACAGCAATGTGTCATTACTGCCTGTCAATGTGGCAGGTGTCTTGTTTGGATAGAGTGACTTCCAGCATGTGCCAAAAGCTTGGAATGAAAACTACAGAGCAGAAAACCCATCAGGACCCAGACGGCCATTCCTAATATGGTGGATAATTCACTCACTGATGGAAGTCACTACAGCAAAACATTTGCGAACAGGTGTAGAGAAAGGGTGTGAAATAAAGCCCAAAATAATTCCCCTTTTCCTCTTGATAAGTCCAACAGATTAAATCCTGTCCATGTTGAAGTTTCTGGTAAAATTCCAGTATATTCTGTTCTAGTAGAAGGTGTTCCTGCCTGTGGCAGGGGACTTGGTGATGTCTAAGGTCCCTTCCATGTCAAACCATCCTGTGAGTCTGTGATATTCACCAAAGACACCCATGAAACAACTGCTAACAGTTCAGCATGTCAGTCATCCATAAATTACAATTCCTTCTCTTCTGTGCACCATATTCTGTGTAATAGAAGCTGAGCTGTAATGAGAACAAAGATTTGGCACCAAAGCACCAACATATCTGAAAAACCATGTGAAAGTCCTGGAAGTCCTAGTGCTGGCACAGCCTGGCTAGCCTCTGTCTCAGAACATATTCCATGAGTTCCCATGGTTAGAAAACATATCAGGTCCTCCCATCTTTTCCTCCTGCTTCCAAGCCTCCATTCATTAAAGGAGATTTGATTTCAAAAGCATGTGACTATGTGTGAGACTCATGCACAGCTCCATGGGAAGTAGGTACCAGGTACAAAATCTAATCCCAAGATGCCTGGGGAAAAGTGGTTTGGGTCCATAAGTTACAATTCTGATTAAAAAACATGATTTCTGCTGACAATGATCAAGAAAAAATTACATTTGTGCATTTGAGAAAATTTGCCACTCTTACAACACTCTCAGAGCTACCCACAGTGGGGCAGAATTTGGCCTTCTGTATATAGCAGATATATCCTTTATTCTTGGCAAATCTGGGTCTCTATAAGACTGTCACAGAAAACACCACTAAAAGAACATTTTGGGCATCTTTGGAACAAAATTTAAAATAAAAAAAAAGGCAAAGCACAGTTCTCTGTGGCTTGAGGGTCACTCAGAATCTGTTCCCACAGTTCTATTTAGCTAATGAAGTCATACAAACCCTGCACAAAGTGGCACTGGTGACCCCTGTGTCGCTGGATGCCAAACTTTAAAGGTAACATGATAATGGTTTTGGATTTATTAACAAAGGAAGTCTATGTGCAACCACATAGGCAGGGGAATGACAAACAAAGATGCTATAGAATGGAAATAGATAATTTCAGGCAAAGAGAATGTAAAGTAATCGCTCCTGCCAGTTCCACTGCTCATTGCCATGCAGGTTTGGCTTTCTGTTCTCCTCTGCTTTTCCACCTTTTATACCCAATAAAGAGGTTTGTTTTGTAACATGGAGCAAATACACATAAACAAAGTTACTAATGCCCCCAAATTTTCATATACAAACACCCAACTATCATACTTGAGGCTGGGAGACATGTTGTCTTCCAGAATTTGAAGCCTGAACATAAGATACTCCTAGAATATCTCATTAAACTTTTATTTTCTCTCCCTATTTGTGTGACAGATACAT
This sequence comes from Pardalotus punctatus, assembly GCA_013400915.1. NCBI lineage: Eukaryota > Metazoa > Chordata > Aves > Passeriformes > Pardalotidae > Pardalotus > Pardalotus punctatus. Next base: position 506,053 of record VZTX01014858.1, read on the forward strand.
CTTGCCTTTGTTTTATATTTCTCTCTCCTTTTATTTTCCTTCCTTGTGTTCTCTTTTCCCTCTTTCTTTATTTCTCCCTCTCCTGCTCCCTTTTTTTAGGGTGAACTTTGAAAATAAGAATGGAAGAATAAATTAATAATTCTCACATATTTATGACAACTTGAAAATGTGTAAAATCCTTGACTGCAGAAATGACTGTGATATATTTTTTTAATGTAAAAAAGACCAGTTCCCTTGAATTCAAAATAATTGCAGAAGAATAGATTTCTCAGGTATGTCAGAGGACTAGAAATACAGCAATTTCAACATCAATTTCATGAGTTTGTGCTTCTAAGAGTATAATTAAGAAAAAAAATACACTAAACTCCCAAATATGATAATTATATTGGTTTTACTTTAGGTTTCAGATAAGCATTTTTGCAAAACTCTATAAGGTAAAGAGAATAAAATTCTTTATCTCCTGTTGGAAATTGCACTATCTTATGCTTTTACATCAGAAGTAAACTACACTTTTCCCATGAAAGCTGTGTCCCTTATTTTTTAATACACTTATTTTCAGAGCTCTCATTTTCAGCAAGAAACTGTGGTCCCTGTTTTACATTTGGAGGCCTGAGAGATGGAAGTGCTCGTGCATCACCTCACGAGTGCAGAACCACAAGGGTGAGCCTCGTGCCTTGGCCCTGAGGCTCAGTGGTGCAGCCTGACTCATGTCCACATGCCTAACTCTCCCTCCCAAAAAATCCCCAGCAGGGTGGCTGCACCCAAATAGCCTATTGAGAGCAATGCTTGGCTTGTGCTATCACCCAAATTATGTCTGGATATTCCCTGGGAGAGTTTTAGCTGTCCCAGCCCAGATCTGTGCCATGGAGCATGGTGATGGCTCTATAAGTGGCCTTCACCCCATCCTGGCACTTGTGGTTCCATGGCACAGGCACAGCCATGAGGACTCACAGAGAGAGCAGGATTTGGTGGTTTAACACGCAAAACTATTATTCCAAACTCTGAATAAACCATCAGACCCTTTTCCTACATATTTGTTTAGCCTGGAGAAAAGGAGGCTCTCGGAGATCTTACTGCTCTCTTCAACTACCTGAGAGGAGGCTGTAGTTGGGTGAGGGCTGGTCTCTTCTTGCAGACAACCTACGGCAAGGCAAGGGGAAATAGCCTGAAGTTGTGTCAGGGACATTCAGGTTGGATATTAGGAAAAATATTGTCATCCTTTCTTCACTGAAAGGGGGGTCAAGCATTGTAACAGGCTGACAAGAGAGGCAGTGCAGTCACCAGTTCTGAAAGTGTTCAGGAAATGACTGGACATGGCACTTGGTATTTGGTTTAGTTGATATAGTGATGTACAGTCAAAGGCTGGACTTGATGATCTTGGACGTCTCTTCCAACCTCTACAATTCAATATTTCTAATTTTCACGCAAACAGGAGCCAGCTTTCACAGAGCCGCTCCAGTCCTACGCCAAGTGTTCGTGAAATCAAAGCCCCACCTGGCTGCACATGAGCCCACTTAAGTCCAGAAGTGGTGTGGGCTCATGCAGCTGTGCAGTTTCTCCAGCTCACACAGCTGTACAGCTTTTCCACACCACAGCTGGCTTCCACCTGGCCAGATCTCAGCAGCAAGAGAAAATATCCCTTCCGTCCATATTCATCTTTGGAGACACTGCTACGATTTGAGGTCTGTTCCTAGTACAGCTCAGCTTTCTGTTCCCTACTTTGGAGTTATGGCAGAAAAGCGTTTTAGAAACTTTGGTCCTCAATCACCGAACTTTTGCATAGATATATTAATATAAAAATGTTAAAATAAATCTGCATTGCTATAAATAAAGAGTTATTTTCACAAGACACACAAACAACGTTTCACTCAAAATCTACAATCTGAAAGGACACATTTTGTCTTAATAAGATATGTGGTGGTTTTCCTGTATGTGACATTGAAAATAGTGAATGTCTCCCAATGGACCATTTAACTACAATAAATCCAGACTTGTTCCTTTTAAAGAAACATTGTCAGCAGCAAATTGTTTCACAGTTGTTCTAAGGTCATGCTTTCTAAACCCACTTACTTCCCACAGTATTTACAGCACCACTATTAAATATACTTAAAATGTGATTGATTGTACGTGTGTGTGTGGGCATGTATGTGATTATTTTCATTAAACAAAATAGATCTTTTGCCATCTTATCAGAAGTTGCAGAAAGAACTGAATGAAAATGAACTGAATTAATAACAAATTGAAGTAGAATTGTGCAACACCGGGATTGCTGCTAAAGGCGAGATGAACTTGAACTGGAATGTTTCTCAAGACCACTTCTTTTTGGAACACATTTGGGCTCAGACTCCTCTTTTTTCAGTGGCATATCGGATTAAAAAATGGGCAGTGTCTACCTGTCTATGGTAGACAGGGAGGTGAATGAAGAAAACTCCCCTGTGTGAAGAAAACCAGGTAATTTGGACTGAAACCTTCTAGGAAGTGCATGCGACTGACTTCTACCGCAGTACCCAAATCATTGCCCCATGTTTTGATGGAAATAGAAACCAGCAGTCTTGTCACCGCAGCAAAATAAATGTTGGTGCCAAACACTCCTGGGCCTGGGTACACTGCTCTGAAACTCTTCGTTCTGCTATTTCCCACCTTTACTCACATGTAAAGCCAAAATGCTCCTCGTCATTGCCCTGTCAAGTATCTTATCAATCCAAAGGAAGTATTTGCTTTCCTGAGTCTAAACAAATTCCTTTCGAAGGATTTTATGAGTGTGCACTGGGCACAAATACCAAATATTTACATATGGAATAAAGTGGAACAAATTTACCATGCAAATGCAGCTACCTGCCTTCAATATTTTCACCACTGTTGTAAAGTCTTAAGTACTGAACAACTTAAATATCCATTTCATAGGGTAAGAGAATTAACTTCTCTCTTTGGTTAAATCTAGGGCTAAAATAATGTAAATTGGGTCACACCTAGCTTTAAACTTGTCATGCATTAGGATTATTTGAGAGTTGCTCGACACCTTTGGACAGCAGAAACTTCAGCAAAATGCCTTATTCTGTGCCCTGTAAATCTTGCATGTACTTGGAAAATCTCTGCCTGTTTCTGTGCACTGGACTGGATAACCTGCAGCTCTACCCACCTCGAGCCTGCAAATTCTTACTCTGCGATGGAGCTCATGAGCTGTTCCCAGGCACATAAGGAGTACTCGGGTGAGACAAGCAACAAGTCCAGACTTCTTCTATCCCACTAAATTAACTTGGGTTTATTGTTGCCTCATTCCCCACACTCCCAGACCAGCCCCCACTTGTCCATTTAATATCCACCATTGCATCCTGTCTGGCATAGAGATGGTAAATCTGCCAACTTGGGGACTGTCTTCCCTCCATTGTTTATGGCATCCAATGTCTAGTGGGGCTCTGATTCTCCACTGGATTTCCCAGCCTCCTCTCTATTAAAATGAGAAATAATAAAGTACATCAAGATTTTGCACTATTAACCTCTCAGTCCTCAGTAGGCTAGAAAAACACCCAACCCTGCACAGCCTGGCTTTATTATTGTTTCTAGTACTTTTGAAACTACAGGCCACCAGCTAGACTGAATCTACTGCCATCTACCACAACTCAAATTAATTCTAGCCAACGTGTTTTGAGCCAAGCAGCAAGTTAAAATAACATAGCCTCACACATGTAATGGTCTGTATAACCACACCTTTCTGCTGCTGATGAGCAACACTTCAAATAATGGTCACAGTATTGTTTTTTAAGGGAGAAATCTGGGGAAACATAAGCAGGCATTATGCAAGAGAATACGACAATCATATATATCACATGTTAACAGAAAACAAATATATGACTGGCTGGCACTTCCTTTGATTAAACTCCCAGAGTAAGAAGCAGAATGGGTTTTTTATTACTAGCTGTCAGGGGATAGAGCTCCCATTGTGATAGGCACTATATAAATGCAAAATGAGATGCTTTCCCTCCTCACCCAAGAGCTGGCAATCTTAGGGCATAGACACATTGCCTGGTCACACGGGTAATCTGTGCCAAAACTTTCAACTCGTCAGACCACACACCTTCTCTCATATAAAATCTGTAATAATGTCTATATTATTAAAAATGGACTTTTGCCATGTAACAAACCCAGAACATTAAGCAAGCCTGTGTGAGGAGAGCAGCTTGCTGCATGACCTCAAAAGCTTGCGATGCCAGCTGCAACTATAAGCTATCTTTTTCTGCTCAACAGCTCACTAATAATTCAGACAACCCTTGTTCTCGCTAAATTATTTTTGTGAGCTGAACTGGGAGAGCACTTGCGAGAGGAGAGCATTTTGTTAGAGTTTTCAATGCTGCTCTGAATGTGACTGGCAGCATGTTCTGGCAGTCCTCCATTTGGACGGCACAATGGTGTCACTTCTAATAATAAAGAACGTACAGACGTTTCATGAGCTCTAAAGCATCGCTTTGCTGCAGACTTCAGGGCCCTCTTATTTCTTGGAAGTGTTAATAAGTATGATGGAAAAGAAATAGGCTTTATAAAAGGGAACTTCTAATGCTGGATAATCTGGTGTGATGAAGGTTGTTTTTTTTTTTTAAAGAGGATTCTAACGCAGTTTGCCTACAAATACCTTGATTTTTGATAGACTTTGGACTGCTTTCTAATCATATGACTATTATGTGAAGTGGGGACTATAGGGCTCATCACTTTTTGCTCTCCCTCTCTCCTGCTTTTTGACTGATTTATTTGAAGGCTGTCTGGACATGATTCTGGGCAGCCTGTTCTGGGTGGCCCTGTTTGAGCAGGAGTGTTGGACAAGACGATCTCCAGAGGCCCACACCACCTCAGCCAAACCATGTTTCTGTGAGAGAAAGGACAGATCTCACTTGGTTCTGCAGCACACACAGCAGCTGAAACAAGTCAAGCCAATGGCCACAAACTTATTTAAGTTGTTAAGAGAATTGAGTATATTTTGGGATGCAGTAAATTAATGCCATCTACAATGACCCTTTGAGAGGGGGATCAATTCAAACCTCCAGCAGCTCTTTTCAACCTAAATAATTACATCAAACTTCAAACAAAATTACAACTTTATCCCTAAGTTTGATTCTCTGGGTCATCTTCTGGAGTCCTTCTGTATCCCACCCTCTGATTCTTATGCAATATTTTTGTCTGAAGAGAGAGCTGGTCATTACATTCAGGTAGTCTGGATTAATTCACCTGAGTAAGGGAGAATGACTAAAGGAAGAGATCAAATTCCTGAGAAACTGGAATACATTCTGAGGACTGACAACCAGGTATTTAAGGACCATTAAAATATAAACTGAGACTCACCCCTTTCCTTTGTCCACTTCCCATTAAAATATATCTTCAAGTTTCAGTGTTTGCTGATGTGAGGACTTATGCTTTTTCCAAAGCAAATAAAAAGCTATACATTTTGCTGCTGAATTTATATAAAGGCAAGCTCTGAGATTTTGAATAAGCTACATTTACCCAAAAATATTTGCTCCTCTGGCCTGGCCCAAAAAATTAATCACTGTTCAGCAGAAATAACTACATTGTAATGACCTTTCAGGTAACATTCAGGAACAGTGTTTTAGTGGAGTTTTTATCCAAGTCCTTCAGTCTTTTTAAAGTCAGCAGTGAAGAAGCTGTGCTGAGAAAAGACACAGCTTGGGGATCTCATTAGGAGCTTTTAGTCTGATGGTAACATTACTTCTTTATCACTAATACGTATTCCAATAAAGGCACAATACATGAAAAGTAAACACACCTTGCCAGTATGTAAGGTGATCTAAAAGTAATGCATTTCCAAGCAAGATTTTGATGATACCCACACTCAGATAAAACCTTAGGCTCTCACGTGTATTCAGACCCAAGCTCCCACTGTTAATTCAAGTCTCTATATTCTCTCCTTTTAACTAGCACTTATATCTGACAGCTGTAAAGGCTTTCAGCCATAATAAATCTCTCCCTGACTTCCCAAAGCAAACAGTGTTGAAGTGAGTGATCCCTCCAATAACATTTTGTCAGCTCAAATCACCACTGTGTTGTGAGTTAATCAGACAGTCTATGCTGACTGTTTGCTTCCCAGATTTCTTATGGTACTTATTTCCTACATTTGCTCTGATCCTGGTATGCTGTCAATCCTAAAAAGCTGCAGCTATACCTGTTGGTTAGATGAATTACTGTGCTACTTTTAAATCTGAGCAATTCATCAGATCCAGGTTCTTTAATTCTCCCCAAAGGCATTAGGTGAGTTACTAGATCTCATTGCAGAGAACCTACCCATACAGCAGGAAAAGAAAAAAAGCCCCAGATAATTTCAGTAAAGTCCATTTCATTGTTAAGAACTGATCTACTCTGCCTTTAACTAAAAGTCAGGGAAAAAAATCAGGTCCCTGTGTTCCTACTAACACTGCAGTGTGTTTGACTATTCAGTACAACTTAAGTTCTTCAATATGGTGTTAAGACATAGCAAATGGGGAAAAGTAAGAGAAATGGAAACCAAGCAATACTTGCACCTGAGCACCCCAAACTGGTCACAGAGAAAGGCATTTCCTGATTAATTAGTAGGGAAATCCTTTAAGTTCATCAACAAATAAATGGATGGGAAAACTTTCGGCATCCTCATTCACAACTGTTTCTTTTGCTGACAAATGATATTAAAAAAAATATTCTAATGCATTGATAAGGTTTTGGCCCATATTATTTACAGTGTTTTCTCTCTATTCTCTTTTGCTCATCACATCTTTACTTCAATCTACTTATTTATTTTCAATACATCTCATGGTGATGAGCTAGTGAACTGAACAGGTGGAGTTTTCCAGATGTCAAATGTGTTTGTGCTGCTTAGAAAAATGTTTCAAGGGTAAAAAGAGCTTGTGTTGATTGCTTTGAACACTGGTGTCTCCTTTTCATAAGAAAGAAAATTCAAAAATGGTTGCCTTTGGCAGGTAAACTTACTGTTTTGCTTCAGGCAAGACAGAGGGGAAAAACCTGCACTGGTTAATTTTTTATAAGACAAAATATTCAAAGAAGAGAAAGTGGTTTTGATCAATGACAGGAGGCTGCCTATAAAAACAGTCAAGTTCAGTCCAATATTTTAATTAAAATATATTTGCTTTATGGCAAAGAAGTTATATAAATACATAGGAACTGGGATTTTCCTTGGTTGCAATATCTCTCAGATCTATTTTTCTTTCTCAGGTAAATGAAGAATTGTCATGCATTCGCCCCAGGCTTGAATTCATCATTTTCATAAGCAAGTTGTATTTTTCCCCCCAGTGTGATCCCAGTGATGAACTTTTCCCCCCAAACAACAAACCAGAAATGCATTCATTTTATTTGCTTGTTTATTTGCTTCAAAGTCATTGAGTTGGGGATGAATGAGTCCTTGTTTTCCATGAACCTGCAGAAACAGGATTTTTTTTTACTAGCTGTGTATTGGTTATGAAATGACTTTTTTCTGTCTCAAACAAAACACTGGACAGGTTGCAACTACAAATGAGTCTTCCACATCTGAAAAGAAAAAAGGAGGGAAAGGAAGGGAAGGGAAGGGAAGGGAAGGGAAGGGAATCTGATGCAACTCAAGCATCTTCCATAAAAATACATTACTTTTTACTGATTCTTATAAAATTTCTTTCCTGGCCCTCCATTTGGTCTCATGGGAAAATTATGCCACCTTTAATGAGTCAGGGATTGCTTCATCACCCATTGCATAATTTCAGAGTGAGGAAAAGATGTGCCAAATTCCATCCCCATCCACTCCTCTCCAATCCAGAAGGGAACTCATGGTCCCAGAGCAAGGAAGGGCAGGTCAGGCTTTTGCTAAAACCTGCAGGGTTCTGTGGCCTCTGCAATCATCAGGGCTGGGAGCCCACTGTGATTGCAGAGGCCAATCTGAGGAAACGAGGCCAAGGGAAGAACAATTTCAGACTGTACCATTATTATAGGCCCTGTGTTCTCTTTCTAGGGAAAATATCAGGTCAATCCATGACTCCGCTGTCATTGCAGGTGAAAGCAAAGTGCATGAGTAGGTAACACAGGAGATCATAACACGATTAAATTCTGATAACACAATTAAATTGTGATATCAAACAAATAAAAAGTTCCTTTTCATGGATGATATATTAGCTTGAAGGAAAAAAAATGGAAAAATACACATGCCTGGTACAGAACCTGCATCTAACCTTGGATAATATCCTTGGGAGTCTCTGCTTGGTCTTTACCAAGTCATTTAAATGCCTGGTCTCAGGGCTATTCACTCTTCAAGCACTTCAAGAGGTGTGATTTGGAAAATGGCCTGCACAAAGTGGCTGGGATCTTGTGCTCATCGTAGAGTGTATCCTGATTTGACATTGCTGGGAAAGGGTTCTTCAGCTAAATGATCTACTGGTTTGCTCTGAAGGGACACTTCTGTTCATAATCAGCCTGCTGACTGTAAATTACAATATTTTATAACTCAGAATGAATATGAGGGTCCTGATTCTTATCATTTCAGGTGTATGTAGTTTGTGGTTTGATTGGAAACTCAAGAATGAATGACTCTCATCTCAAGAGACAATGTTTTTCCTACAGCAAAAGTGTTTGGTCTAATTTTTGTGAAAAGCAATAAAACAGCATTACATCAGCCAGATGATGAGCCAGGACTCCATGATGTTTCTATTATTTTCTATTTTTGTTTAGCTCTGGTGAATTTTAGTAGCCTGGAGACTGCAAAAAAGAAAATTTGACAAAACTGATGCAATGATGTGAGTAAAATCACAAAATTCCTCCTTTTTTTCTCCCTTTTTTGTTTTCCCTCAAGAGTGTAAAAATTCATGTGAGCGCTGACATTTTCACCTCCAGAAACTCCAGCAGGAGGTGACAGCTTTCAGCAGCTCATGCAGCTCTAAGATAAATGTTCCATTATAGGAGGCAAAAAGAGAAAATAATAAAATTAAATTGAACAGCTTAAATGTCCAGACTGAAGCAACATCGCTTCCTGGCAGATGAATAAAACCTCAGCATAGGTCTCGATGTATGAGATTTGAGGTCAGTAAAAAGCACACTGCTGAATTCAGTGGGTGTAGGTTTATTTCCCTAGCAAACATCGTGTATGTGGAAAGGTGTAGAATCTGCACCTGAATTTCACACTTCTGCAGATCAGCCAGGTCCGGGGCAGGGGCATCCATGCATGAACCTGGTTTATAGCCAACAGTGAAACATTGGCTCCAGCAACCTGCTGACAAATGGATGGGCAAGTGTTACCTCGCGAGAGAGGAGCCTTTGGGTTTGAGCAGGTGCAGGAAGGGAAGAGGAACCATCCACTCCCTGAAGAAAGGACACAAACTGAAGGAAATCTGTCCCTGAGTCAGCTGCCATCAGTGGTGATAGTGGGGTTTGTTCACAGTAGCTTTAGGACACACCTGGAGAACTGACTGTGATTTTAACTGATGTTGATAAGCAGATAGAGTCAACTCCAACAGAGTTCTTGGCTTTTAAGTAACATTGGGCCAAGATCTTCACAAGCAATCAGATCCAATGGTTCAAGGAAATATCTTGATTTACAGTAAAACTAACATTGTGTAATAATAAAGGCTTAAAAACTGTGTCTTTCAGGATTTAGCCTCCACTCCAGCTTTTAGGGATGTAGCAGGGTGTAGGCTGCAGGAATCTACCTGTTTCCAGGTTTTCCCACTCTCCTCTGAACAGTGTGGCAGTACTGGCTTTGTCAGAGGCACAGTGCTGGAGGTAAGGTGCCCATTTCTGCCCATGCTGCCCATTTCATGTTGCTAATGGAAACAAAGCTTTGCCAAATGAAAATATTGTTTTTAGCCAGAGCTTTCAACTTTCTTGTGTTAGAGTTCTCTTTGCTGACTTGCACCAAACAACCATTACTCCCTGGGCCTGGAACGTGCTCTCTAATGGTCCCCAGTGATGTTGCTATATGCAAAAAAAGAGCGACACTGCTGACAGGGGGGCATATTTCACCTAAATTGTGATGGAAAAAATTCCTTTATAGTAATGAAAAGAAATAGGTGACTTTATATTGAACTGTTCACAAGATCTACTTTTAGATTCACAGAATCAGAATCCCAGAATGTTGTGGGCTTGAAAGGACTTCTAAATATAATCTAATCTACCCCCCTGCCATGGACAGGGACATTTTTCAGTAGACCAGGTTGCTCCAAGCCCCATCCAATCTGTCCTTGAACACTTCCAGGGATGGGGCAGCCACAGTTTGTCTGGGCAACCTGTGCCAGGGCCTCATCACTCTCCCAGTAAAGAATCTTTTTCCTAACATCTAACCTAAACCTACTCTTTTTAATCTTAAAATTGCTGCCCCTTGTCTTGTCTTAGTAAAAAGTCTCTCTCTCTCTTTTTACAAACCTCTTTAAATATTGAAAGGACACAACAAGGTCTCCCCAGGGCCTTCTCTTCTCCAGGCTGAATGGCCCCAACTCTCAGCCTGTCTTTACAGAATAGGTGTTTCAGCCCTCTGACCATTTTTGTGGCCCTCTTTTGGACTTGCTCTAACAAGTCCTAATCTTCCTTGTGCTGAGGACCCCATATTTGAAGAGAGCATGGCAGGAGGGGTCTCACAAGGGCAGAGAATAGGGGCAGAATCACCTCCCTTGACCTGCTGACCAAGATTCTTGTGCTGCAGCGCAGGATACTTTTGGGGAAGAAGGGTCTCATCCACCTTGTTGGCTGTGATTTTGGACTATGAGCTCAGGTGGAAACATTAATGTATTTGTTTAGAAGAATCCCACTCTGCTTGTATTGTACATTCTAAATAAAACCCATAATGTATCAGTGTTTTCAATCCTTATGGGACCCCTCAAAAATGCAAGTATCGTTTTAAGCCCTCTCCTCTCTCTGTGCTTGTACACATGCCAAAGTTCATGTGTTAAAGCACTCTGTGACACAAAGGTTTTGCCTTCGAAATTGAGGTGGATGAAAGGCACACAATGCTATGATCCCCATTTCACAGAGGTGGAAATGAGACTCAGGCAGATTTAGGGACTTGCCCAAGGCAAGACAGGAAACCCTTAGCATGACCAGGAATCAAACCCACATCTCTTCTGTTTAGCTAGGTGACTAGTGTTCCTCTAGGTAGAGAGCACAAATAAGATGGGAAGTGGTACTTTGAAGCCCTTTTCTCAAGATAACGTCACTGTTATTGTTATAATTTAGCAATAGATGTTATCAAGATAAAAATAAAGCCGGTTGCAATTTGAGTTTATCCTTTGTAATGACTCACTTCTTCCATACTGCCCACAAGAAGTGAATTAATAATCAGTTATTCCCCCTGGATTTCTCAGTATGAATTCTCTCTGTGTTACTTGCTTTTAAGCTACAAAACAGATTTCCAAGCCACCCCAGCAGAGTCATGTGGTCATATCAAACCCCCCATTAGACCTCTTGGTGACCCCTTGATGGAAAGAGGGCTGCAGACACACATCCAACGGCACCATGGTGCTCCTTGATGGTCCATTACTCTGATGAAAGACAGTCTGCATTTAGAACTTGTACACTCCTCATGTCCATAAAACACATTGGATTCTTTAAGATTTGTCAGTTTTGGTGGGCTTGAGCGTGCACAGTTAATTTGACTATAATTGATCATAAAATCATGGAATATCCTGAGTTGGAAGGGACCCACAGGGAACATCAAAGTCCAACTCCTGGCCCGGCACAAGTCAGCTCCAAGAATCCCACCATGCACCTCAGAACATTGTTGTAATGCTCTTTGAGCTCTGTCAGGGCTGGTGCTGTGACCACTTCCCTGGGGAGCCTGTTCCAGCTCCCCACCACCCTCTGGGTGAAGAATCTACTCCCGTACCTGGCCTAAATCTCCCTGACACAAATTCTGGCCATTCCCTCTGGTCTTATTGCTGGTCACCAGCGAGACCTGCAGGTGCTTTAGTTGCTGGAGCAGAATCTGAAAGGCAGACACTGTGAGCCCACAGAGATTTTGGAACTATCAAAAAAGCCACTACAGGTCACAGAAAAACACATTACTAAACTCTTCTGAGTGTGCAACCATGAAGATCCAGAAAACTATTATTGAGATAGTTTCGTCTACCTGGTTTAGCCTACTTTTTTTCTTTTTTTCCACCTGACAAAATAGTGAATGAAGCACTTAGAATCATGGAATCATTTATGTTGGAAAAGACCTCTAAGATTGTGGAGTACAACCGTTAACCCAGCACTGCCAGGTCCAACACTAAACTGTGTCCTCATGTGCCACATCTACATGTCTTGAGGTTTGGCAAACAGATCTGTGTCGGGATGGGATAAAATCACTTATTGAAACTAATAGGACTTCTGCCATTCAATCTACTAGGACTTTTGACACTGAATCCATTAATCCTGTTTCTTTGTAGGTTTTTTTTTTAAAGGATGTCCTAGGTTGGGGTTTTTTTTCCTTATAGCCAGTTCTTTTACACAGAGTAAGCATTTAATCATTGTTCCAAACTGGGTAACTGCTGCTCTGAATAAAGAACTCAGTGCTTTGCTGAAATACTTAAAGTGGTAGCAGACAACTAAAGAATCTGTGTTGGGCTTTTCCCATTGAATAATTTGGTGTTTAGAATATACTTTATTGACTAAAATATTTGGTTAACTAACATCTTTGTAAAACATCACAAATAATTTTTGATTCAGGCATTTTGTATGGTTTTTCCCTGTAGTCTGTCTCTATTTGCATGTTTGTTTGTTTATTTCTCAGAATTTTTAAAGCTTGTTTGTGAAAGTGCAACATTTTGCAGATTATCTCAGAGTTGCTGAAGATATGTTGTGGTTTTTTTCCCAGAGACTGGTAAAATCACACTGGCTCCAGGGGTTCAGCTTTCTGCCCCTGCTAAGGGAGGTCATCAGTAGCGTGGAGTCAGCTTTAGATATCTCCCAATCAGAAACAAATAAAAGTTGGCCCACAGGGACTTTAGCTAGCCTGTATCTGCCCTTCCAATGAACAGTTAAGCTTTGTAGTGTGCCTGCTTGAGAAACAGCTGTTTGTCTAACCCCTGAACTGCTCAATACATTAAACTGAAGCATAATTTAACTCTGTCTGAGCTTCTGAACATGGCACCAATAACTGGTTAGCATAGATTCACCGACATTAAAAATAATAATTCTTGAGCTTCATTTAAAAAATAGTTTTCCTTCTGCCTTAGATTAATTAGAAGTGACAATCTTTGTAGGAACATACCCAAAAGAGAGTAAGGTTCATAGGGTTCTAAGCAAGATGCTCCCCCTCAAAACCTTCATGTTAGTGTTTGTGCCTGGTGTATGTGAGTCAGCCGTGGAGGCAGACCCTGTTTCTTTGTTGGCCTTCTGTTTGGGGAATGTGGTTCAACTGTGCATCACTGTGTTGTCCCTCTGCCAGCTAAGAACAAAGATCCAGTCAGAAGGATGGGAAAATGCATTACTATTCTGCATGAGGAGGAGCCAAGCCTTGATCAAATCTGGATATCTTCAAGCTTCAAAGTTAGGAGACTCCTGGATTCAGTGTGGGCTCATTTGTTTCTGAACCCAGATTTAAAGACAGTGAGTCACAGGGACCATTGATCCCTGTGAGAGAGTAGGTCTAAAAAGAGGGAAGAAACAGAAAAATAAGGAGGAGAATGAATGTTTGTGTAAAACAGTAAGTGACACACTTTTGGCTTTTGAAATGCTGAGTGTTGCAAAATCCAATATTCTCCTCTCGCTAACAGACACTTGGTTCTTGCTTCACTCCATGAGCACATGTACCCTTGATTCCTCAGATTGCCCTAGAGAAAAATAGCAGAAGTGTAGTTCACTCTTCTAAGATTTTGGCTTCTGAGAGCCATTGTTATGTTCTTCAGTATCTAGGTCATTAAACATCTGTTCAGACTTAGCACTGGAATTTTCCAGTAACTTGCACTCTCTGGGGTTTTGCTCCTACACTATTAGGGGAGATCATTGAATCACAGAATAACAGAAATATTTGGGGTGGAAGGGACCTTAAAAATCATCTCATTCCATGTCCTGGGCAGGGACACTTTCCACTAGACCAGGTTGCTCCAAGCATTGTCCAGCCTTGCCTTGGACACTTCCGGGGATGGAGCATTCACAGCTTTGCTGGCCAACTTGTGCCAGAACCTCACTACCACCACAGTAAAGAATTTTTTCCTAATATCTAATCCATACCTACCATCTTTCACTTTAAAACCATTCCCTCTTGTCCTATGACTGCATGCGCTTGAAGAAAGTATCTTTTGTCCATCTTTCTTGAGGGATCCCTTCAGGAAATGGAAGACCGCAATTACATTGCCCTGAAGCCTTTTCTTCTCCAGGCTGAACAATCCCAATTCTCTCAGCTTTTAAATGGGTGGCTTCAGGCTGGGGTAAATCCAGGGGTTTATTTTCCCATGCCACATAACATGCAAGGGTCCATTTTGCAAGAGGAGCTGTTTCTTGTAGATACTGACTAACGAAACACGTGATGCCATGCAACCTCATACGGTGTTCTACCTGTCCAAGCAAAAAAAAATAAATGGAAAAGTGTGGAAACTATGGAACTAATAATTAAGTATTATGGCATCATGAGGTTCTGCTGTTGGTGTTGCTGAGATTCAAGAGACAATCATTACTATAACAAAAGTAGAGGGAACTGGTCCTACTATAGACAACCTGTGTTTCGGTCGAATTCCCTCCCTATGTATTTTCTTTTTCCTAAAGCTCTGACTCCAACAATCAAGAGGTTAGGAGAGATAATTAAATTTTCCTTAAAAATGAGTGCCAACAGAGCTGCCAAACTTTTTCAATCAGGGAGAAATCTTGAAAATTTAGACTAGGTCTGGGCATATGCTTGAGCAATGCTGAAGCCTGGAAATCTAGTGTTTTTTAATTAAATTAAAAAACAATTTTAAATTTAAATTTAATTTTAAATTTTAAGTTAAGTTTTAAATTAAATCTAACGTTTTTCTTGTATTGTCATCAGTGCAGAAATGATGGTGTTTGCAGCTCAGGGAATGTAAGAGTTAATAGGCAATGGCAGAGCTCTGGGAACTGGGTAAGTTGTGGATTGTGTTATGAACACAATCCCTGTTTCAAGGAGTTTAGAGTATGAAAAAGGTAGGATAAGATGGACATGGACAAGCCAACAAGGAATATGATGATATTATCCTTTTTTACCAGATTACTGATTTACTGACAGAACAGGCCTGAATCTTAATGAGGGATTTAATCAGAGAAGGATGTAATTTTTCAGCTGGAACCCCTTTGGTGAAACTGTAGATTTGACAACATCTATTTTGTCTGTGAATTTCTGTCAGATGAGCTAATTTATTCATTAACCAAAGCTGAAAATATCTTGGAAAAATAAAATATTTTAACATTTTATTATTAACTGTCCTGAATTTTTAGCTAAGATTGTTTAAAAATGTATTTAAATAATTAGAAAGCATATTAAAACTTAGTGAAGCATTTGATCTTAATCAATGTTAGGCTGTGATATTTATATTTTCAGTGCTTCCTCTGCCAAAATATCCCAACATTTATGTTCTAACTCAGCTTGATGACGAAGATGATAAAAAGATTATGAAGAATTAACAGGAGAGCATAAAATTTCCCATTTTTACAGCAGTTTTCACTTGACTGAAAGGAAGATGTTGTTTGAGGAGGCAAATAGGGCAGGTGAACTGTGCACATACCAAGAGGCAGCTGAAGAGCCTCTGAGACAAAGGCAGAGAGGGCATTCGGCATGTTTGTTGAAATAGGAAAAGAGATAATGGTTTTAAACAAAAAGAGGTCAGATTTAAATTACATGTAAGGAACAAAATTTAATGATGAGGGTGGTGAAACATTGGCACAGGTTGTCCAGAGAGCTGGTGAACGCCACATCCCTGGAAACATTCAAAGTCAGGTTGGACAGGTCTCTGAGCAACCTGATCTGAATAAAAGTGTCCCTGCTCATTGCAGGAGGTTGCACTAGATAACCTTTAAAGGTTCTTCCAGACCCAAACCATTCTATGATCACCGTTTTCCACAGGCCAGTTTTGTCCCTGCACAGGCAGCTGTAGACCAGAAGGAAAGCAGGAGGTGACAGGAAAGCATTTGTCCCAGCTACAGTTCCAGTAACCTTGGCTGAGCTGACTCTGTCTCTCATTACCTGTCCTAATATTCTTTGTTTTCTGGACAATGCTAAGGCAGGAGATAAACTCTCTCCTTTGCTTCTGTAAGGCATGGAGTGAAATGCAGGACTAATTCCCTTGCCAGAAGTATTCCAGCCCCATTAGGGGCAGAATTGTGGCTCCCCTCTACATCCTTTGGAAACAGGCACAAGCATAATCCCCCAACTCCCAAAGCCAGCAAACCCCCAGGGCTAATATTG
This sequence comes from Pardalotus punctatus, assembly GCA_013400915.1. Lineage (NCBI taxonomy): Eukaryota > Metazoa > Chordata > Aves > Passeriformes > Pardalotidae > Pardalotus > Pardalotus punctatus. Next base: position 522,395 of record VZTX01014858.1, read on the forward strand.
CCAGCTGTGCTGGTTACTGGGTGGTGAGGGGAGGGATAAATACCTGGAGAGAGAAGATGCTTTGCTATGAAATGTCTGAGGACGTGCTGTCACCCTGCAGAGTGTCTGCAACGCCCAGCTCCGCGTGGGGGAAGCGGCATCGGGCTGTCACCGGCGCTCCTGCGGCTCCCACACCTATTGAGCCTGACAGAGCTGTTTAGCCAAAGTGCATCACATTCCCTGCTGCCCTCATTTTGCTTAATCTGCATTCTTGCAGCTCAGTAATCCTCATGGGGGACTTCCTATAAATAGTGCTTTGGCAATTAAACCCACTTTCCTTGCAAACTAAGCTTTAATTGCTATTGGCAGGTAGCTTGCACGAGTATCTCCTATGGAGGAACTAGAGGATGAAACACGTTTTAAATAATGAGGGTTTATCTTTGTGAAGAAAGGAAAGTTTATCTTAAATGCTAATGCTATTATCTAATCGAGCATCTAATGTTTTTCTATGCAGTTTGCCCCTCTGAGAGCACCACGGAGCAGAAATGTGAGCTGTAAAAATCCTGCTACGCTCATGGAAATGTCTAAATTTCTCTCACACATTTTCAGGGAAACCAGGTCAAAGATTACACCTCTGCAGTATTTTTTTGGCAATACACATTCGTTATTTTTAATGCATTTTACTCAGATTTCGATCAGAATTATATTCAAAGAAAACAACAAATCACAACAAAAGAATATCCCCTCTGCCCTCAGAAAATAGGTGAATACACATCCAGGTCAATCCAGTGGCCAGCTCTGATGTGCAGAGGACATGGGGTCATCTGTTTCAGAAGCAGGTTTAGCTGTTCTGCCGCCTGCTTCACAAGCATTTCACATTCTTAAACGACACCTGGAAATCCGAACAGGCACGGTGGAGCCTATCATAAAGGGAAAGAGGGATTTGGACTATTTGGAAGTAAATCCTGAGATTATTTTTACATGAACCTGTAAGAATGATATTGGTATGCATGTAAGTGTGCATAAACCAGCTGCTGCTCCTGCCTCCTTGCATGCTGAGAGTGCTTTGCTTCAAATCAATGTTTTTATGGGCTTCTAGGGGAGCAGGAGAAACCAAGATATGCACAGAAAACCAAGGCTTTTCAAACCTAAATAGGGCATCTGACTATGTGAGGTTTAAATAAAACCACAGATGACACAGTCCTGTATCATAACATTGTCCCAAACATGGGTCAAATTCTTTAAGGTGGTGAAGATTTTACATATGTAAGGCCAGTTTGAATTGGGTATAAAGTCACATTAGAGTCATGGAAATGAATGCATGATCTATTCCTTAAAAAAAAGAAAATATATATATATAAAAGGGGAGATGCTGTAAAAATTTATTTTTTATATTGTTAGTCCAGATCATCTGTAAAATTCACTTAAATGGAAGGCACACACACAGATACACACACACATATATTTTGTGCTCACTTTTTATAAATATTCAAATTTTACTTTACCTGCTGGGAATATTTTCAGCAAGTGCATGGTAGTCATGTCTGGGGCTGAGGCTGAGCTTTGAATTTGTTTGTAGTGAGGGGATGAATTTCTTTGTACTGAGTCAATGAATGTCCTGAGCAAATGCATGTCCTGAGCTCAGTCCTGCTAGGAACCACACATTCTAATTCAACACTAAAGACAGAAAAAACAGTGGCTTCAGATTGGATATTAGGAAGAAATTCTTTACTGGGAGAGTGGTAAGATATTGGCCCACATTGCCCAGAGAAGCTGTGGCTGCCCCATCCCTAGAAGTGTCCAAAGCCAGGTTGGATGTGGCTTGGAGCAACCTGGGATAGTGGAAGGCGTCCCTGCCCATGGCCGGGGGTGAGACTGGATTATCTTTAAGGTCTCTCCCAACCCAAATCATTCTGTAATTCTCTGACACCGTGTTGGCAGCACTGAACAATGTCAGCTTCAGCTGGAGACTGCCTCGGTAAACTGCTGCAGGCCAAAAACAACCAGCAGTCATATTTTAAGGAATGCTTTTGAATAAGAGATCTCAAAGAATTCAGCTCAAATTTGGAGATTTTTTAAGAAATTTGATGGCTAAATTTATTTTGGATATGTTATCTTACTGTCTGGCCTGGGACATCTGTGAAGCCGCACTTTGTCCATGTAAATTTAAAACCAACCCTGGACCATAGTATCACTTGTATTTTTGGTCCAGGCACAGAGACTTTTGAAATCTTACTAGGCACTTTACTATATTTAAGCACACTTAAAATGAGTTAAACTCTGTGTGTTGCTGAAAAAGTCAGTTGGCTTTATCCCATCTCGATTTCTAGAGAAAGTAATACATGATTTTTTTTTTTTTTTTTTTTTTAACCTAATCTTAAATTAAGCACACCGTGATTGCATTTCTTACTTCTGTCTTACTCCAAGTGCCAACACTGGCAATAATTTTTACTGCTAATGTAACTGGTAGAAACTTTTTATTTGCTTGCTTTTCTAACACCTTTATTTTTTTCTCTTCACATTTGTTATCTTAACAAGGAAGAAAATGCTTATAGAGAAAACATAAAGGTATAGAAAGTCACAGAAATGTAGTCAAGAAGAATAATGGGTATTAAATCAATATTTATAAACATAACAGCTAATAGAAAAACAGGCTCATACCCATTTGTTTTAAAAATAGGTTGCTGCAAAACCATGTAAATGAATATTTAATTTAATGTGTTTTTTCTAGATCAAGTATAGCTCCCTTTATAAAAGCCCATGAACAATGACAATAATGCACAATAAATATTAATAATTACCCATAATGGGTAATTAAAGTTTAATAATTAGTATGAAAGTCAAAATAACAAGAAAGAATCACTTGATCACATTCAAAACATTCAGTATTTGAAGGATGTTGTATAATCATTACAGCATAGGTTAATGATTGTCCATTTGAAGTCTGCACTCATTTACGTTCATGGTTATTGGAATGTAACAGTTGATAGAGCATTTCATGATAGAAAAAATTGAATATGTAAATATTATTCCAAATGTGAGTCCACTGTGATGGGGTTATCTCTGCAAATGTAGTTCACATTGGTGGTATTCTGTGAGGAGGATGCTTTTTGAAGTGCCTTTGCAAAAATGGGTTTAATTTAGGCGAGTTCAGGTTAATATGCTGCACAGAAATAGAGAGATTTTGTGTATGTAAACACTGCTCAACTGAACCAAATGCATTTCGTCTCAAAAAACCCAGCTACCCTGCAGCTCTGGGTTTGGATCACATTTTCCAATACTTTGCAGAGTTAGAGTTGCATAATCTTTTGCAATGTATTTTGGGGTTCTGACATACTCCAATATAAAGAAGAGAAATAATTTATCAAAAATATACTTTGGTTCATCAGACTCCTTTATAAAGTCAAGGAGCAGAAGACAACTGAAATACATCTCCCATGGGGTAACATGCTGAAATTTCAAAATGTTCTTTTCAAGGTCTTCTGTCCTTCTGTTTGATTTTGTTTGGGGTTTTGGGGTTTTTTGTGGTTTTGTTTGTTTGTTTCTTTCTTTCTTTTGTTTTGTTTCTGATGAAATAGCTTTTTAAAACATGCTGCAAAAGGAGTAAAGTTATTCTTAATAAAACAGGTTCATTTTGCTGAATGCTATAAATTCTTGCTATTAACTTATTTAAAGGATACATTTTTAATCCCCATTTCCAGGAACTTTTGCCAACAATAAAAGTCCTCCATATCTTCCAAGTTATGAACACTGTGACCACTGAGATACTTCCATCTTTTTTTGTTCAGGGTGAGATTTGTGGTCAGCTTGACAATCCCCCTAAACCACATTTCTTTGCTTTGTTTTTGAGTCTCTTTCAGTTTTTTTTTAATTGACTTTCAGCAAACTCAGTTTCCTGATCCTGTTGTCTGTGTCTCTGCATGGAAAAGCAGGAAGCACTCTTCTCCTGCACAAAAACAGCAGCACATTGCAGTATTTTTATATTGGGATAGTACAAGGGGACTGACAATTATCAGGGTCTTCTCACATGGCAGTCCCTGTCTCTAAGACCATTTAAGTGAACGAGGAGTGCAGATGAATGAGAATATTACTAAACAAGGAAAGCTGTTTCTGAAGCAATATAATTATTTACAGTAATGACCGATCTCTGCCTTTTCATTGCTTAGTGCCCTCTGGGGCTATTGGTGGTCAAGCTGTTTTGCAATGGGTTTATCTTTCCCATTTCACAAATGAGGAAAATGAGAGCAACTTGCTGGACGAGGCAAAACAAGCCTGGGGAACTGCCAAGGATGTGAAATACTTGTGGAAAACAAAGTGTGAGGTAAGAGGAGAGGGAAAGGCTTACAGAGAGTTGCAGGCTCCATTTCCAATGCTCCAGAGGGAAATTCCAGTACCAATGATGGGAAACTCCAGCAGGACTACACAGCACTCCTGCTTCTACCTGCTGACCTACAGCAGCCCCAGCATTGCCCTACTAGTGCTCCAGCCAATCCCAAAAAAAATCCCCAATATCCACCACCCACGGGTACAGAATTCTGGAATCATGGTGTCGGTGAGGTTGGAATCATCAAGTCTCTAGGATCATCAAGTCCAGCTGTCAAGCCAGCACGACCACCATGCCCACCACTAAACCATGTCCTCAAGTGCTACATCCCCACGTGTTTTGAACACTTCCAGGCATGCTGACTCCACCACTTCCCTGGGCATCCTGCCTCAAGGCTTGACAACCCTTTTGCAAGAGACATGACATGGCCTCCATGACTTTGGCATAGGTGTTCTCCCGTGCTTGAGCAGGAAAACTTCCTCATCCTTTTGGGAATGCATCGTTTTCTCTCTTGTACAGAGGTGCAAGAGAAGGGAAGTAGATCTGTGACAGATTTCCAGGCAGAGCAGAAAAGGAAATCTGCTCTAGTATGTAAGAACATCAGCAATTCCCACATACTACAGTTTAAGTAAAACATGCAATAGAGGAAAAAGACTGAGGGATTCTGTGCAAGTGAGTGAAATTAGCTTTTTCCTAAAATGGAGAATTAGAATGTTTCATGAAATTAATGGAAAGAGGATCTTAGAAAGAATAAAGAGGGGCCTGGATAAATTAAAGATTTTATCTGAAACCAAACTGGAGTAATTGACTAAATTAACTTGTCTTAAAGAGACATGTACTGAGACATTGCAAAATAAAGAAAAGATAAAAGGAAATTAGAGAGTGTAATATGGCATATAAACAGCACCAGGAAAAAAAAAACTGAAGGGAAAAGTAAGAATGCTAGTGTCAAAGGGGAAGAAGAAAGGCTTTACATGCATAAAAGTGACTAAATGTGCCATTTTATTTTTCAACAAGAAATATAACAAATCTTTCTGCTGCTGCCTTAAAAAGGAAATAATAAATCAGTATTCAAATGACATACCTCAGGGTGCAGTCTACAAAAAACTGCACCTCATAGACATCTCAGAATTTATATATTAATTAAAATTTTAAGAAATCATGGGAAGGCCCTGAGCAGAGATAATAATTTGATTTTTCCTTCTGATGTATAGAATGAACCAGGACAATCATTATATTATCTGTGTTTTAATTTAGCCATTATCTAGAATTAATCACAAACAAGATTTTTTTGATCAATATAATGATATATTTACAAAAAAAAAAAAAGCCATCTAAGATTTTTAAAGGTACCTTTCATTTGCTAAGGCCACTACCACAAACCTGTGAAAGCAATAGAAACCCTCTTGTGTGCTATGTTAGCAGAACACAAATCCAGTGCCCTCAGTTCAGAAAATATTACTATGAAGGAATAATGTTAATGATGCAAAGCCCCTGCATAAACCAAGCAAAGCTTTTTGCACAACTCCTTCTTCATTCCTGATCAGAATATTAAATTAAGGTTGCATTAAGGAATCAAGAAAAAGTGGTTTTGTTAATCTTGCAGACTTCCTTTCAAAGGTCTTTTTCTGTTTCTTCTCTATAGCCTAGATTAGCTATAGTTGTTGTTATTGTTATTATTATTATTATCATCATCACCATTATCATTATCAATATAAATACCAATATTGTTAGTAAGACTATCATTTTTTAAAATAAAATTTGCCATTAGTAGCCCAAATCACAGACTGAATACGCTGGATTAAATATTATATATATACATATATTAACACACATGCGTGCATGCATATCCACATAATAAAAAAAATGCTTAAAGTCTTTCTCATGAAGCAGTGAGTTTACAGCAGTCGCAATTACTTCTCTTTAAGGATGGAGTCCTGGAGGGAATGAGCATTCCAGTGACAAAGAAAGGATAGTTCCTTTTCCAAGAAACTGGGCAGAAGCAGTGGGTAGGACCCACCTCTATGGCAGGCCTAGTGCGAGACAAGCCAAAAAACCTCATGGTACTCTGATCCTTTGGCAAGGGATGAGTGGTGATGCTGAAATCACAACATAATTTTATTCTGCATTTGACAAGGGCACACATTGTACTTACACTCTCTGTCCTCCTGTTAATCTCAACTCCTTAAAAATCAAAGCCTCAACAGCATGGGAAGTGTTCAAGGCCAGGTTGGGCGGGGCCCTAGGCAACCTGATCAAGTGAAAACTGTCCCTGTCTGTGGCAGCAGGGTTGGAACTAGATAATATTTTAGGTGCCTTCCAACCCTAACCATTCTGTTTCTACGATTCTGTGATTCTATGGTTAGCTTGTCTTAATTGCAATGAGATTTCAGCAAATTCTCACTCATAATGTCTGTAATTTGAGAGACCTATTTCCACCCTTTTTCAATCTGTTTTTTGTCTTGTTTTGTTCTGGTTTGGGATTTTTTGAGGGGGATTAGGGAATCCCTATAATGTGTGTATCTATCTGCCAGAGTATGCCCCTCAAAACATTTTTACAACAAAGCCTTAGATCTTCAAGAATACTCACTTTCTGATAAATTACCCAAGGTCACTAAGAGAAGATAGTGGATATAAGTCCTCCCATTCAATGGAAAGATCTTGTTAGTTAGAAATATAAGAATTAACCAGGGAACGAGATCTTACACATAGGAGCACCTCAGGAAAACATAAATGTCCGTAGACACCAAAGTAGTGAAGATGCCGCTGAGTACTGGAGTAGTAAAAATGGGGAACTGAGGAAGGACTCAGAAGAATTTAAAGACCTGTTTCAAGGAAATGAATGTCACTCAAGCCAATGACTGAGCTGTTGGCGTCCTATTCAAAGCCCTGTGACAAGGGACGGACTCCAACTCACATTTCCCAAGACCCCAGCCACCCCTCCTGTAACTGGATGAGCTTTTTTCTGCTGCCTCTTTTTGCAACATCACCATGACAACAGTGACTGCTCTCTTTTTGGCTGGTGCTGTGTGCATATTGATGGTGATCAACAATGAGGTACCACCACGATGAGTAAATAGATTAGACCCATGTGTTACCCCATGGCCAACACACACAATGAGCAGATCTGTAGCCCTCAGATCACTGTTGTTATTCCTTCTCCTGAGTCCTGCAGTGTCCTTTCTACTGACACGTAAGCTAGCATTTGACGATAGTATTATTTACATTTTTAATTACATTGTGTGTACTGGGTATTTACTCTGAGCACAAGTGGCAAGCTGTTTGGGAGCTAGTGTTTCTGCAGTGCTGCTAATTAATTGATGATAAATAAGTAAATAAAGAACCCAGCAAAAGCAAAAGGAAAGACTATAGCCTGCTGCTTTCCTTTCCAGAAAACTCTATGCTCCGTAGTTTTTTTCTTTTTTTTCTCCTTTCCTGTTATCATTCACCTTTTAATTGAAACAAGTTTGCCATTTGGCTGCCAAACCTTTCCCCATAAGCAACGAATGGTGCTGAAAACAGGTCTAAATGTTTTTCTTTCTTTTCTTTGTTTCCCATACTGGGATGATGGGTCCTTAGGTTACTCTGAAATTCCTTACGCACACACTCCCTGATAAGTCAGCTCTGGCAAATCTTCCCTATGTGCCATCATTAGAGATTTAAGCCAAGAACAATGAAGGGGAATCATTGTGAACACAGAGGAGCTGGGATGAAATCAGAGGAAGAGCTCCCCTGCTTAATTTTTATTGAGAATGAAAGAATATTTCACCCTCCTCTCCATAAGAAACAATCACACTGCACAGATAGGAAACAGTTTATTAAAGTGCAACCACAAAAGTTGGGCTTTCAAATGTTACACTTGCAGCTGTTGAACATTTCCCAAGAATGTCTCATTGAGTAAATTCTGGCCACTTTCATTATGTGACTAAGGCTTATCTTCAGCCTATCAGCACATAGCAAAAATCAAGTTCATTTGCTTAGCTCTCCTGCATTTAAAAATCTGGTCAAGATGAAACCAGCTGTATATTATAACACCGATTTAAATATGAGTTGGCCCAATGAGTGTTTTAAGAGGAGTGGATATCTGGTTTGTGTTCATTAACAGATGGAGTTACCCAGTAAAGGAAAGGCCAAAACTGGGAGCTGAATTATGCAGCAAACCTATACTTTCTAGAACTGTTGATGGTTTTACAACTGCTTTGCCTAGATGGGAGCAATTATGCAAAGGGCAGGTCCAGGCAATGGAGACTGTGCCAATGAGTCTGTAGCCTCACTGAACGAGTAATATAACCTCTGAAAGTCTTAGACATGCAAAAGGACTGCTGAAAAAAGGAGGAAATTTTAGAAACGTGCCTAAAGAAGCTGTTGTGTACATACATGGGCTGGATTCTGTGGAGGATCCACAGAAAAATAAGGCCTGAGAAGGTCCCAGTGCTCCAGCCCCAGGTTCCCACCTGTCCAACACATGTGGTGTGAATTGACAAGGAAGTGATAACAGATTTTTATTTTTTTTTTGCTCTCTTCATGATAGCTACATCCAGAGCACAAAAGACAAAGCACATGAGTCTGTCCTTCATTACATTCCTTTAAATTCACAAAGGACAATCCATTAGGGGAACTTGGGCATCACAGTGCTGAGCAGCGTAGCAGCCAATTTTCATGTAGCTACCCGCAAGCTGAAGTCCTAATTGCCTGTCAATAGAGGCAACAAAAGCCATCATATTCAGCACAAACTTGCCTAATTCTGCCAGAAATAAATGGCTGAGATGGAAGTTTGTTTATTTTCTACACATTCCTGAGAATTTCAGGCCTTCCAGCTCTGAAGTTGTGCATCCCAGAGCATTTCTAAATTAGACACTCAGACCTTTTCTATCCAAAGGTAGGTGAAACAAGTGCACCAATGCTCTCTTTTTAAAAAAAACTTCAAAATAGAGTCTATTCATTGAAAAAGGGGAAAACTAAGCTGAATCTCTTATCTCTTTGGAACTGTTTTAACCCATATTCAGCACGCTGTTGATAAGTGTCTTCAGTTGTGAAATACAGGGGGAAGTTACCATAACCTTTCTGGTCAAGTCTATTTCATTCTGCATGAATTTCCACCAATTCAGTTGAAGGAAAAGCACATTTTAACACAGATCTATAGTTCAATGACTGAAGAGACTCAAGTTCCCACTGCATTGAATACTTAATAGCAGGTATTGAAATATTTAGCAGCCTCCAGGCCTGAATCCAAACTCCCCTTCCCCACAAGCCAGGTGAGTGCCTTAACCAGGTTATGAAGCAGCCCAGGGACATATCAAGATCTCTTTATAGCCCACATCCACACAGCACTGTGTATCCTGGAGAGAAAGGAGAGGGAGAACTCCAGGAGCAGCTCATATATACACAGTAACAGCAGCTTGTCTCCTGTGCTTTGCTGCACTTTTATTTTGGGCTTTAGGAATATTGAATTATTTCCTGCAAACTGGAATGGCCTCAACAAAGAGGTCTGAGACCATCCATGCCCTCAGAAATCCTTGAGAAATCTTTCCTGCAGTTAGTTTGAAATCAATCATAGTCAATTAATCACACCACCGCCCCCAGGACAGTGATGTGAGCTGTGCAGTGTCATCCTCTGTGTCTTGCAAGAGATGTGAGCCCTCAGAAAGGAGAAACACTTGAGACCTCCTGGTTAAGGTATCTCACCTGTTAGATGAGAGATTAGGGGGCCTTTGAGCAGATAAGGACAAACTTTTTAACAGGATCTATAGTGATAGGAAAAGGGGGAATGGTTTTAAAGAAATGGGGCCAATTTAAAATAGATATAATGAAGAAGCTTTTAACAATGATGGTGGTAAAACACTGGCACGTGCTGCCCAGAGAGGTGGTAGATGCCTCATCCCTGGAAACTTTAAGTGTCAGGTTGAATGGGACTCTGAGCTACCTGATCTAGTTGAAAATATCCCTGTTAATTGTCCAGGTCACCTTTAACAATACCTTCCAACACAAACCCTTCTATGATTCCATGATTCCATGAGCCTCTAATGTCAAGTGGGAACAGAAATGAATGTAAATCCTTCACAGTGGGGCACACTCCGGCTGGGGAGTCCTTATACAAAATGGGATTGCAGTACCTACCCTAATTTGGCATTTATGCTTTGTGCTTCGGAACAACCTCCCAGACGGACTGCTGTTAGCAGGTAGGGAAACATAAAATTTATATTTACCTTCCTGGGACAGGAATGGCAGACAAGCCAAACTCCAAAGTGTTGGTGAGGTGAGGCTTCTGAAAGAGGTACTTCTGAGCACCTGTGGCTCCAGGGCAACATTAATACTCGGTAGCAGCAGCGCCAGACAAGCTGACAGCAAGCTACTGAAGTCCCTTATGAAACACTTGACAGAGATGTTCCAGCAGTGCTCATGGCAGGAACAGATTCTTGCTGTCAAGAAGTATCTGCCCTGTCCATGCAGGAACAATCATCAGTTTGAAAGGCTGTTGATGAGGCACTCAGGTTTCAGGTTTAGCTAGGTATAAGAAAGATTAAATTTCTGGACTTTTATTTTTATTTCTGGGGCTCAGCATGGAGATTTGGGTTATTAAATCAGATCTTGAGTTTTCATTTAAAGGGAAACAACAACAAGTACAACAAAAAACACCCACACATTGAGGAAAATAAAAACAAAACAAAGAAATGGAGTGACACTCCAATCACTGGAATGTAACCAGATGAAACCGTGTGATCCTATGCAGGGAATATTTGCTGCTGTTTGCTCCTTAGTTAATTAATTATTGCTGGCAAGTTGTACAGGGTGTGGGCCTGTTCTTGGCTGCTTCACTCTACGTTTGATGCTGAGGCCAGGGGAACTCCAGAGGGTATTGTAAAAATTCCTTGCCTTAGGAGTGAAATAGAGAAAAAAACTCTGCGTGCTCACTGTTGTTGTTGTTGTTGTTGTTGTTGTTGTTGTTGTTTCAAATCCTGTCCCCCATGGTAATTTTATGATGGTCCTTGATACTCTAAAACCACCAAACATGGAGACTGCAAGTTCTGACCATCTTAAAGGTGTTAGGGAAAGGTTACAGTGGGAAAAGGGAAACCTAGAACAGGAGTTAGGATGCCTGTATGGGCCATAGCACATCTGGGCTTCATTCCCTGATTTGTTGTAAAATGTCACTATGACCTCAGTCAAATCACTTAGGGATGGGCTATTAAAGGGATTTACATACCTAAATCCACCATGACATTTTCAAAGTTGGAGCTCCGGCACTGCCTTGTCTTTCTCCTTCCTGCTGGTGCATAAAACTCCTGGGGATGGTTTAAACCCACCTTCCTGCTGGAGGCTGGGAGGCTTGAGAGACACTTCCCCTACCATGTCCCTACTCATTGCTTTTCCCTGTTTTTATGTAGTTTGCACTGCTATGGGACAGTGGGTAAAAATGGATCAAGCAACCAGTGCTGCTGAAAAATAAGCAGTCAAAATGTCACCACAAGTGATGAAAAAATGTCAAAAATAGGTAAATATTGTTTGTGGTGTAGCATCACAATTACGTGATAGAAAAGAATGAGGCTGGGTAGGGGCAAAAAATAAAAATGGGAACATGAAAGGCAAGACCAGCTTCTTCATTAAGAGAAATAGTTTGTTTAATTTTTACAAATTAATTTTTGTGCTGCTAATGTGGTGATTGAAAATGGACTTCAAGTCTTTTATGTTCCAAGAATATATGTTTATGGTCTGAAAATTAATTCACCTTATACTCAATATATTAAAAAAATGGAGTAAATAACTGTATCACAATCACAAAATAGATGAAGTATTTCATGATAGTTGAGTAAAAGTTGAGTAATTTATTATACTCACAAAAACCCCAACAAAGACTGAAAACAATTTCCACCTTCCTGGATGAAAATTACAGCTAATCAAAATTTTGTATTTGTTTTATTTCCTACTTAGACCCCCTTCAAATACATGATTTAGTTAAAATCATCCCTTTTCTGACTTAAACTAATAGCAAAACAGGGTTAAGTATTCTCAGGGTAGTTTTTTTAAAACCCCAATTACTATCCATAGGCACAGTTCCATTAATTAAACATATGAATTTAATGTAGCTAATTTATGCAAGTTTGGGCTCAGAATCACAAGTGGTTATCTTGCATAATAAGTTACTTAACCTATGATTTAACTGTCCTGAATGTGATTTTAAGTGGTAGTAAATGAAAATCGTAACAAAAAGGCAAAGTTTAGCTTAATACAGAGAAGAAAAGAGAATTCTGCTATTCAATTTTATATTTCAGTAAGAATAAATATGATGCTCATATGAAATGGGTGCATGGTCTATTTTTTTTTTTTTTTTAAAGCATATCCTTTGTATTCTAGTTGGAGGTACAAGAGATTTGTTGTCTTCTTAGGATAAATTACCGCCAATCATAAGTTAGGCGAACTGGTTTCTTGTTTGAAATCCCCCCCCTCCCCCCCCCATTAAAACTTTATTTAAATTGGGAAAAGTCCCTCTAGGAAACTGGAAAAAACCTAGCAACAGCAAAATGATATTTTAAAATCCATTTAGCAAAAACTTTCTGCAGAGTTCTCAAAATGGCAATTGAAATTTTTCTTTTACTGGCTGGAACCAGATGCCTGCTAAGTCAATAAATGAAGATCTCACGTTTTGTTTAAAGAGAAAAAATTGAGAAAGTGGGTTTGAGTGAGATAAAAGTCTGTGGGGAAATTTGGACAAAGCAAATCACTATTCAATTTCTTATCTGCAAAACAGAAACAAAACCAACACTTAAGAAATGCTATTTTTTCTTCACTTTGCCATTTTTTACTCCCTCTGATGTAACTATTGAAAATCAATGGTTCCTCATTGACTGAGGTAGGTGAAGGAATCCCATCTATTCCTCCCTGCTGCAGGAAAAGGGAATGTGAGGTTCAAGAGTGCAACTAACCCTTTTAACTGAATGCCTAATGTTCAAAAGGAGATTGCAGCTGAGCTGGCTACTTGTTTGAAATCTTGAATATGCAAGACTTGACCAGAAAGTAAAGAATATGACTGAATAAAGATTTTATTTCTCCTCCTCAGTCAGCTGACATTGGTTAGAGCTACAAAAGTTGCTTGAAAACAGGCAGTGACTGCTGACTCAGAGGTTACACTCCATTCTGACAGCATGAAATTAGTTGCAGTCGGTCATAATATGTGTTTCTGGTCTACTCGTGGTCAAGAATGTCTCCTGCAGTAACCCAAAAGCTTTGAAGCCTCATCTGGAGAGCAAAATACCCAAGGGAAAGGTCAAAATTTAAGAGAAGCAACACTATTCTGATAAACAGGATAAGGGAATTTTAGAAACTTCAAGACTTTTTTTTTCTTCCTTCCTTTCCGGCCCACACAGGTATTGCTTGAGGCATCAGTCCTAGAAAAATTAGGCTACTGTAAGATTTATTGGCTGAGTGCAGAGTTTACATTACATTTTCTCTCATCACTTTCTCCTGGAGTAATTGCCTATGCATGCACAGTCCTGGCTGCAAACAGTGTGGTCTGATCCTTGGGTGGCTCATTTTGGGGCTCATCCAGCTAAAAGTTGATATCACCCATAAGCAGCTGAGTCCTTTAAAAGGACTCAGAAGCTTGGGACTTTGCAGGGAGATAACGTGGTTCTTTAGAAGAGAAGCCCCTCATTACAGGGCTTTTGCAAACGCTGTCTCTCAGTTATTTATTTCCTACGACTGCTGTTTTCAAGTCTGATTTTTTTCTTTTTTTACTGTAATTTCCTTTCATCAGCAGCCACCGTAATTGATATAAAATACCTATAGATGTAATTCTAGTGGTGAAATTCGTGGTTAAATCATTGTGTGAGTTTTTCTTTCTTAATTTTATATATCCAGTGGGCCTAAAAAATCTGGCACAGGGTTTGCAAAACTCTCTCTCTCTCTCCTTTGTTGTAACAAGCCCATAAATGCTCAATTTCATCCGGAAACACCAAAATCGAGTTTGCAGAACTGCTACTGATTGGGAAGGCCAGCCACTCAGATCTTCACACAGCACCCCAAAGAGCTGGACTCAATGATCTTTGTGGGTCCCTTTCCACTCAGGATATTTTATAATTCTGTGACTCCAAGAGGCAAAGCCTTTCTAGCAGGTAAAAACTACAGCACTCACACAACATCTGTGGATTTTTCTACTCAAGGTTATGATTGGGCAGGGATAAAGATCTGACACTGCACAACAGTATTTCCCAAGCCTCTATACAGAGGATTTTAGAGTGAAAATATTTTAAGAGCTCTGAGAACTCATGATTATGAAACTTATACCAGTGGCTGAAGAAATCCTGCATGTTCTTTAAACTAGGCTAAGCATCTTTGCATTCTCACCTTTTTCATGTTATCATTCAATACTCAAATTTTACCTGAGAATGCCTAAATCTAAATCCTAGTGAAAAAACCCCAAAAACTAGCTAAGACTTGGCTGGTAAAACCAGAGCCAGACATCAGAGTTTGACCCGTGGTGAACCGTCTTAGCATTTTCACTCATTTCCAATATTGATGCAGAGAAAGGTGAAACCCAAATAATTTCCTTTTGTAAAAATTACAGTCCTGCAAAGCTACAATAATGTTCCAGAAACAACAAGAAGAAAGGCGGGCTACGCCGCTTCAAAGCCCGGCTCTATTATTCTTATTGGTTCCTTGGAAAATATTTCATGACACATGAACCTCTTGAACAGTAGAAAGACATCCAGCTTTGAAATAATAACTGGGGGAAGAGAGTAAACCGAGCCATATTTTTTCAAGCATTCCAGGTGCCCTCTGCAATTGGTGACCTAGCCAAGTATGAGAAACAATGCAATCCCAGGAGCCTGCCGCCAGAAAGATCCACAGCCACTAAATGCATTAAGACATTAATGTCTACTTTGGGATCAGTTCTCAACTTAACAGGTTAACCTCTGGCCCACGAGGGAATAAGCAGCAAACAAGATTTAGCCAAAGCTTGTACTCAGAGGGTAATTGATAGCTGCAGCCCACCCATCTGATACATTTTTCTGATGGAGATAATTTTCCTCTCATAAGGGAACTATCCATAGAAATAATTTAAGTTGACATCTCAACACTAAATCAAAATGCTGCGGTCTGACATAGGTAGTGCTAGATGATCTGAGTCTTTCCAGCTAAAGGAAAGAGGGGAAGGCAGGAGGAAGAGGAAAAGAAACCTTGGTTTGTTATTTTGGTCATTTTTTGGAAGAAAGTTTCCATTTCACTGGCAAATAAATCAGCTTTTCTTTGGAATAATAAGGAATCACTCCTTTATCCTTTTAAAAATAGACATATTTTAGATCTCAACAAAATGAGTCTTTGTGTCACGTTTTTGGGTGAGCGTTTTTGATGTCTGCTTTTTTTTCTTTTTGAAAAAACAGTGATTCTGCTGAAGTGTAGGGAACTGTTAATTGGTTTTTAGTACATTAATGTAAGCAAAATTTGCCTGTAAAGGAGATAACATTGATATAAACCTTTGATATTAACATTATTTCTTCTTCTCTTCTCTTGCCTTTTGCCTTTTGCAAGAGGAATTTTAAAAGGTCTGGTTTTATTTCCCCTCCTTGTCCCAAAATTGTATGAAAAATATCAAAGTACATCAAATACACAGCACTTTCATAGTATTCTCACATTTTCTATACAGAATAATAGCACAACCTTTGGGGAATACATAGGAGAAGCAAGAAACTTGCAGCAAATGGTGGTGGAAATGCTGGAGATCGAAGGTGAACGTCAATCCATCTGTTGTTCTGATAGCAAGAGAAAGTTACTTAATCTCGAAACACTTGACATCTTTATTTACAAAATCAGCTGTTATACTTTAATTTAGAAGTTGTTTATGGTGTAAGGGTACAGGTTTTTATTCTGGTACCACAGTAGTATTAAGAATTTATCGTGCTGATTAAGGCAGAAAGTTCCATATGAGACACATCGTCTACAAGACATCACAACAACGCCATTTCAGTCTTCCACGACACAATATTTTATGTTAAATATTCCCAACACGGATATGTATTGCTCTGACCTGAAAGCTCATTGTATAACCAGAACAAGTCTTTGAATTTCAGGAAATTAATTAATTATTAAATAAAGCAGTGCAATGGAGTTTTTTCCTCCCTGAGCACCAGAAGTGACCATCCAGGTAGTCGTGACAAAGCAATATATAGTTTATGAATATGGCAAGCTTTGTGTTGTGACATTTCAAAAATAATTGAACATATTAGACAAGGCAGTTGCAGAAATTGAACAGAAGCAGTGTGTTTAAAATATTTTCCTTGTAGTATTTTATGCTCTTTCATGGTTCCTTTGGTTTGGCCAATGTTACAAGGTCTTTCAACCTACAACAAAGCAGAAAGCTAAGAGGAAAAAAAACCCAAACTAGGGTAGTTGGTTACTGAACATAAAATATCTAAGTATTATTATTTGACAAAGTAGATTTGGACTGACTTGTGCCAGATGGAAATTGTTATATTGTGAACTAGAAAACTGGGTACTTCAAATGGGATTTATACAAAGAAAAAAACATTTAAAAACTCCTAAACGCTGAAATTTCCTAAGGTACATGTGTTTAGAGAGTAACAGGTAAACTAGAGTGGGAAATTTTAGAACATTTCATGCATTCACCCTTCTTAAAGAAAAACATCAGCAGTCAGTTGAAAATTAAATGCATTTTGATAGTTTAACTATAATTTAAATTTTGTCAGCACAACAAATAATGAAGAAACATCTGTGCATTTCTGCTTGAAGAATGTGTAAGGATTTGTCTAGGCATATCACTTTGTTATCTTTTCTCATTAAGAAAAACCAACAAAAAATCCAAATCCAAACAAAATCAAAACTGAAATGTCTGTATTTAATCCTGCTCTGTTCAGGTGAAACAATATCAGTTGGAAGCTGAGGGATCTTGATCACAGAAAATTACCTAAAGGACCATTTTTTAAAATGAATTGAGTATTTCCAACATTTTGGTTTGGGACATTTTGTTTTTCTTGTGTAGCATTCAGTCAGGTCTGTTGATCATTATACTGTTCCCTCGGGTACAAATAAATTTCATATAATGAAGGTTTTTCCTTATTGTTGAAAGCTTTAGTCCCTGTTTTATTTCCCTTCACACAGTAACCATACCAGTATCTATAGTAAATTACTGTGACCCATTTGCATCCTTTTCTTAACCTAGTGGTGATTTTACTGGCCTCTTGGGTAGGCAGCACTGATTTACTCCACCATTTTTTCTGGATAGAGGTCAACAGTTTAAGAAGCACTGGGACAAGGCTGAAGCTTGAAGTAATGTTAGATAGTTGAAAATGAAATAATACCAACTGGATCTCAACAGCCCTATGGTGAGATAAAGTTCTTTTCTGTAAAAAGGCAGCCTAAGTCTCATCTTCAATCTCATGAAAATTGGGGCCATATCCTCACCCGACTGCAAATTTTTCACATTCTCTTGAGGTTCATTAATTTATATCATTTTATGTTGTGTAGCTGGTGATACACATTTTATTTGCAGTTCCATAAAGCAAAAAAAGAAGATATGCAAGGATGAGAATCTGTCCCTCTAAAACACACACACCATGGTCATTGTGGGGGTGGGTTGGTTTGTAGTCTTTATTCTGGCCAACATATTTGAAAAGAAATTCTGCATTGTGTTGCCACTTTAAACTTTTTCCTCTTTTCTTTTTTTTTTTTTTTTTTTTTTTTTTTTTTTTACAGCACAGACTTCAAAATGCTTCTTTGAAACAACTGAAGAGTGAACTTTAATTCATGTTTTTTAAACAAAGGTTATATGAGACTTACAGAAGCCTCACAAAGGAAAAATATCAGCAAGAATTGCACATTACATTTAGAGTGCTACTGACTTTCAAATTTCTCTACAGGTATTATTTCCCATGAATAGGAACAAAGAGCAAAAACAGTTAAAAAAGCATATTCAAATGTGTGCATAAAAAGGCATGGTAAATGAATACTGTTTAGTTTGCTGACATAATTACTGGAATGTAATTTTTATGAGTCGTAGAAATCTTGGCATTTTCACTGAACCAGATAATTAGACTCTGAATAGAACAGGGTCAGAATAATTAATACATCAAAACTAGATGAACTTTTTCTAATTATTTTTATTTAATCTCTATTATAATTATTGTTATACTCTGCTGAGCATGATTGCCTCATGTTCATAGATTTGAATGCTGTCTTATAGTTGCATCCTGGGACTTTGTGGAATATTAACAAACCGTGGCCTGGAGAAATTAGAATGGTGTCGTTTCATGATGGAATTCTAAATTGGAATTTTTCTATTTTTCTATGTAGTTGCACAAATTTTGCTTCACTATCATTTAAAAAATGAATTTAAAAACAAAGTCTTTTAGTTTATTTATTTTTACATTAAAGGGGAACTTCTCCTGAAGTTGAAAGCAAGCTCTTAAAATGCACCTCCCTCCCCCTCTCTTCTGACTCCTGCAACTTTTTTTCAGATCTCATCATTTTTCTTTTTAATTAGATTTTTTTTTCTGATTGCATAGTTTCTCTGCAAGCTTTTGAAACATCAAAGTTAAGGCCAGACTCCACTGACTGAATTCAAACAATCACTCAGAAGCATGGAGAATAAGGAGCGCTTCTGTAGTGAATGCTGATGTAATTGAAGGCATGTGAGAGATTTTAGTCTGCATCCTATGTTTTTTCTTTCTTTGAGAAGTGAAAGCATTAAATATAACCACCAGAACTGCCATCAGGGGGACTGATTCAACAAGCCCTCTGACATCAGGTCTGTTGGACAGGGCCTAGGGGTTGCTTTGATGGCTTAAAAATATGTCTACTCTCTATTATACAGCATTTACTACGTCTAAACAACAAAACACATGTAGCTGGAACATAAGTCTCTATTAGAAAGTCTTTGCTTTAGGTGGCAAGAGTTACTTAACGATGCAAAATGCTGCATGTTCCACTTTGGTAAACTCTGGTAACCCACAGTATTTTTCCTTCATAACTTGATTTACTCACCCTGTGTGTACCCAGGTCTAAAGTCATTGCAAGCTTACACTGGTATAATCATAAACAGAAAGAAGACGTGTATTCACTTTTGGACTTAGAAATTCTCACTACAATTGACTGTGAAGAGGCTTCTTTGAAAAGATTAGGGTTAAAAAAAAGACCTATTGGTCTTTGCTTTCTAATACCTTCTGTTACTATTATCTTTTATCATCATGGACTGAAGGTGTGAAGCAGAAGGAATGGTCTGTAAAACATGTTGCGGTCTTTTTCACTTCCGAAGGTAATTCCATAAGCATCGTGTTTAGCTCAACCCTATTATATTGGATCTGCACACCAGCTCTAATGAAATCTCTACTTCTATCCTACACATGATCCCTATGGGAGCAAGGACAATGTATTTCCTCAGCTTTCTCTAGCTCAAGGGTTTTTTTAAAGCAAAGCAAATTTCTTCTCATCCCTCACCCACTTCTTCTCTCTAAACATGAATCCCAGCCCTCGTCAGATTATTTTACAATGAGCAGAGATACCTAAAAAGATAAGTGACCATCTTCCCTTCAAGGGATGTCCAAGATAACAACATTTACTGCACCGAGAAGATCTGACTAATCTCAGTAGGATTTCATAACAGATAGTCAGTACCCTGGGAAAGGAACCTGGCCTCATTTCCAGAGCAACCCTCATTCATTTAATGTCCTTACTGGTTGATCTCCTGCAGACACAACCCAGCTCCCAGGAGAGACAATGTGGATGGCTGGAACTGGGAAAGGGATAATGATGAGACCATGAGCCCAGGCTGAGTTTCATGGTAATTACAAAGTAGTCCAGACTCTGTATGATAGAATCATAGAATTGTTTGACTGGAAGGGACTTTCAACACCATCCCAACACCCCTGCCATGGGCCGGAGCATGGTCCACTGGAGTAGGTTGCTAAGGACCCCATCCAACCTGGCCTTGGACACTTCCAGGGATGGAGCAGTATCCTTCTCTGGAAGAGAGTGTTGGAAGAATACAGCATAGTTTGTCACCACAACTTTGCAGGTTAAAGTAGGCAGATGCTGTTATCCAAGTGTACAGGGTGTGTTCTGTCATGGGTACCCTGCTGGAAGAGACTGGGCTGTCTTGAGGAACTATTTTCTAAAATCTTCCTACTACATCACATGAGGGCGGTCATTCTAATCGAGTTCTAATGTTTTCTTACAAATAAAAGTATTTCCCCATTTTCAGTCTGTTGTGTTAGAACCACAATGCTGAAGGCCCAGAGTTCACCTAAATAGAACATAACCTGTTAGAAATGATGGCTGTCATGTGGGTGCTGATGAAGCCATGTGAGGTCAACACTGAAAGGATCTCATTCATAAGTATCACAGATGAGTACCTAACCAAACATTATTTTGTTCATCTCTATACTTCCAAATCTTCAATAGATCCAATCCTGAAAATGGTCCTCTACATGGGGAATCTGCTGGAGTTAAATTAATTATCACAAGTCTATTGTCTTCTGATGTTGGAGACTGAGAAAAATGTGCCTACAAAGTCTATGGGATGGTCCTTCCTCTGACTAGAAAGGATTCATCAGTCTCTTTCTTATTGTTGCAAACAACCTTTTCCTCAAATAAAGCTGCATTTTCATCATTTTTGAGTGAACTAAAAAAAATGTACCTTTAAAATTGAACAAATCTGCCCAGCAATTCATTTCCTTAAAGCCTGCTTTTGTGATAAATTCTGCCCTGGGTCAGCTAATTTATGGTTGATATCAGTGAAAGGTCAAGCATCCTGGGTGTGGGAGGAGGGAAGAGTGAGTGTGTGGAGGCGTTTGCAACCGGAAGGTTGCGTTCAACTGCTGATGGAACTTAAGGAAAACATTTGAAAATCTAGATTAAAAGGAAACAGATTAAAAAACCCCCACAAAACTTAGAAACAATAGAGGACACTGATGTAGTCAAGTACAACTTTTGTCTGCTTCTCATACACCTCATCATAAAGTTTTTCCTCCTGTCTTCTCACATCTCTTTCTTGTTGGTCTTGAGTTCTCATACCCACCCAGTTTCCACACTGTTATATTTTTCTGTATGTGCAGCTCTTGATTTTGTGGAGCAGATGAATTCACACTAAATTTCATAACTGTCAAAAGTCCCTAAAAACCCCTTAGATGCTAAAGGTACTCACCTGAATCGTCACCAACTGCTCTCCCTACAATAAGAGTGTAAGATCTTACAGAGTGGGGTGAACAGTATGGTGTATAAATATCCACCTTAGGATGAAATGAACTGCACCCATAAAGGCCTTTCCCTCCCCGTTAACAGTCAGGGGCTTTTAGGAAAGTCATTCACACGCAGAAGTTCATGAGGCATTCTCCAGAAGTTAGACAGCATGACTTCCCCAGTGACCTATGGAGGATCTAACATTTTCCCCAGTTACAAACTGTGCATACTTTCTGTTTAAGAATGAGAGGTGAAAGCAGTGAGCAATTTTCTTTTAGTGACCATTTCCACTTCTGAGATGAGCTTATTTCCACAGAAGTGAAGTGTTTTATCTGCAGTTTCCAGAAGAGTATCCTAGAATTTTCTTTGAGGCATCACTTTGAGTGGTGCAGGAAGGTGATTCCTGCTGATTTTAAAAGATGGTGAATTACATCATCTTTCCTTACCTTTTTTCCCACTCTCATTTTAAAGGCTACCTCATAACTCCACTTCCTCAGGTCTGAGTATTTCACATTTCCACACAGGAAGCAAAACAAAATAACACAAAATCTGTGTCTTCAGTCCAGACTTAGGCTCAGCCCCAAACATGAAGGACTCAAGGAAGGAATCTCAGTTCTTCACAGTAGTACATAGGTCAAAACTGAAATATGTTTCCATCATGAAAAATATTTCCAATGTACAGTTTTGAGCCTCCAAATAAAGCCAGACATTGACAGATCGGAGCAACTTGGCAGAAGGCCTTCAGGATGGTTGTGAGCTGGTACTCTTGCCCTGTGAGGAAACACTGAGGTCCTCTTTTTACACTTTTAGATTTGCAAAATTTCTCATCAGATTTGTTGAAATTCACAGCTGATATTCTCCCTAATTAACAACAGAAGAGCTAAAACACCATCAAAACAAAATAAGATGTATACTGTTCATGTATGATCAATTCTGTTTGAATGATTGTTACTTGGAGTGACAAATAACATCAAACTTTCTTGATTAGAAATACAAATATCTGTCTGTGACTAGACCCACCTGGGACACCACTAGCAAACAATAGAAACCTCAGCCATAAACATGGTATCCTGAGGTTTGCAAGAGTGGTTGTTGGTTGAGCTCCCACCTCTGCTACAGGAAACTGTTATGAGCATCTGTGTCTCTGCACTTGGAATCTGCAGATCTGCTGCTTTCCAGCTGCATGAGGCTAAAATCTCAATGAATTTCAGGTATATCACAGGGGTTGCACTGTTTTCCCTCCTGGTGCCAAACTGAGCACATAGGTTTGGAAACGTATTGGCTGTCACTGCACAGAGCAGAAGAAAAATGAATAAGCCATTGAAAATCTTCACACACAACTGATATTTAATTGGGGAGTCCACTCATTTGAACAGCAAGAGAAGATTAAAGAAAAGGAAGATGTTGGTAGTTGTTTCCTGTATAGGCTATAAGCCAAGCTGTTGAATACAGCTGTTCCCTCTTGTGTTACTCATGTGGGATGTACAAAAGACACTGGCAAATTCCTGTCGTGGGGAAGGAAGGCCGCTTCTGCTGCTGACATAGGCCAGCACAGGACAATCCTCCAAAGGTCTGGTCTAGCGGAAGGTGTCCCTGCCCATGGCAGTGGGTGTTGGAACCGTCTTTGAGGTCCTTTCCAACCCGAGCCATTCCATTACTCTATGATTCTCTGATACAGAGTCTGGACCTGTGGCAGGTGAGGCGTGCAAGGAGGTGACAGTGACATAGAAAGTCTCCTCCCCTGCCTTCTCACAACGTTAGAGTTGCCTAAAATCTGTTCTACCTCACATAGAGCATGTAAGTTGCCAAGGCTCAGAAACCTAAAATCCATTCTGTGAGGGTCTTTACCTACACTGCAAAGAGTAAGAACATGGGAGAAAGCTGGGCAGTACTTATCCATTCTTTAAAAGACATTAAGTCTAATCTTGCTCTGGCAGACAGCAATAGAAAAGTTCTCAATAGCTTTGCTGGAAGTAAACCAGGTCCTCAATGCTGCAATTCTTTGTACAGAAGATCACGGCAACTGGAGTAGAGTTAAAAGTGCCAGTGACAAATGTAACCATTGCCATCCAGTGGTACCATGGGCTACTGCATATGGACGGAAAAATGTTCCTTGCACCATGTCTCTGAAAACACGTCTCACCCCGGTACAAGACTTCCACAGCACATACCCATCATCTCAAGGGTCTAAGAGAGCTGAAATATTGCTCAGGACTTGAATGGGGCACCTACATAAGGCTGGGTAGAAGATTTTGACTTTTATCTCATCTATGGAAAAACTAAGATATGGCAATCAGACTTGTTCCTTCTGCTCTCTTCTGCTGTAGAAATAAATGTGTCTTTTATGCCTCGACTGCAATTGTATGCAAGAAATCCCACTTCTATCTTTAGGCTATTAGAAAAATAAGAACATGTAGTGAGTGCATATAATTGATCTGAACTTTTCTTTCAAGTTAACAGAAAGCTCGATAATTCCAATAATGAGTTCAAACAATCCCAATTTAATCATTTTCATACAAAGCTTTCTCCCTTTCCTGCCTCTCCTTCCACAGACAAAAGTGAAGTGATTAATATATTTTAGTGCTTTTATGAAGAATCCAAGTCCTTGCCCATTATTAAACAAATCTCCACTTAGGAAAAGGAACACAAATAGACACAGGGGAAAAAAATTATTTCCCATTGTAGGGGCAGAAAAAGCTGAATATTAAGTAAGAGGGGAGTAGCCTATAATGTGACAATTAAAAGTTATGACTAAATCAGTAGGATGCTGGATAAAGTAGCTGACTGTGATGTATTTTGCATAGAGTAAGTGATCAAATTGTGAGCCGGAAGTTGCTTCCTGGATAAAACATTTAGTCATTAACAGTTTGATTTTCATGTTGCTTCTTAAGTCATGTGAACATAAATCCTCTGTAAAGCTGATTGATATTTCATACCACTTTCCTACCATTATACATCCTAAACAAAGATGATACCACTGCAAAGTTATAAAACAAGTGACACAGGACAATGAATAAGGTTAATATATCTCAGTCAGGGGTGAATTTGACCTTCTGGGCTGTGTCATATTTATAAGATTTACAGTCGGCATCAGATTTGCTGGTGTACTCTACTTGCTTTGTGGCAAGGATGTAGAGCAGCTGTGAAACATCCAGATCAGTTAAGATGGAATTGTTTTGCTCATGAATTTGACCCTGGTGCCATATGGACTGGGAAGCTATTTGATTTTAGCAGCACTGCTGTCATAATGTTTTTCCAAATGATGCCTTTTCAGATATTTAGGAGCTGCATTTACCTCCCAATTATGTATTTGGAATGACTGAGGTTTTTACAGAACGGAAAATCATCAAAATATAAATTATAACCAGGGCTCAGGTTCCATTTCTAGTAGAGCTACCTAGTTTTGCAGTTGCTTGAGAAAAAGCAAATGAACAACAACCACAAACACCTGCAGAAGAAAGCTGAATCTCATTAAAATCTGAACAATCTTCTTAAGGTGTGGCCATTTTCCCTGGAGACTATTATGGAACTGGTGGGACACCTGTTAATTCAGGTACTAAATGCCTTAAGTTAAGCACTCCATGCTTGTGAGGCAAACACTCTGTATTCTGGATATAATAATCAGGATGGGTATGTTGTTGGATAAATATTTCAAGGCCTTTATGATGGTTTTATAAACATTTATCTGTGTGAGAAGTTATGGTAGTTTAAATATTTTGAAAGCATTTTAGTTCTCAGCTGTTCCTGTTTTGAGAGACGGGTTTGATACACATCCAGTGCACCCACTGCAGCACTCAAAGCTAGGTGTTTGCTTTGGTTTGTTCTTGAGAAAAAAATTAGACAGTTAGTGTCCCCTCCAAAAAGATATTAAACACTCTGGAGAAATGGGAAAAATTATTCTGGTAAATAAGAGAATAACTTTAAACTTTATGTCCAATACTACCTCACCCCTGCTTGTTGTGGTCAATAAGGCTTGTCCTCCGTCAAAATTTTGCAGAAACCATGAGAAGTTTGTTTGTACGGGATACAGAGTTCCTTTGGAGAAAAGGTAGAGACTCAGGGGTGTTCAACAGACTATCCCAAATATTCCTCTCTTTACTGTTCAGACCAGCTGCATCTCGATTTCTCTAATAAAAAGTTGCATATGCCCATCTGTCCATATGAAAACAGAATGTTCTATGGCAATTATTTGCCTTCCCTGTGGGCAGAGGGTGAGATTGAGAATGAATTACAGGCAACACATTAATTACATATACATTGCACAATTGGAAGTGAAAGAAATTTAAGAAACTACACTGAATATGAGAAATAGCCTAAATGTGTTCGATAGATCAACTGATAGAAAGGGAGATTGGGCTGATAAACTACAGACTTTAAAAATACCAGGTCAATACTAGCTGCAACATGGTGAACCAAGTATTTTTAATAACCTCTGGGATAGTTTCTGCTTATGACTAATACCATTACCAAAATTCCCTAGAGGAATTTAAACAGGACTATGTGTAATTAGGAGGATATACATATGATATATATTTTGTCTCATCTGCAAAAACTGCCATAGTTCAACTAGCCAATCAATTTTAAATTGTGTTGATATAATGAAATCAATATCAAATTTGTATCGTGGGTGGGAGAAACAAAAATGCCATTTTGGAAGAAATTTTAAAATATTTTAGTATGTTATGTACATCCTACATTGGAATAGCATGTAGGGTTGGTTTTTGCCTCTTCTTTTTTTTCCCCAGAGAAGATCATGATGAGGTCTTGGTTTGTCCCCAAGTCTTAAAATACTTCATCAAAGAGTTTTCGATAATGCCAGGTATAGGACATCTTCATCTGAATCATTTGGGTCCTAGACCAATCACACATATATGATTAGTTTCCTGTAGTTCACAAGAGTAAAGACTAAGAATATGGGAATTTAGCAATTTTCACTTTGAATGTCCATGTATTTTTATGCATTGATTACATTTGGGTTTAAATTTTGGAATAATCCCTTCTTGCCTTTCAAAGGAAAATTGAGGTTTAAAACTCCACGCTCCATAATTGCAATGAAAATGAACACACAGGAAAACAAAGCAGTAGCCCCCAGCATAGCTCTATTCCAATCTTGCCAACCTTATCACATTCTTTACTTTTGTGAATCCTGGTTTGCAGAAGTACATAAGGAGGTGGAAATTTTATTTTCCGTTAAAATAAATTTAAAAAAAAATCACAAGTCTCTCATCCTTGTGGTTCTTGTGGAAAGTTTAAAAATACGTCACAGATAACATAAACCTGTATTAGCGGTTGATGATTTCAGATATGGTGAAATTTGAAAAAAAAGTCAGTTCATTGTGAGCTACATTTGAATCAGCTGAAAAATACAGCTGTAGAGAAGGAAAAAGGCATGTAAGATGAAACAAAACTGAGCATACAAGTATATGCCCAGCTCCTGATTCATCAGCCAATCTTAGGGTCTTTAGGACCTAATTTATATTTATACATATTGCTTTCTGCAATGTTTGACATTCTGATCACAAAACATGGCCAAGAAAAATAAAGGTAACTGGACAAGGAAATGAATGTGCATATTTTTGGCTTGGTTATGTTTCTATTTGGAAATATTGGAGAGATATATGAAATGCCCCACATAAATGTTCTTGCATAATTTCAAGATTGTTTGACCCAAAGTGTTTATACACATGGAGCCACGTATGGGTGTATATGTTGGATAGGAATTGTTGTGTGGATTTTATGGTACTACAGGGACTGTCAAAGGCTTCACTTTCTACTTTGGATACGCCACAGATAACAACATTCCTGGAGAAGAAATGCGACTCCTCTGTGCTCACACAGAGTTATAAGGGAAGTGGTAGAATCACTGTCCCTGGAAGAGTTGAAACCCCGTGTGGATCTGGTGCTTCAGGGTGTGATCCAGTGGTGGGTTAATTTGGACTTGATGATCTAAGAGGTATTTTAAAGCTTTAATGGTTCTATGATTCTATCCGTTCTTCTGGCTTTATCATAAGCCTTTAGGGAAGACTATTTTTTTTTTTTTGTATCTCACTTATGGAAGTACAGCGACAGTTTTCTAGAACTCGTAAATAATATTTGTTCCTTTAGATATAAGGAAACAAAGATGTGAAAAATCTATTTTTGTGTTTTTTTGTTTTTTTTTTCTTCTTGAATCCTCCACCAGGAAGGGAACATAAAGTAGTAGGCCTGGAAACATCAACATGCTTCTTGTTGATTCTGCTGCTTCCAGTAATTAGTATTTTGTGTTACACATGATGTACACTCTGGCTAAACCTTTTCCTGACATGAGAGACTACTTAAAATTGCCACGAAGTGTGAATGTACACAGCAATTTCTGCCTGTGCAATGTCTCTGTTGAAGCCTTTGATCTCCCCTTATTTATAAAGCATACTGTCCACAACATAATTCAGAAAGCTGGTCAAGCACTACTTAAAGATGTTGTTACCAATACAGTTTTCCAGACTGAAGATGGAGACATGTTAAACAGGCTAATGAACTGATGCTTAATGAATGTATCTGCCACTGAATACCTCAGGTTGATAGAAATAAAGATTTTAGAGCAGAAAGGACCATAGGATAATGCAATTTAACTTCCTTTAAAACAAAAACTATCCTATTTCATCTAGTTGATCATGTACCAAACCCAAAGTTTGACCAACAAGTACTTAGTAAGGGGACAAACCACTGCTACTACTCTTTAAAGATCTGTGTGATATTCTCAGATATCTGATTTTTAACATCTTTTTGTACTGTGGAGAATTAATTGAAACCCTTGCCAAAAGTCAAGATCGTTTGTCAGAGATTATCCCACACTTGTCCATTAGCAATCTTATTGACTCATTTTCAAATTATCTGCCTCTTCTATGTATTATTTTCTTTATTTAGTTTTTCAATTCCCTCTACTACTTCTGTCCTTCTTTGGTAAGTTTTTTAATGACTCTTCACTTCTGTGTACTGACATTTTATTAATGCTTCCTCCCTTCACTACCTCCAGTTCACCCCCATCTATCTTTCATAGTCCCAATTTACCACTTTATTTTCCTTCTGAAATCTGGGAACCAAAGGAAAAGAAGGAAATCAGCATTAATGTGTGGGCTGAGATGGGACAGAAATCATTATCTTATTTTGAAAGCAAAGTTGCTGTAATGATGTTGGCTTACCTTGGGAGAAGCTTAACCATCTCAGTACTTGCCCATTTTTGAGTCTCTAGTCCAAACTTGAAGAAGACCTACTGTGACTACAAGAATGAGCAGTGGCTCTCAGAGAATTTGGATGATTAGAAAAAACTTCACTAATGAAGACACTGTAATAAGGAAAACAGTGGTATAAACCCCTGGATAACATAACAGAGGAAAGGAAGGATACTGAGAGAAGAGTTTAAAAGGAATATTGGAAACTGAGGTGTACTCAGCTCCTGGACTTGAGTTTAAAAGAAACTGTGCCTCTTAATCCTCTAAGAGCCCTTGGAAACTTTGTCACCTTATCCTATTGAAATTCTAGTTTGAAAGGAAATTAGGCAGCTTTTCAAATTAAATTTTGGCAACGATACAATTACTCATAAAACACAACCACTGAAAAAGCTATATTCCTTGTTTGTTTATCCAAACCGTACAGTCCTGTCAAAACCACAAGTTGATGTCCACAGTCCAGTTCTTTTAACTCATGCCATTTACTTTTCCACCAATCCAACAGTAACCGTCTTTAAGAAAGGAGGGGGTGAGTTGAGGGTTTTTAGCTGATCTTTAGTGCCCATAAGACTGCTCCCCACCTCACCTAGTAGGATAGATCCTGAAGGGAGGCCACATCTGAACCTGCTCTCCTGGGCAGCTGAACTCAAACCAGGGCACAATCAGCAACTTAAGCCAGGCCCTCACAAAAAACCTCCCAGCATGTTGTCCACAGGGATGTTTTCCACTGCTGTTGTTTAGGTACTTATCTACTGGAAGGATCTGACCATGATAAGCAGTACCATGCAGAGACTTCTTAACACTGGGATCACCGCAGGACCCCAAAGCAGTGGAGCTGCATTGCCATGAAATGCCACCAGAGGAACAAGTTAACCAGCCAAGGAACAAGCCACAGTCATGTAATCCTACTACCTGTGGGACCCAGTCTGTGTTGTCACACCTGCTCCTTCACAAGTCATTTGGGTACCTTTAAAAGCCCTGCAGAGCACAGTTACCTGAAAAGCTTGATGGCAGGAGACGGCACACTTAATGCTGGCCACCAGTACTCCTGAGGTCAGTGAAGAAAACCAGAAACCCCAGAGGAAACTGAACCCATCATGAAGTTGGTATTAGATATAAGTGGGAATTATCCTGTTCTGGAAATACCTATCTCTTTCTGTTGATTATAGGGTGTTCAAGATGACTATCTAAGACCAAACAGTAGTTAGATAAAGTTAAGGGAGCTGAATCCCTGTTCCAGGGTAGATATTGCAGCAGCTGAACACTGGTTTTTCCTTTCTAGCTCATCGCACTTGCTGAGCCAATATAAGCCATTCCAGCAAAAAGTCAATTTTGCCAGTATAAGCAGTATCCTCATAAAGAAAACATTGTTAGTACAGCTCTCCCTATAAAGCCGTTGAGTGTAGATGAGACTTTATTTGTTTTATTTTGGTTTTCAGCCTTCTTTATGGATTTTACTTTTATTATAAACAAACTGGAGATGTTACTACAGTCTATGAGTTTGTAATGGGTTGTTTTCAGTGGTTTCAAGGCATGTAATCACCTTGACAACAGAAGCCAAACACACATGTTTAACAAACCAGTATGCAGCAAGTATTTCCTATATTAATCTCCCCAAATTCAACAGCTAGGTCATTTTTCCTAACTCCAGCTTCTTGGTTTAGTTTGTTCTTGAGCTTTTGAGCTTACGATCTTTGTGTGTCCCCTAGTTCTGAAGGGGAGGGAAGGTATTCAATCATGCCCCTTCAGTGCTTAATCACAACTTTAATATGGTTTCCTTCCTGGTTGGTTGTGGCACATATTGAATTAGGAAGCAATCCTGTCCCAGATCCACAAACATACTGCCAACCTTATTTCCTCCACTTAATGTAATCCAGTCTAGGCCTGGATAATTGAAGGCTTTTGTTACTCCCACCATGCCTGTTTCACATGCTTCTTATATGTACAGTCTATAAGTAATTTCTTAACCCAGTTGTTCTCTCAAAACAGGTGGTCTATATTATATTCCTTTGGGGTCTGACTCTGCTTTCATTTACCTCATCATAAATCAGGAGTAGCTGTACCAAACTGAATGGTATTAGGTCAGTGTAAAACTGATGTAAAGGAAAGAAAAGAATTTAACATTATTTCCTGCTACTGTTCCTCTGTGGGAGAGAGATTCAAAAGAAACCACTATCATGTGGTATAACCTTTTATTTCACTTTTATGCTCCTTTTGGGGCCTTTCATTTTATAAATTTTCTCCACCACTCAGTGAGCCAATTTTGAATGACTGGAGCATGCCTGGGGGCTCAGGAGCCCTGCTCCTACCTGTTGCATAGTAAAGCTGATGCACAGTCATCTTTCTATTATTTAATGTCTACAGTCCTTCCTCTTTCCATTTTTAAGAAATGCAGAATATTATTTCCGGAGACAGAAAACTGTAGCACTTGGGTAAATCACTGAGCCTGACATTGATCATAATGCGTCCATGATTTAACCATCAACACTTATTACAGAACTACAAATCACCCCATTGAACCAGGTCCAGTCTTGTATCCAGCCTCTTCACACTTTAATTTCCTGTACTAGCCATAATCTGGAAGAGGGGATATTTGGTGGTATTTAAAAGAAAGGTAGAGATTTATATAAAAAACATAAATTACCCAGACTCTCCGCATTTCCTTCAGTTCCATTTTTCATGTTATCAGGTTGATCCATCCTTTCATTCAGCAATGGAAGTCCCACATCAGTCTGTACTGTGGTGTGGTAAAACCAACAGGACTGAATAACATCTGGAACATTTTTTTCCCCATTGGCAATTGCTTGGAGCAGAGTCAGAATATATTTTGCTAAAGTTTGGAGTGTGGGGATAAGAAGGAAATTATAAATGACAGATTCTAAACAGCATGATTTTATTTTTTTCCTTTTTTAAATTTTAATAAGCTAATTCAATCAGCATCAGATTGGAGTAAAGGGAGGTAGAAGTCAGTTCATTGGAAAAAGCCTCTTAGGTTAGTGTGAAAACTGTTAGATTTTCCCATTTATTTTTTTATTTCTGATTTGTCAACAGCTAAGAGCATTGTCATAAATGTTTCTTTCTTTCTTCAAATTTACAAAGAATGCTACTGTGAATGTATCATTTCAGATTTGTAGATTTGCTTTTGGATTCAAGATTCTGTAACATCACTACATTTCTCTGCCCAAAACTGATAGAGACTATCTTTCATTTTGAAGAGCTGTTACTACTTAATATCTAGCAAATCACATCTTCAAAACTGAAGCACCCTTACTAAGAGAGCATTTTATCATCAAAACTAGAAGAAAATAAAAAGACTGAAAAAATGCTCATACTATGATGTATCAAGTCTAACTTTTGTTTCATCAAATCAAACACAAACCAAATGTGTTTTCTGTCCTCTAAAGAAAATTTTTTATTCATATCACTGCTAAACACCTCTCTAGTGCATGTCTTGGTCCTGCTAGGATTTGTCATCCAAACCTTCTCCCTGTCTATTCTCCAGGGAATTCAATATTTTAAATGTTCTTTTACCATCATTTGAACAAAGCTACAAAATGTAGCACTGGCCATCACATTGCTTAAAAAATATGGTGGTATCATTTTTTCACCTTCATAAAGCATCTCAGATATTAAGCTCATATCAAGAAATGCTTGACTTTGTATAACAGACTGTTCATATAATCCCTCTCTCAAAAATAATTTAAATTCCAGACACCAGATTTGATTAATTTAGGCTCCTTTTGAGGGTCTTCCCCCACATAAGAAATATTTGAGGAGCTGCAGAGTCATCAGGACACATTTTTGAGGAGGTGGCTCAAATTTTGAGTCCTTCTTCAGCAACTAGAGATTTTTTTTTTGTAACTAACTAATGGGGGAAAATACACTTCCTCTTTTCTTTGAAGGAAATCTTTAACTTTTTTCCAAACCTTTAACCAAGCCAAAATTGTCTATATATAGGTGTTTGAACCTTCTGACACAGAAGAAGGAACTGGACCAATACCTCCCATATTGTGTGTATGCATTTACTTTAATTGTTTTCTTCTGTGGAAAGATGAGTGAATTTTTGATCAAAAACTATAACTGCATCTCAAAACAACAGTTCAACCCCCACTGTGCCTTTGAGAGAAATAGTTTAAGCAGTAAAGTCCAATAGAGGTTTTATGGTTATGAATCTCATCTTGAAGTAGGGACATTTGCTTTAGACATGTGGATATGTACACATTTTTACCTTAATTGTGTATAATGCCTTGGAATACTCCAAACTTTATCAACATATAAGTATGCACATATACAGATGCATACTTTGGTTTTGAGATGTGAAAATGTACACTTACATGGCCATTATTATATTTGACTATTTAGACTATTAGAGCCATCCAGAGTAAAACCCAGCTCCTGGATGGGTGCAATGATTTAATATGAAGTTAGTATCTGCACCTCTCGTGTCCCTATTCTCGCTTGCAACATGAAGGAGAATATTTTGTTTACCCACCACCATTACTCATAGCTAGGGAGAAACTCCCTTGTGAGACCAGAGGGGCTGATTCCCATCTCACTTGCCCCAGTTCAGCACCGTTTCATACTGGGAGGACTGCAGCCAGTCCAACTGGTACACGGGACACAAAAGCTGTCTTTGGCTGAGCTGGAGGAACCCCAGAGGACCCTCATGGCAAACATCTGTTGTGATCATAAATAACAGCAGACTTGTATGGCTCACCCAGCTCTTTCAAGCCCTCCCAGTGGTGTGGGTTTTGTGGGTGAGATGTTCAGCTTTGGGCTCATGAGCACATTTGTTTCATCAGGGTATGAGTCTGAAAACAAGGACATGAAAAGGAGTGGGCAAGATGGCTGGGCGTGAGCCACCCCAGGAGTCCAGGCAGGCTGTGCCGCCCGGCACACTGCTCTGCTTGGCTTAGGTTAACCTGGGAGCGAGGTGTGATGTGAGTCAGCCCCAGGACTTGTCCAAACAGTTCCAAAAGCCTGCAAGAAACATTTCTGAGGTGGGACTGGCTTGCAGTGGGAGGGGGGGAGTTGGAAGGGAAGTGCATCCATGGTACACACGGGTGGCAGTCACGCAAAACCTTAACTTCTCACCAGGCAGTGACCTTCGTATGTTTTCATGTTTATCTAAAAAGATAAAAGGTATGTGCTTGCTCAGGAATGAAAACATGGGTAACATTCAAACAGAGGAAAGCAGAAACAGCAGTTTAAGAGGCAGGGAAATGTAAACCAGTACTGTGAAACATTTGACTTTGCCTTTTTTTTTTTTTTTTTTTTTTTGTTGTAGAGGTCATGGCTGCATTGCATTGAAGCAAATAGAAATGACCGAGCAGAAGGTTTTGATAATGTAGAGCAGAGCTCTTCTAGGGATACTTCTTACTGTCAGAATTTGTAAGATCCTAAAGCTAACAATATAAATATGACCAGAGTGAACAGTTTCAGATTTTTCTAGTTGTAAAGGAGGTATTGCGTTCAGGATTTCTCAAATGAAAGAAGATAAAATAAGGGCCAGAGCTGGTGAATATGCCTTGTCTTTTGCATAAGGCCCAAGAAAGTCCAGGTGTTTCTTGAGAATTTTTCAGCTGTTTCAGCATCTTTACCAAACACCAGGTAAACCATGTCAGTAAATACTTTAAGGCCAACATAAAATAAATGAAATTAAGGTTTAAAACTGTTGGGAGGGAATGTTTTGTTTAAAAACATGAAGGCAGCTTCTGAGTAGAAACAAATCCAGGTCGCTCCAGTGAAAAACAACAATTTACATGGCGTGGATTGAGGCTGTGATGTTTCTGAGGTATTGCCTTTATACATATCTGATTTGATAGAACTGCTAGCAAAGCAGACTCCCTGTGTACAGACACAGACAGCATGCTGCTCAGACAAAGGTCCTGATGCTTATCTTGCACCAGTTTCGCACTGGTGCAATCCCATCCCTACCAGCCATTTTACTCTGGATCTGCTCTTGCTGCTCAGAGTTGTGTCAGCCCTGGGCCTGAAGTTTCCCTGTGAAAACCGGGAGAGAGAAAAATGGCAAAGAGGGGGGAAAAGGATCAATTTTTCATTTGACACCAAGTGAATCATGACTTCCTTGTGGGATGTGGTACCTTTTCCCACTGTTGGCTCCATTTCCCATAATGCCCTTGACCTCGGAGGTCACCTGTCATTGGAAGATGAAGCTCTGAATAAACAGAGAAGACCCTGTGGTGTCTCTTATCTCTCGGTTTTGCCTCAAATCTCCGGGCGGAGTTTTAAATTATTCATCCACTGGTGCTCTCTGCGAGTTACACGTCTCCGTCACCTACCCCCCCTTTGCTTGCCCATTTGTGAGTGAAGGCGGTATCCTTGGGAACCTTATCAGAGATCACAGATTCAGGCTCCAGAAATGAAATAAAAGAGGAAATTGGCTGTATTAGCATAAGAGGAGTCAGCCTGGAGTTGAATACACACATCACCCAGAAGCACCACTGGCTTCTCTTATCAGTAACGTCTGATCACCACTTCTTTATACACACAGGCACACAGGCACACATGCACCACACACATGCACACACACACACACTCCACTCTTTAATTCCACCCAGTCCGCTCCTTTGTTCCAGCTCATATGAGGGAACACAAGGAAGAAGGTCAGATGGCATGAGTTTCCTGAAGCAGTTTTCAACACTCCCAAGTTCTCCTAGGTAAAACAGCAGAAAAGAGCATAAACAAAAAATTATTTATTTATTTTGTTAACAGAAATTATGGTAATCCTGTAGCCTCCACTAGAGGGAAAAAAAAATCAGGATAAAGATTTCAGATAGAGGGGTTCTGTTATTAGTTCAAGTATGATTCCTAGACCAATCTCTCTGTTTATCTCTCTCCAGTGTCTCAATGATAATGCATAACCATCGTTTATGAGTTTTTATTAAGAATATAAAAATCTGATATCCATATAACATAATTGGACATGTTTTTGAAAATTAACACAATGGATAATTTTGAAATTTAGAGGTGCAGATTTGTGTAATTGAAACAAATTATTTTCCTGTGCTTCCTTTTTACATGGAGATGTTATCTCTGATACTGCTTTTTTGGGAACACTACACATTGTTCCTTCTCAATCAGAAAACTGCACTGAAAAGGAAAATAAAACTATTGTTTTACATTTTTCATGGCATGGTTAATTGGAATTTTAAAATTCTGCCTTCCTTATGTTTGTTGGGACATGATTGCATATATGATTTTGTATTTTGCTTTAGCGATGTACATTTTTGTTCTCAGAGTTGCTGTTGTCAGGGTGGCATCTGCTGCCCCTGTTGCTATTGAATCTGGTAACTGGAGAAAAAAAATACATATTAGAGGGAATTGACACTACAGACAGTGGAAAACCTGCTCTGTGAGATCAACTTTGTTTACATTTTAGGATGATTTTTCTTCATCTTGTGAAAAACAGCAGAAATTAATTTCCCTTCCTTTGAAAGCTATTATTTTGTTAATATCCAAGTTTGGTAATTTCCATGCAGGATTTTACCCATGGCAATATCACCATATCTCTACATAACGAGGCTCCTTTGTTCTCTAATGAATATTACCAACATCACACAGTAAACATGCATTGGCTTTACACATTATAAGTGGTGGACTAAAGTCTATGGCCCTTAATTAAGCAGAGCTTTAACTGAAATGAAAATTAAATTAAAAACAAACAAACAAGAAACCCAAAGATGTTTGTTCATTTTTAATGATGGAAGCAAGATGAAATCTTGAGGGCTTTGATTTTTAGGTCAAAAAACACAAAAGAAAATAGCTCCAATTCTCCTCTCAGTGTTTTTTATGTTGGAGTTAGCACTTTGTACATGTAACAATGATGATGATGGTGATGATGATGATGATGATAATAATAATAATAATAATAATTCTTGTGGCTTCATTCATGTTGCCATGGATAAAAGATAAGATGATGGTTTAATAATATTTTCCTTTTTATTCAAACAGAACCATGAATTTCTAGGAATATTTGTTTCGTCTTCCCTTTGATCTCTGCAAAGTCCTCCCATGTCCTTGCCATCCAGAGCAACATCTATGCTTGTAAGGCCTTGATGATCTTCAGAGGAAGGGATTGTAGTGTCATACAGAACCAGCCTTAATTGGATTTGAGTGGGAGGCAAGATATATTAGTTTGTAACCATACGCAGGACTGATGCCAAATTATTCCACAAAATGACTCTGGATCTACTGAAGTTGTTGTGAAAACAGCTCTTGACCTCAGAAAAGCCAAGCATACACCCTTAATACCCACCTCTCTGCTCTTGCAGCATTCATCAATGTAGGAAGACATGGTATCACGAGAAGGTACCTGGGAGGAAGATGAGAGTGATAAGAATAGCAGGGTTCACTTTTAGTTGTAACACGAAAATCTTCTCCAGTTCCTTATTGATATACATCTCATGCTAATCTGACCAAGAGTAAACCATCTTCTTTGCAATGTCAACACCAGAAAATGAAGAGTGTCATTACAACTTCTATTTGTGTTGCATCTGGAGGTTGAGAATAAAAACCTATGCATTAATGAAGAATTTTTCACAGATGATACACCTTTAAAGCAGAAAGGAGAGTTGAAAACCTGGTGGCGACTTCTGTTAAACAAGACTACACTTGTTCATTGACTGATTCAGCCTATCCAAATGAATAGAGCTGCTGTAAAATGGACCCTCAAGTAGAGTCAAGGGAGCTAAATCTCAGTGGGGTCAGTCACACCCTGGAGGTACTTGACTATGTGTGAACTTGAAAAAAGAAACTGGGAAACATTTTTCTTCACTAGTATTTCAGTACATTGGGCAGAATGAGAATGGACCAGAGATCCTAAAATGTGAAGGTAACATTGTAAAGGTGTGAAGTGGCTAGATAGTAGATACTGGTCTTTTCTCAGTCATCATGGTCAGCCTTTCACCATCAGACTTAGTGAGAACAAGATTTAATCTATCTAGATATTGCTGAGGTCAGTTGGAGCTTCATGGATAAGACATAATTTTCCTTAACCAGACTTTCTAGTATTTTTTCCTGGTATAGTTATGACATTGATTAACATTCTTCTAAGACATGGAAAATCCCACAGACTGTGCAGAGCGGTGAAAATCACCATTTCTGTTTAAGGTGGTGTTGTAACATCCTGTGGGGGAGCTTCCAACTCCTGCCATGGAGCTGGGCTGTGGTCAAGGCATAATATGCTAAAGAATTCACCATCTAAATAGTTCTGGCTTACTAAATACAATTTTAATGAAAATATATTTACAGAACTGCTTATAGTGCCTGTGAATTTAACAGAAAAGAGCTCCCCTTCATATGAAATAAGTGGGAGCTTGATGTTTCCTGCTTAAAAGACATCAGCCCTTTTAACCCACAAAGATGCCAAACTTTTCTTCATTCTGAGTTTTCTGATTCTCCAAATACATGCTTTTTACACATAAACATGTCATTCTGTAGCAAATTGGAACCTTTAAGAGCAGAAGTATCATGTCCTCTGGAATTCCATGGAACTACAGTTTCCAATTCAGCTACCTCAAACAAATTATATGCTGTACTCATCATGCCTGAGGCAACTTTTTCTTCTCTAAGCCTCCCTGTAAATCCAGGTAGTTTCCATGTGCTGGTTCCATATAACTCATGTGGTCAAGCTTTCTGTCTTTTCCCAACCAGCAGAACAAGAAATATATTTATTTATTTCTTCAACAAGAGTTGATATGTTTATGCAATCACACACGAGTTTGGGACTCAGGGACGTGTGCCTAAAGGTAAGCATTAAGTCAGCCTCGAGCATGGCTCTACAAAGTGTTCTTGAGTCACTCTGCAGTTGCTTGTGTGAGTCACTACAGTGCATTCCCACTTACTGGGTAAGAGGCAATTGCTTGTCTGAGTAAAATGGATGGCAACCCACAGGAGCAGAAAGCTGCAGTGTTCCCT
The DNA here is from genome assembly GCA_013400915.1 of Pardalotus punctatus. Classification (NCBI taxonomy): domain Eukaryota; kingdom Metazoa; phylum Chordata; class Aves; order Passeriformes; family Pardalotidae; genus Pardalotus; species Pardalotus punctatus. The sequence goes on from VZTX01014858.1 coordinate 561,029, forward strand.
TTCTGCAAAAAGTGCATTGTGACAAGTTGGCTGGCAAGTATTTACCTCACCAAGGAAATAAGACCCCTTGTTTCAAGAACTGAGACACAACTTCTTTAATCCCAGGCGTTGGAAGCTGATGTTTGCATAACAAAACAAATCTGCATGTGTCTTCAGGTTATGAATTCACTACATCATCCTACTGATAACAAACTTCAATCTACAGGAGTTCTGAATTTTGAACATGTGCTGTCTTTTGAATTCTCCCCCACTTCTCAAATATACATTTGTGAAGACAGGGTAGTTCAAGTTTGAATTATACCTTCTGTATCTAAAGGTCTCAAAGCACAGGGCAGTTGGGGTTTACATTTGTCAATATTTCACTGATGAGCCATTTTTTCATATGGATAAAAATGCCAAAATATCCTTTTTTCTCTTCTCCTGCTAAAAATTGATTACAAACACATGCCATTTATCACTTATCTAAGGCAGTGTTATATTATGCCTATTTTATATGTAGAGGCACAGAAGACATTTTGGAACTTGGTCAAAGCTATGCTCTTTATTCACGACTAAACCTCACAGTCCCAGTCTGGATCCCATTCTCATCATCAGCTGGCTTTTACATTTTGATAGTGTCAGGGGATAGTATCTGAGAGCTCTCTTTTTCCATGGGGACCAAGATCAGAATCTATGCTATCTGTGAATCACAGAGCAGATACATGGATGCAGAACAAAGAATGTCTGTGGAGCTCTCCAGAGATGATCATCTTTGTATTTCTATTTCCTAATAAAGGCTTAAATTATTTCCTTCAGCACTGAAGAAGCAGATGACCCATTTCTTATCTGGATCATGTCCTTGCAGGAGACCAAAAGAGCATCAACATGTTACTTCTGGAAAGGCCCCACACACTCCTATATAACCAGTACATTTCTGAGAAATCTGATTTTTAATTAAAGCTACACAAGGTGCATGCAGGCTCTGTTCACATATACCAGCTGTTTTCCTTTTTCTGATTCTGCAGTCAGAAGCAGAGTTCTTGTGCTCCCTCTCCATCAATTAAAAGCCTGTATTCACATGAACATCTATTGTATTTTATAAGGAACATTTAGCCCCCAAAACGCAAAATCAAGAAAAATTCAGGGACAGTACTATAAAAGATATTTTGGAGATGAGGCTTCTTCTATGCATACAAATTTGGAAAACCAGCATTTACCTTGGAGGCAAAACATTCAATGCTCAATGTAGAACACTATATTCAAATGACCCAAGAAAAAAGGAGCTTTTCTCCTAGAGACCTCTGTGCTGCTTTTTTGGATGGTGATGAATTTCAGGTACTAATAATTTGGAGAGAATTCAGACCAATGTAGGAAACACATTGCTCATGTCCAAACTAGTCATGGAAATTAGTTCTGTATCTGGCCCTGTTCTTCACTAAGAAATGTAATAAGATAAAGAATATTGCAGGTTTTTCTTTATTCAGGTTTTATTTAAGTTAGGATTTCCCTGTCATGGGCTGAACCAGAATCTTGCAGCCCTGGTTACAGGGAAAGATGTAAGAGTGTAGGCAGGTGAATTGGTCTGAGTACAGGAATGCACCTCCAGGAATCTCACATGGCCAGACCTTCGTGGGGAAAAGACTATAAAGTTCACTACACGGGTGCCAACAATCTGACAACTGGGTAATGTAATAAAACAAAAAAAGCCTACTGATTTTTAACATTCCAACTTTTTACATTTCCCAAACCTGTCAACAATGAGCCATAATTTATGCACAGACTTATGGGAGCATATGAAACCTACTCTGCCTATCATCCCAGAATGCTGCTGCAGATACCAAAAACAAACTCAGATTAAGATTTCGCCCCACTGATGGGGTGGCTTTTTTAGAGAATTTGAGGCGGGCTCTTGGCTGCTTTTCTAGGTGTTTCTTTTTAACAGCAGTGGTGGTCACTGGAAAACGGAGCTAATGAGCTCTCCATTTGCATGTACTGGGCACTGGGGTAAGGAATCAGAATTCTTATAAAACTGTAACTATCCACTGTACTTTTAGATCTAGGTTATTTTCACACTGGTAGGAAACATAATTTCTTTAAGAAGTTTTCCTAAATGCCCTGAGCTGTCTCTGAAGAACCTTAGTTTTTTATGCCCACTCTATGCAGAACCATAAGGAAAGGTAGACAGGTAAATTTGGCCAGGTGAGATTGCATCCTTCCAGGAGACTGCTTAATCTTGGGGTATCCCTATCTGGAGACATTCCAAAGCCACCTGGACGTGTTCTGTGTCACCTGCTCCAGTAACCCTGCCTGGGCAGGGGCATTGGACTGGATGATTTCCAAAGATCCCTTCCAATCCCAACTATTCAGTGATTCTGTAAGAAGGCACTCCAAGCTGAGATGTTGTGATTGTGCCCTTTCTATATAAGAGCAGGTACCAGGTTAAGAGAGGATGATGAATTACTGCCTTCTTTTGTATGTATTTCAACACACAGATTGGCATTCCACACAATATGGGGATTTTCTCATTTTCCCAAGCTCTAATCAGCAAGTGCTAGACATCCAAATTTGGATAAATTTATGGACAAAAAGATTTAATTTACTTTTGGTATAATAAACTAAAAAAAAACTCATTTTAACTCCTAGTTAAAAAATAGAACAGAGTAAAAAAGGAATAAACACAAGGTTTATCTTCTAAAGTACAAATGTATATTCTAAAAGTAATAAAATTATGATACACTTCCTAGGACCTTTCAACCAAATCAGTAAGGTGTGTTACTGATGATACTTCTCTACTGTTTGGCACTGCAAAACATAATGATTAATTAACAATATTAGCTTAGTACTAAATGACTGAGGTTCTGTATTAACTGACAAAAAAACCAAACCTCAGAACCACTCCTGATTTACATCATTTGTAGTGCTGCCCTAAAAAATACTGAATTGATTTACAATGGGCAGTCTCCTGTGTGTGGTTCAGGCTCTACAGGTAAATACAGTCTACAATGATTATAAGGCCATGATTGAAAAACAGAAATAAAATATGAAGTTGTTGTTCAACTTAGCAACTCTCACAGCTATTCAAGCATTCTGATATTCACACAGAAAAAATATGGGTGTGCAGATAACCAGACCACCCTGAAAAAAACTCATTTAATACTGGACTTTGGAACTCCTACAAAGGAAAAAAAAAAAAGAATAAGAGAAATGAAGACTTGTTTCTTTTCACCCACAATGCTGATGTCTATTCCTGCTTGCTTCTTTCACACCAATGCATAATGTCTTATCACAATAGCCCCCTTGGTAAATGAATATTTTTATTGCAGTAGCCTTTGGAACTTTAACAAAGAAAGATGGGTAGATTCCCACCCACAACATTAAAGTTTTCCTATTCACTGACACCAAACCATGTTCTAATGTTTAAACAAACCCAAACGCTTGGGAAAATTTAGATTTGACCTCTGTGGGCATGTTAAACAGTTTACATTACAGCAAACTCTAGTTTTCCCTAATGTGCATAGCACTTTGGAACTTTGTCAAAACGGAACAGTTTCAAAGCTGTATGATCTTCACCCGGGGGCCTAATTGAAGCAGCATGAAAAATATTTCTTTCTTTACTTCTTTACTTTTTTCTTTTTTTTCCCCCCCCTTATAAATCAGGTTCTGAAGCTGGGTACTCTCCAAAAAAGCTTATGAAGCTGACAAACATTTACCTCCCGGTCCTACAACCCTAAAAGTTCCATCATAGAAATTCAGAGCAAAGGTCAGACGGAGGAAAAACATATTAGAAGCAGCATGACAAGCCAAGTTTTATTCTACTTGAAAAGCCAGCTTTTTCAAGCTCTTTTTCTTTCATAGTGGTTGTTTGAAAAGAGATCTGAAGAAAAGTCGAAATCCCCATGTAAATGCATATATTTTCAAACAGGACGATACCTATGCAGATGCATATTAAGCTGCATCCAGCTTTGGTGGGCAAGCCATGTTTGAAGAGCATTCCCAATGCAGCTGATGCTCATGTCCTTTTTGAGTCCTCATTGAAGTTCATTTGCATCAAACTGAAATGAATATATTAAAAAAATTAGACGTTTAATTTGCGGTTGCCAGTGGCATAAGAAATATGCATATGTGCTACTTTTTTGCCAAACAAAACACATTTGCAGTAAACGTTCTATCTGTACAGTTCTGAAATGTATTGTATATTCCAAGATTTATGCCATAATTGGGATTGGAGACTATAGTATATTTTATTGGGTGTCTGGGGGTGTCAGTTCAATCTAGGAAATTTATGAAAGAGTAATATATATGTATGTGGGTAGCTTACATCTTTCCATGGCAGAGGGGTATGATTTAGATGATATTCAAGGTTTCTTCCAATCCAAACCATTCTCTGAACTTGGTAAAACCCTATTAGTGTATATTGATTTGAACATTATAAACACAAGACAATCTAGTAAAGGGTTAATAAAGGAAAATCACAGATTTCTGCATGTACCTATGCAGACGTGACACAATGTACATCATTTGAGCAGTCCTATTTATACTCCTATTTATTTGAACATAATTCCATTTCTTTTTCAGGGTCATTCTTATTTATCACTTTGAAAACTCTGCAGTGAGGGGAAGGATTGGGGAGAACAGGCCCACTGGTACCCTACAATTTTCTACACTCAGGTAACACAATCTTCGTACATCTGACTCACTCCATGGAAAGGGATATTTCAGTTCAGCTCAGAAAATTAAAGCCAGCAAAGATTATTGGATATGCTTGCAGAATTAATATGAAACTTTAATCATCCAAAATATATGAGCTTCAGTGTGTTCCTACAAATCAAATGCAAATAATATACAGTTCCTTGGTCAAATCCTCAAGTGGGGAAAATCAACTAATCTGATCTATATCAACGGAGGATGGGATCTCTGGTTTAATCTGTGGCAGGATTTTCTCAAAGAACATTTTCCAAGTTTAATATTCGAGATCCTGAGAACTTTTGAAATGTTTCATAATGTGAAGACTCCCTGAAATTTTGAGAACACATCTCAAACTGTGACTTGAGACTTGAGGGACATGAAGTTAAACTCTTTACAGCACTCTCTGAATATTTATAAGGAAAGAGAGATTTCACAACTACAGCTCCACAACATATTAAGTACTTGCAGCTACTGTTACTGTCAGAAATGAGGGTCAGGGATTTTATTTCATGTTAGGGGATCTCGTGTCATGTGTAAATGCTTCAGATAGAGGGCACATATGATACCTTTATCCATTAACTGAGCAGTCTGACCAGACTTTTCAGTATGTCAGATTCTTGAGACTGATTATTTAGCATTTGCCAATCCAGATGTACTGTATTAGTTTCAAACAGAAAAACTTGGTGTCAATAATATTCATCTTTTCTCACCCCCAAGAGAGGTTAAAGAAATGTACAAAGTCATTAAAACCCTGTCAGTTGCTGTGTATTTTTCGATAGAATCATAGAATCAAATGAGCACTACTTGTTAAAGAGTCTGTATGTCCACCCTTGTGGAAAAATATCTGATGCAATTTTAGAATGATTAAATAAATAAGAACATGTGTACACAAAAGTGGATTCTGCAAAAAGTATTTTCAAAAGCTTTTCAATCTAAGTGAGATGAACTATCTTATTAAAAATGTTCTCTTTAACCACTTGCTTTCTAAAAACTGAAGAGTTAATTATTAAAAAAAATCTTTATTTAATGATCTTGGTCACTTTTCTTTGTGCACATCTTAGTGGCTCCACATAGCAAATGAAACTAATTTATTGGGTTGTTTCTGATCTTTTTAAACAGCAGCTTGTCTGAAAACATTTAAAAACAATATGTAGTAAAAAATCCCTTCTCTGAGGAGATCCTAAATCCTAGAAATGCTTTGATACGTGATAAGAAAGATGTTCCTACATGTGCAGAGCCTGACACACAAAGGTGTATGCAAGATCACAGATTCCAAAGTAATTCTGATTTCTGGTAAGGATACTGAGGAAGCACAGTTACATTTGCAATTGGATTTCCTCTTGGGACACTGGTACCAGAGAAAACAGACTTTTTATTACAGTACATGAAGAATTAGCCATGTAACTAGATAAGTAGTACACTGTTACAATGGTAAAATTTATGCACTCATGCACCTGGAGGCTTGTGACATCTCAGGCACTAGATATTTTTTAGAGAACTTAGGAGAAAATTATAGAAAAATATTTAAAGTATATTAATTTTTTCCCTGTTTTTATTTTTCTATTTCTCTTTGTTTCCATCCCTCTGAATGCTTTTTCTGCTACATGTTAAAGGACGAATTCTTCACTCACAATAGCAACGATAGTAATAAAGAGCTACTGAGAAATTGATAAATGTCAGAAGTGTTGTTTGCAGTGGAATAGTTAAAGCAAATCTCTGTGTGGTCAGAGATTCTTCTTTCTCATAGTAACTCAGAGTTTGAGTGCATGGACAGAAAGAATCATATTCTTTCATCCAAGCATTCTGTTTTTCTTGTCCATTTATCTCACACAGCCTACCTACATTTTCCCATGATTCAGGATCCCAGTCATGACTATCAGATAGCCACTGTCCTTCTCACACCTACAGAGTGTTTTTGAGTGCTGCCCTTATTTACTCTTTGGGATTTCAGTGCTGCAGGCTGAAAAGCAAATTATATGGGAGCAATCAGTTCTCATTAGAACTTCAGCCCACAGAGCCAAGGAACTTGCTGATGTGATCAGCATTAGCTGTGATTATCTCTATTTTTTAGAGATGTTGGCCCAAGCTAAATGATTTTTTTCATTTATTGTTTCTCATGCTCTGGGATTTGTCACTATATGAAAGCGATTCTGAAGGAGGGTAACTCTACTGCATGTGGCCATTACTTGATGGAGTAGAATGCAGACCAAAATTCACTCTCTGGAAAGTAATCCACTCAGGAAAAACAAAATCAGCCAATTCTTAGAAGTTAATGTAATAGTGATATCACTCGCCTAAATATAAATATTTTTGTGCCTTATTAGAATCATTAGATTATATATAAATAAGGGGACTATGCTAGTCTCTGGATAAACCTGTTTATTTTGGTTTATATTTATGAAATGAATATATTCTATCTTCACTTCTATCAAAGTGCTGTTCCTGGAAAAATCAAGATTTGGTAATTCCATATAGTTTGCTAAAGTTCTACACTGGCTTTCTTTCTGAAATCTAAATTCCCAGAATGTGCTGACTTGAGCTCCTCTCTGTAGTGCCTTGAGCTGTTACTGTGAACCAGAATGCCTGGAGAGAAGGGTTATCTGAAGGTATTTCCCATCTCTCCTTTTCCCCAGCTTTTGCCCAAAAGATTTCCAGAGGGGTTTCCATCACAGCAATTAACTGAGCTTCTCAAGAGCTCTCAGGGTTAAGTATAATTATAGTAATTTTATTTTACATAAGCAAGAAAAGTCTCACATTTATTTTGCATATATCATTTCAGTTATGATGGAGTAGAAGCATATGAAGTTGTGATACATGAGGGATTATGAAAATTCAGATGAGAAGGCAGTTCCCTGTTCTACAGACCTTCCAATCTCTGTGGAGAGCAAATAGAAACAGAAAAATACTTGAGAACAGTAAGTAATGTGACTGTCCCACACAGTGTCTGCATAGTGGGGAGAGCTTCCAGTATATCAAGCACAAAATCATTCCTTACTGTTCAAATTCTCAATATTAAAGAGAACTTATTTTCAGTTTCTCCCTTAACTTGTTTCTGAAGCTCACAGTACATTGTTTATATGTGGGCTTGAGGTAATTTTCCCAGAAAGCCCTGATCACTCAGCAGAAATTGAATTGCCTCAGAGGAGATAAAGATCATCCCCAGTTGGTGCATGATCTCTGCTCTCCTTGTTTTAATCATGCAAAGGTGAGTGAAAACACCTAAGAAACTGGTCAAATGATTCACATTTCATGGGTCATATCACTATTTTTCAAAGAACAGTTTTTCAGTATTCAAATTGAAAAGTGTCTAAGTGAACTGCTTGTACTGGAAGGACAGAAAAATAACTGAGTTGAAGGATCTGGGTTCTTGCCATGCCCACAATGTCCTGATGGCTGGTGCTGCTCACCATCAATTTCAGTGTCTTCATGCATTTCTGGTTATATAGCTAAAAAAACCCCAACTGTGCACCAAGCCACTGGTGCTAAATCATCTAATTTTCATGAAATTTGCATCAGAGAGATTGTGGAGATTGGTGATGTGATATCCTTCTTCCGTGTAACCTCACACCATATGCTACTGTTGAAATTTGTGTTGCACTGTAGTAATGGATCAACACTTCTGAATCTTCTGACGTGAGAATGTCACATTCTGCTGCCAAAAAACCCCAAAACTTCGTGCAGAAACACCAGGGTTTTCTCAGCTCTCTAATAAAGTAGCAAAGCAATATAATTAGAGATTTACACAGTTTTTTTTTCAGGCTTTGAAAGCTATGATTCACATCTTTTAACCAGGTTCAACTTCATCTAACACTTTTATCTTCAGCTTCTTTTATCTCATGCTGGGCTGCATTAACTGTTCTGTGGAGCTCAAGAGAAAAAAATAGAAGGAAAATTGTATAAATTTTCTGGGAAAAGTTACTTTAGAGAGATAAAAGAATGGATAGCAATCATAAAGCATGACTTATTTAGAATCCATCATCTACAGGAAAGAGTGTTGAAATGCAGTACAGATATTGTATGTTTATTAACAAGGTCCAGATAGGATTTTAAAAAACAAAAGAAAGATGGGGTCAAGCTGCTAAAGATTTTCATATTTAGGTGTTAATATGGACATTAGAACAGCTTTCTTCATCTTCTGGTCTTTCCACAGATTTCTTGTACAGCTTGAGGAAGAGTTTCTCAAAGACCTTCCAGTAGCAAAGTACCCACCTGTCTGTGAAACAGCAAAAAAAATGTTTACAACATCACTGGGAATTTACACCTGGTAAGTGTGGAAGGTGCACAGAGAGTATTTTGGCAGAAAAAAAACCCAAAACAGTAGAACATAAAGACACAAAGAAAATACTTTTTCTTACAAAATATTTTTCACTGAGAAAATGCCAGTTATATGTACAACAGTCATAAGAAGCAGAACAGGGTTCACACATTTGGTATGCTTTGACAAATACATGTTACTAAATAATAACAGTTGGGTTATTTTCCATCTGAAATGATCCAATATAAAACTAAAGTTTCCTTCCATGAAAAATATTGAAAACTTAGAGAGAGAAATACATTCATCATCTTCAAAAAATCTTAAAATGGCTTTCCAAACAGGGGCGTAAATATTTTATTTTTCAGCAGGGAATCCCTTTTGACCCCCTTCTGACTTCTTCAATGAAGAACCAACTGTTTTTTATTGAAAACATTATTTCACCTTCAGAAATGCTTGGACAGAAATTTCAGGATTTTCTGCCATAAAATTGAAGAGCCTTCTTTTCAATAATCGGTCTGAGGAGAGCTTGCCTGTTCACTTCCCACTTCCCCTACCTATAGATGTGAAAGGAAACTGACATATAAGTGTCCAGAAAACAGAAAATTTGGGTAGGGGGGTTGTTGATGTTGCCAGACTTCCTCATGTAAGGTCTTTGTGGTTGATTTAGCAGCAAACGCTGTTAACCCTGAGAGAAACAGGCTGGGAGGTGAAGGGTTTGTATTGCTCTGGGTGCCAACAACAGGAAGGACAGCTTTGGAGAGTAAAGTGGGGGTTTGCTATAAGGGTGTAAGGGATTGCTATAAATAGGTAGAGCTTCGGGTGATGTCATATCTAAAAAATAGCAGAGAAGTAGCCCTAAAATGCATTCAAATTTCCAGCGTACTGGAGTAAGTGAGAATAACTCTAGTGAGCTTGGGAGTTGACTTCTGTGTCAGAATAGTCCAACAGGCATAATACAAGCAGCAACAATAGAAAGTTCATAAGCTAATTGAATATGTATTTCATAGAAAAACCCCACACATCTAGCATTCTTTCCAGGAAACATACACAAGAATAATGATCTAGATATTAACTTATGAAATGTTTCCTACAATAAGTTACTGTTGCGTGTCATTCTACTGCAGGCAAAATGAATGGGAGGCTTTGACTTAATATAATGAAAATTTTCTGTATTTTCCTCAGTTGAGAAGCTTCATTGAGACTTTATATTAGTGTTTCATTATATGTGAGATGGGAGAGAAATCTATCTGCTTTTCTCTGCCAAGTCTTTTATCAGACGAGAACATGTATTTCTGCAGTCGTGTGAAACAGAATTGCAGATGTTCAGAGCCTGTATCCAGAAGTCACCCTTTTCTTGAGGACCCAACACGAATTTCTATCATATCTATAGACAGCTATTTTAGTGCTAGCAGGGACACGTTAGGACATGTCAGGGTGATAATGTGTTGCTTCAGCTCCGGCAGTTGTGTAAATGTGCATGAAAAAAAACAAAAAAAACCAACCAAACCAAACCAAACAAAAAAGGTTCTGCTTAAATTTCCATCACTGCAGAGTCATGCTCTGAGGATTTTGAAGAGAATAAAAACCAAGCATTGAATAAAAATATGGTAAATTAAACCTCATTTATACCTGGCAAATTCTGCATGGTTTTATTCATATTAGGAAATATTACTGGCTCCTCACATTAAGCAATGGATCACTTTCTTCTTAGAAAAAGAAAGATTCAAATATCTTTAAACTCTGCAAATTACAGGCTATACAGTAAACTTCTCTCAAGTATAAACAATTAACTGCATCTATACAGCTTGTGTTTATTTATATCATACACAAGTAATAGCTGATACAGCACTTTATTAATAAATAAATAATGGGGTGGAAAAACTTGTTCACGCTAAAGTCATTCTCATACACAGTTTGTCAAGATATTAATTTTTGTAGTTTGATTTGGAGATTGTCATAAAAATTGCTGTTTTGTAAAGGATATGGTTTTTGTTCTACATCCAGTAGATACACTGTTTAGGCTTCCTTATTGTCTTCAAAATATCTGATTTTGTTTGCCAAGCTGTAAATGATGAGGAGTGAGAAACTGCTTTATAACAAGATCAGCCTCCACAGAAGTGTTGGACACCTCAAAATCAGTAACTTTTATCAGCTTATCTAAATAAGCCAATACCTGTTGTGCACCCAAAAGTTGGGTATTTCAAAGTAATTTTAAAACAGCTTTTTTTTTTTCTATCAAGACTTTCAAACCATCCAGGGAAAATCAGCATCAAAATAACATCAAATATCAGTTAAAAAAAAAAAAAAAAAAAAAA
>VZTX01014858.1:572268-684751 GCA_013400915.1 Pardalotus punctatus
AAAAAAAAAAAAAAAAGAAATTGTCAGAGTTACAGCCCTGCAGACATGGATGTCTGGGAAAGAAGGGCAGGAGCTGCTCCAGGGGTTGGAGCTGAGATTCTCCTGCAGCCCCTGATACAGCCATGGTAAGACAGCTGAGCCCTGCGACCATTGGAGATCCATGGGGGAGCAGAGATTCACCTGCAGGCATGGAGAAGCCCATACTAGAGCAGGTGGATGTGCCCTGAAGGAAGCTGCAGGTCAGACTTTAGCAGATTCCTGTCAGGAACTGCAGCCTGAGGAGAGCAGCCCACACAGGAGCTGGTTTTCTGGCAAGGCTTTTGTTGTAGGGGACACGCATTGAAATAGGAAAAGCTGTGAAAAGAACCCATGCTGGAGAACTTTGTGAAGAACTGCACCCATGGGAAGGACTCACACTGGAGAAGTTAATGAAGGACCATTTCAGGGGAGGGAGCTCAGTCTGGAGCAGCTGCAGACTGTGAGGAGGCCCCGTGCAGCAGAGGTGAAACATTTTGAACTGAACACAACCCCATTCCCATTCCCCTGTGCTGCTCAGAGGTAGAAGGGTCAGGAGTGAAGTTGAGTCTGGGAAGAACAGCTTTACTCTCATTTCTCATTAACCTACTCTGTTTTGTCTGTGACAGTAATTTCTGAGTAATCTCACTCTCCTTGCCTTGACCCATAAGCTTTTTGTTGTTTTTTCTCCCTGTCCTATTGAGAATGGGCAGTGGTAGGGCAGTTGGTGACCATCTGATGGTCAGTCAAGGTCAAACCCACCACATTACCTTAGAATTCACTGAAATCCCCTCCTTGGCCTTTCCCCTCCTCCACTTTTCTCCAGCCACATCCCTGGCTGAGCCCAGCCAGACCCTGCTTTCCCTACGGATGCCAAGAGACAGAGCTGGGATCTTCTGCAGGGTGTGGTCCAGCCTGGCCAGGGCTGCTGGGCAGCTGCACAAGGAGCACAGGATGGCTCTGCTCCCTTTCCAGGTGATTCATGCAGTTGTCCAAGCAGCAAAGGGAAAACCAAGCTTGGTTTGCACTCCTTGCTCTTTCAGAGGACACAGTATAAGATGCACACCTCAGTTTCACAGAAGACACCCACTGCCCCACCCCCTTCAAAGACAGAGAAAGACTCATGACTATTGTCATTTTTATCGTTCAGGTTGCAGATTATGTCAGGATACCACCACGCATTTCATTCTACCTGTGTATTTTCTGCAATTCTCCCATTAGCTGGGCTTTTAAAAGGTGAGTGGGCACCCCTGCCCTGCCAAAAATACACATTTTCTGGTCACTTGTCTGCATGACACTACAGTATTTAATTACACATTCACCTAATACATCTAAAAAAAAAAAAAAAGAACGCAGCACCACTAAAAAGAAGGAAGAGCACATCCAAATATCACAAATATCACTATTCATCTACTAGACCCAAAACTGCAGTGCTTGGTTTGTCTGGTATTTCTGCCACCAACACAACAAATGAGAGGCATTAACATACTATCACTAAAAACATAAGGCATCTGATATAATGGGAATGGAACTCCTAATCCTAAAACCTGTCTGAGTCTTAAAATATTTAAATCATTAAATCAATCTCCATCCTTCTCTCTCTTTCAGGAGGTAGTAAGATGCATACCCACCACTGTGAATGTGTTAAGTAAAGAAAAAAAAAAAAACAAAATTAAAAGTTAAATATATTTTCAAAGCCCAAAAGGAGCCATTTATTGCTGTAGGAGAGAGAATAAATTGCTGAGGTTTTTTTTTTTTGGTTTTTTTTTTTTTTTAACAAATGGCTGGGAGTGTTATAATGTATTTGATTTTTTTTTTTCTAGAGGTAATCTTAGATGTGGAGTGAATGAAGTGAAGTCTGTTATCAATCCATAACATCTGCTGCAGTGTCAAGTGATGAAATGGGTGACTCCAGAGCCCAAGACAGCTGGGATGGCTTTCTTAATGCAGTAGGGTATTGTGCAAACAAACAGGCACTGATACCGTCTATGGTTGTCACAATTATTCAAGCTGGTGATACATCTTCCTGTATTAGCTGCTTGAGAAGCCCTATTTCTTTTAAAAGTAAACTACTGTATAACAATCACCCATTCTGGTCCCTAACTCAGTTGAGTGCAAACATAATAAAACATTGGAAATAAAAATAAATTAAAATTTGCCACCAGAGCAGTAAAGCATAGAAATAGATATATACGAGCTTGGAAAAAACCCAACCTGCTCACAGTTTATAGAGCTAAGAAATAATGTATACCTTTATAGTTGAATCTATACTGGCAAGATTATTCTGCTTCTCTGGAGTGCCTCTCAGTTCCTGCGAAATCTAGTACATTGTTCATGGCAGTAAAAGACCAAGGGTTTAAAAAAAAACAATTATGGATCACTGCAAACATCCCATTGCCATTGTGGGATCATTACTGAGATCACTTTGGGGATTTCAGGTTAAGGCCAATATTCAAATGTTGCAAATGTAAGGAAAGATAATGAATTTAGATTTAGGTTCCTACATATAAACAATCATGAGCTTTGAGTCAACAAAGCATTTTCTGCCTACAGAATATATATATATGTATAAAAATGCATAAAACTACAAGAGACAGATGTTATGAAAAACTCAGTAAGTGGTTTTCATGAAAATCTGAAGATTATAATTTGGATTTGAACTGCATCATTTAAGGGCAGAATGTAATCCAACAATCACCTTGATTCTCCAAGATTAATACACTTGTGTGAAGGAAATGTATCAAATATATATATATTTTTTCCCCAAAACAAATCATTTTAACCTCCAAGCAAATAAAAGCAACACTTGCTTTTGGAAATTGATCTCAATCTGTGATATTTTAAAGAAGATCACCAGAAATGGAAAGAGATTTTTTCATTTGCATTTTAAAATATAATAAACCTAAATATAATAAATAGAATATGTATATAATATATGCATTATATGAATAATATATAACAAATATAATTTATAATACATATTAATATATTATTTGTAAGTTGAACCATGACAGGTTTTCTTTATTTTATCTCAGATATCAAATAAATAGTATTTTTTAGAAAAAATAAAACAGATATTTACTGAGTGCCAAGTGTCAGTTCAAGCACAAAATTTTCAAATTAGATTTTCAGAAAGAACTTTATCTGCTTTTCTTCCTTCTTTCTCAGAGAAACAACAGAACCAGCACAACTGACCACTGTGATCATGGCACTGAACTCCCTCTTGTACATGTGGGAGAGAGGGCACGCAGACCTGCCGAACTGGTTCTGATTTCACTGGTGGTGATGAACTTGTGGTGCACAATGGAAGTTGCAGCACCGAGGGCTGAAAGGCAAGCAAAAGATGGGAACAGTGTGCTTGCTTGGATGCTCTGTCCGATACATTTGCCACTGGCTCACTCTTCGCTCTTGCTCTGAATCAGCCCTACACAGCTCTTTCTGTCCAAGTCCCCTCTCGTTTCTGCAGGCGTCTCAAAAACATGTGTATTCTAAGACAGAGTTGGTTTTAATTTTTTTTTTTCTGTTAACTGAAGCTAGTGAATTGTTTTGAGGTTGAAGATTCTCCCTCCTCTTTCCCAAGATGATAATAAATTACTAAAATGCCAGTTTTATGTTCTCATGCATTCCTGACTTAATAAAGGTACTTTATTTGCCTACAAGTGTAGTATTGGCTATTGTTTACCAGAAGGCTGGAAGAACCCAAAGGAAGATTAACAGATTGTGCCAGTTTAATTTGGTGTGATCTGGTTCTGTTAGATCTTCTCATCTGATTTCATTTTTCGAAGCAATGAGTGGAGAGGGCAATTTTCCAACCTGTGACCTTTCAACAAACCTTAAGCTGCTCCTGAAACACCAAGGTCATTACACATACATGGAGTGTGGTTGTTATCAGGAAAATTCATCGAAGGGCTAGGCAGGAGTCAGGCTGGGTGGCCCAAAAATTGCTGGTCAACTGTCAGGAGCCAGGACTCACAATTTTGTCAATGAGACTTGGAGGGACTGTACAAAGAAAATATTAAGAACATGAGTAGCTTCTCATGTAGCAAACACTTCTTCACACTGAACAAAACTCTACCATTTGAGTAGAGAGCTGTAGAATACAAAGAATATTTGTTATTTTTCTTGCCTTCCTAAAGAAGTGAGCTCTCTGATGAAACACCTGTCTCTCTTTCCATTTGTCCCACCTTTTTATTTCAAAGGCTTCTAGCCTTAAAATTGTCAGCCAAATTCAATGGGTAAAAATTTTAAGTGTATTGAAAGGCTCAAGGTTTTATGGAAGCTGGCAGTGTGTAGGAGAGGCTCCATATGATGTTCCACATAAGAAGCCTTAATTAGAGAAAAACAAGATGGAAAATTCAACAGCTGCAGTCTGCAAAACTATTGAAATCCATCAGTAATACTCGTCCTAAAACCATTTATCTCTTAGAGAGACTGATTGCTGAAACTGGGAATGGTCCAGTGAGCTTCCATTATTCCCTTCATTAATTCAAACCACCTAAAAAGAGGATTGAAAACCCTTAGCTTGCCTCTTCCAAGTAAGTTTTCTACTTAAGTTTCTCAGTGTGGCTCTCTTTATATAAAAATAAAAGCTGAGATTAGATGTATTGTCATCTCTATTCTATTTTCATCATCCATTGTTTTGATATATCTCAGACAGAGATGAAAACACTTGATTTTGCAATACCTGTCCACTTCTGTTGACATGATACCCAGCAAAAATGCTCCCAGCAAAGCTTCTGCCACCTGGAGAAAGTGTGTCTAGGATTTGTTCTGTTTGGGATAAATGGTTGGATTAATGAAGTATCAGATTGCTTGTTTTAATGTTCCCCTCTTGTTTAGCTGCCTTAAACAAAAAACAAACAAACAAACAAACAAACAAATTAATTAAAAAAAACAAACCTCCAAAAACAAATAAACAAACAAAGAAACAAAAAAAATATTGAGATGCAAACTCCATGCAGAATTTCACTGGTTACAATGGCCATTCAATAATTCTGGCACAAGCCCCTGTGTCCATACTGGAAGTACTCTTCAAGTTCTTAATTTCCTCATGAACACTCTCAGGTAAAAACAGTTTCCTGGTGAAATTTTCTCATTTATTACACGTTGCGGTGAGCCAGCCTGCCTTCTCTATGAAAATTAATAAAATCAACTTGGTTGATTTTCCATCTCAGGACAATGAGCCTGAGGGGGAGAGGGAAGGCAAGGCTGAGGAATTCCCCACATTTCCCGCCATTTAAGTTGTCCTTCAAAGCTTTGGTTACACCCCTTTCTCCTTCTAGCTAACACTCCTTTCTCCTCTCAGCTATTTCTCTATGCATTAGGTTGTTTTAGTATGTATTGCTTTCTAGAAAGTTTGGTTTTCTCTGTGTCCCCATTGGCTTGTTTGAATGTACTCCTCCCCCTGCATCATTCCATTGGGTATTTGTGTTTATGTAATCTCTCCCTATTGGACCAGCCCTACTGGATCCTCCCCTTTTTGTTTCCTTTAAAACCTCCCTGCAACTGCTGTCCCTCGCTCTTTTGTAGCCTTCTTGCCTGCTTGCTTTTGAGTTCTCCTGTCCTTCAGGGCAGGGAATAAAGCCATGAGCTGCTGCTACATCAGAGCCCCTCTCTCCTCCTTTATCTCCACTGAGTGGCTACTGTGCCAATGTCTGCAGCCAGTCCCAACGGGGTCAAGAGCAAACTTAACATCTGCGAGTCTGAGAGGCACAAGCGGTCCCGCTGGTGGTATGCAGGCTGGGTTCGGGTGTACAGCCAAACCACCTGCCATTTATTTGACTGGGCACGCGTGTCTTGTCACCTGCTGGCCACCGGGCAGTCAAGCAGACAGCAACAATTACATAGAGAAATGTTGATCTGTATTTTCCAAGGCTGTGTTTAGGTTAGTTCATAGTGACCATGAGAAAAAGGAAAGCATAATTATTAGCAAGCCTTTATTGTGTTTTCATCACTCACTGGTCTGGAGACTGAATCAGATTGAGCAGATGATCAACTCAGGTAATTAGTAGAATGGCTGAATAAGTTTGAAGATTCCCCTGTTGTGAAACTTGTATGCAGAGGGCTGGACTATCATCTGTTCTGTATTCCTTTTGTACAAACATAAGTGAAACATGGCCTAGGACAAAACCAGGACAGTGAGAAAGAGATGAAAATATTACAGAAAGGTCTTGAAACAGACTGCTGTGGAAGCCTCCTTGCCCATTTGCCTCCTGACCCATCTCCCATTGACTCAGAAGTCTGTAATCTGCTTTTAGGTTCTCATTTCCCTTTGTCTCTCTTTAAGAAGATTGAGGATTTTTTTGTGTGCGTCCCCAAGAAGTGGAAATAAATTTCTAGTGCTTTGTCACTAAAAGAAAACGAAATCTTTGCAGAAGTCTTGCAAGTGACTTGTCTGTGTGATGCAGGTTCATTGAAATTGGCTCAGAGTGAAGAGGACAGAAATTGAAAACATGAATGATGCTGATGGTTTGCCAGTAACCAAATTCTTATGTTCAGAACTTTTAAATATATTATTATGCAGATATGTGCCCATACACAGCAGTAGCAGACTAAAATCTGCCCTAGGGACTGGACTAGATGACCCTACTGTGGTTCTGTAAAACCAGACTGGGTTAATATTATACAAACTGAAGAAAGCTGATGTCTTTTTGGTAAACAGTTTAGACTTTCTAGGAGGGTTCATATCTCAGTCAAAGTCCTGTTATTTGGGCTCTCTAGTGGAGTAGAAAAATTGCTCTGATATAGTACATTGCACACCTTATATATTTCAGTTTTCCTGTCTTTTAAGCAGGGATGTTTGCAGGGTATTTTTTTTTTTTAAGTAGGAAATGGGTTTCCTACCACTGAAACTTTTATATTAATTGTTTTAAATTTGTATTGATTTGTTTTGTCCAAACTCCTGCCTCCAAAAATGTCCCTAAAAGCACCAAAATAAATATCTCAGAACTTGCAAAGCACCAAAATGCACATCTCAGAACTCACAATGCTTTTGTTCTGAAATTTACTAGAATTTCACCCAGCATAATGATTTAAATTTTCTTTTTATGTTTGGCTTTTTGAAAAAAATATTAGTCATGATTTCAGAAGCTCAGAGATTAAAAAAACCCTCTCAGAGATCCAAAGGGATCAAAAAAGTCAACGGGGGACCTGTGCTAATACATCTGTTCTTCTGGTGGTTCTGGTATTATAGCTAAGCTTCTGAGATTTCACCTGAATGTTTTTTGAGTTTTTTTGCTGCATCCCTCATATTTGTGGCAGAATCATAGAGATGTTCTCTACCTCTCTGCCTTCCAGAGCGTGTCCCAGGATGTGTTCTGAGACCATGAATCAGGTCAGGCTCCTCACAGAACAAGGCAGTCACGATTCTCATTTGGTATAAAACAACAACCTGGCACTTTCTGTTTAAATTTATTCTGCTTTCCAGGCATCCTCTTGGTTCTGTGTTTACAGTTCCAGTGAGTGTAAAAAGGTTCTTCAGGTGTAACTTGGAAGTAGAATTTGTCTCAGAGTGGAGATACTGCAAACACAAAGAAATCTTCCAGTTTGCTTTGGGACTTATCTGTGTATTTTAACAGAGTCACTTCCAAAGTTATTTCATGGAATCACAGAAGAGTTTGGGTTGGAAGGGACCTTAAAGATCATCTTGTTCCGATCCCCTGCCATGGGCAGTGTCACCTCCCATTATCCCAGATTGTTCAGAACCCCATCCAGCCTGATCTCAAACACATCCAGGGATGGGGCAGCCACAACTTCCCTGGGCAGTCTGTGCCAGGGCCTCACCACCCTCACATTTCTTCCTGATACCTGATCTAAGTCTACCCTGTGCCAGTTTAAAGCCATTCCCCCTTGTCCGATGACTTCAAGTCCTTGTAAAAAGTCCCTGTCCAACTTCCCTGTTGCCATTTGTAGCCCCCCATGCACCTGACCCTTCCTTCAGGGTTTTCCCCCTCTCAGAGCTCAACATCATTGTGGGTTGCCAGAACAGTTATATGGGTTTAATATTAATGGCCAGTTTGGATTCATGTGCCTCCATGCTCCCTCTAAGATGGTCAAATACAAGAGGTTCATGGTTGCAGTTTCAGACTTTCTAGTAAATGCTCTTATTTAAGCAAAATTCCAATTCAAGAAAGAGCAGCCGATGCATTGTTAGGTGCTAAAATAAAGGTTTTTTTCTTGACAAAGGATTTTTAACTTGCCCTGTGGATGAGTTTCTGAATTCAAGCTGTTCTTCAACAAAAGGTCAGATGTTAAGAGATCAAGCTTTCCTTTTGGAGTACAGAGAAACTGTTTGTAAACTCTGATTAAATTTTGTGAGTGGCTTTGAAAAAAAAAAAAAGCAAAAGAAATACTCTGAATTAGCCCAGTATGTGCTGCCATATTTCCTAAATTAATTATTTCCTTTAAAAAAAAATCTAACTTCTCTTATATCAATATTAAAAACTAAATTTCCTGACATTTCATTTCAAAGCACTTTTTTGCCTAAAAATTGACTTATACAGAAAGTGGAAAAATATGGATTTAAATCACCTAGAAGCAAGGCAGACTTAATTAACTTTATTGTTAATTCTGGAGCCTCATACTGAAACATCCTTCAAACCCCCTAATAAATAAGACCCAATTTAGAAAGCATCCACAGTGCATTTCTAGTCTAGCCAACAAAATTACAACAAAGACAGATTTGGCTGGTGGCAGTGATCAAATATCTTTAGGAACTCATCTTGCGCAGCATAGAATAACGTATTGCAGTTATAAGGTTCAGCTGCATTAGTATCCAGTGCTCCTGGAAAAATATCTCCTTCTGCTTTATCTGCCTAGCAAGCTCCCAATGAAGATGAATTCTTGTAGGGAGCAGCATCCTGGACTGAAAAAGAATGTCGTGAGAAAGCCTGACATTTGTCTTCCAATCAGAATCCCAATAAGCACACAGCCAGGGGAAGCAGGAAGGGGAGAAACAAACATAAATATTATTTTAAGAGATCTTCTAATGTGCAATATTTATATACAAGTACCAACTAGTGTTACGCACAGCACTCTCAGGTTCGTGAAATATATTGAAGTACAGCAAATTGGAATGAGTCCTGAGTTTCCATTTACTTTATCTAACCAGACTTATCAATTCTTTTTACTCCAGGCTGATAAAGTAGAACTGCAGCAGACAAATGAGCTGGTAGGGCTGACATAATGTGTTGTCACAAAGAAATGGTGAATTAACAAAAAAACAAACCGTGACTTTGATCACCTCTGAGGGTCCTACTTTACTCAACCCAAATTAGTTGTTTACTCATTCTTTAGGGAATGTTCAATATTACTGGGAGGTGAGCAAAAAGAAAGGGAGTGTACTCATGAGGGGAATTTACTTCCATTTTATCTCCAGCTTTTAAGGTGCAAAATAGAAGTGGCAGGGAGGGCTCCATGCTGGTGCCCTGTATCATTAATAACAAGAAGTCACTGGTCTCAACAAGAATAGGCTCAACTGATTAAATTTACAGATTCTAGTTTTGAATTTAATGATGCCTTGCCTGATGCTTATTTTAAATAATTGTAAATATAGAGGTCTGTTTTGAATTACAAAACTGAAGTAGGACAGATGTGCCAGATGAGAACTAGAAGACCACAACTCTGGGCTTCATTGCCAGTGGGAAGGGAGGGGGCAATTTATAAATTATCATTGTATCTGATCTTCTCAGAAATTTTGGGGTGTTTATCACTATTTTTTTTTTCTCTTGAAAATGTCATTTTACATACAGAGAGCTGAGTCCCCGAGAGTCTCAGTGGAAACAGGGGCAGAAGTTTCAGCTTTAGGACAACAGCCCAGAATGAATGGCTGGATCATCTTTTCCTCCCTTAAGTACTTTATGCCACATATCCAGGTAGTGAAAACTGCTATAGTTCCACTGAGATTAGGACTTTTGAGACAGGAGATATCATTCATTTGTCAGGTCCCCCATGAGTCAGATATAAAATAGGTTCCTAAAAGGAACTAGCGGATCGATGAGAAATGTAAGGCAAAGAATTATGAACCATATTCTGATTTTTTTTGTTTGTTTTAAAGTGTAACACGGTTCAAATCAGCTGTGATTTTGTTCAAGAAAAGGTTATTGAATTTGGCAGCAGTCATTTAAATCAAAGTCATCTACAGTCTCTGCTGTGGAGTGCCAGGATATCTGAGCACCCCCTTGTAAACTGTGTCTGTCATGAATAGTGAAATTTTGCTCTGCACTTTCAGGTATTGGGTCTCATGTATTTACAGCCGTATTTCAAAATTCCTTTCTTCATCTTTCGGCTTTGAAGAACCTTCCAGAGAAGCTGCTGTAAGGAAGCAAACACTGCAGACTGTAAATCAGAGGGTGGTGTGGACTACAAGCACAGTGGTAAACAATGCATTGAACAATATTTTAAAGGAGAGAGAGAGTCCCATGTTTATGTGTAGCTCATCAGTGTTTATCTAGGTGCTTCTCCAGGCTGTTATTCATTTAATGGAATTGCTTAGAGGAAAGTTAGGGCTCTTGGCTCACTGAATAAAATGAACAAATAGCAAAAACAATGAGAGAGGTTTAATACGAGCCTTGGTCCTTCAGCACAACATTGTAAAAATACTCCATCCCTTCTCTAATTTTTTTTTTTTCTGATTAAAACAACCAGAAATCCCACACTTGTATTTATTTGGGGAATGCTTTCACCTAGAGTTAGCACTATAAAATGAGGTAAATAGAAATTCCTTTAGATATATCAGGGAAAATGAGGATTCAGCTTGCCCTAATACACAGCAGTGTAGATATGTAACACAGGAGATTTGGCCTGAGTTACCACCCTGAGCTACCATCTCTGTTGACACTCAGAGGAGCTGGTTTAGGAAAAAACTGGTAAAGCCCTGCATTTCCTCAAAACAAGAGAAGAGGGGTTTTTTTTGTTTGTTTGTTTGTTTTTCAGCTGACATTCAGAGTTTTGCATGAGTCTGGGACCTTCATCAGGAGCAGAGACTTGAAGAAATGCACTGAATACCATCAAATGCATGATAACATCTCAGGCCTGGTGAACCTGCACAGCAAATTACCAATTGCCAGCTGTTCAATGGTAGTGAAAGGTTGCCAAATAATCCCCGTATTGAAATGAAAGGTTCAAACCATCTGAAAGAACAAACAGACCCTCCAAACAAGCCTTGAGCACAGATAACTTGCAAACAAAACAGAGCTCGTGTCCTCCAGTGGATTAATTGCTACAAGTACCTGCCATGTTCTCATCACAATGTGGATTCTGTAGCCTTAAGGAAAACAAAGCTTTCAAGGCCTGCGGCAATGTCTGAGGTTCTGTCTGCTGGTGTAAGGAGTGAAGGATTATTCCAAGAGATATTGGCTTGCACACATGTGATGGATCACAGATCCCTCCCAAAGTTAGCTGGGTAATAAATGTACAATGTGCTTCTCAGTCTGACAAATCCAGATATGATATTAAATAATGGGATCCAATAAGAAATCAATGAACCTTTGTCTTCAAAAATTGCATTTTCGATTTTATCATTACAAAAGAATGGCTGTGATTAGACACAGAAAGGCAGGGCTATTGATTGTGCAGTCACTTACTCCAGGCTAAAAGGCAGATGGTTACACTGTTGTTTGATCTGCAATATTTTGGTGTTAAAAATCTCACTGGAACTATCCAGACAATGAAAGCAACACAGTGCTGCACCTCGGATACCTCAGGACCCGGCTGAGAGAGGGCCACAAACTGCACTGAAGTTGGTGTTTCCAGGGGTGAAAACTCACCGAAGGAAAGGGAAACTGAATTAAGGAAAAATCTGTTCTTCCATGTAGAAAAATGAAGTCAATATGACTGCTTGGATTGCAGATCTGGATGTTGATGTGTTTATTACATCGAGCCCCAGACCCTCTGCTCATTTTCACTGGTTTTGGTCAAAACACGCATTTATAAATATTTCAAACCCTGATGACAAAGGCTGAATTTGTGACTCTAAATTTTGCATGAGTGTATTATAAAGTGAACTCTGACATCCTGTGGGCACAATGAAAATTACCATTATTTTTCTACTGTATTTAAAGAAATGCTTGCTGTCATAGTAAGCAGTGTAAGTAGTGCTTGAACAAACATATATACATAAATACACATTATTTTCAAATATTATGTCACTTAATGTTTGCTCTTGGGTGGGAATCTCAGAAAGTTTCCATACAGCACTTTCATTTTTCTCTGTTTATAGTACCCTATTTTTCTTGTATCTTTTGTCCCATCAGAGAAAGTACGAGGATAAAATTTGGTGTTTACAGTGTTAATCTTTCAAGTTTTCTCTGTAAAAGTAGAGCCAATAGCTCCATTTCCCCAATTAAAGCAAACTCTTTAATTATAAAATGCTTTGAGTTGCATGTTTGACAACGTCTCATTTTTAATTAACTGAATTCCTCTTAAGATACCGTGGATAATCATTGCCAGCGAACTTACCATCGCATAAATGGTGGGAAACACTGACATCTTGTGGGAAAAGAAAGCAGGGAGGACAGACTGCTTGCTTTAAGTCAGGATTTCAGTAGATCTTCAGAGCCCAGAAAGCAGATAATTCCCTATATACATTAAATTACCAATAAGTGCCTCATATCATAGAACCATAGAATCACAGAATGGTTTGGGCTGGAAGGAACTTTAAGGATCATCCAGTTCCAACCCTGTGGCATAGTGAGGAACACCACAGGCTAAATGTGGAGTGTGGATATGCATATAAAAATAAAAATATAAAAATAAACATATAAAAATATACACATACTCATGTATACATGTGTGTGCACCCACAGACACACAGAGGAAACCAGTGCTTCTAATATTTATTTCTCTGTGGCTGCTTTCAACAGATTTTACTGCAGCTTGTGACTGCATTTCTGCTATCTTTATGAGACACAATGTATAGTCAGTCTCTGTGATTCTCAACAAGAGTAATTACAAAATTTTTGGTTTTTTATTCTCTTTTCTTTGTTTTTCTGCCTAACATGACAATCTGACATAACCTTTCTGCTCTGAAAATATATTAAGAAACCTTGCATTGAGCAAAAGAGAAGAACTATACAACTGAAGGAGCCACTGTATTGAAAACATAGGGTACAAAAATGCATTAGGTATTAAAAAGCACCACTAAAAATGTAGTTCTCAGCTTATTCAATACTTATCCCTACACTTTGTATTTCAGCCAGTATAGTACCAGCAGCAATTCGCTGATAGTGCAGAGCAGCAGTGACATCTACTGGCCACAATCATCCCCTGGCTGCTAAAATTTCTCTATTGTTAGAATCTCCCCAAGCTGACTTTAATACCACCTACCTGCTTGTAAATACACGATGATGAAAATACTTGGCGCCTGGAGAAACCTATGTAAGGCATGTTCTGGTGATGGAGGGGATAAGTCCACGTGAGCAAACCACATGCTGTCAAATGTAGTGGAAAAACACAAAATTTAAAGCTATAGGCCTGATATTTATCCTTTTTTTCTTCTTTGCCCTCTGGTTAATGCTCAGAATTAACTTTTTTTGGAATTGTAGAGTTTCACTGAAGGATGCAAAAATGATGGCAAAATGGACTTCATTTTTTGATTCACCAAATCCAACAAGTAACTGCTCTCTAGATAAGGACAGTATTCCACAACCTAGTGAATTTCAGATAATTCATAAGAAATAGACCTCTATTACAGGAATTTTTATTCTATTCTTGAGGGCTCCTCAAGTTGCCAACAAAACCCAACAGAAATATAATGAACCAGGTCCCCAGAGTATTTTTCAACTGCTGGAAATCCAAGGGTCAGTTAAACCAGCAGCCTGTGAAGGTTTATTATGGGGCTCATAGTCTCCAAACTCTTCACATGTGACCTGGAATTAATAAAAAATTTGTTTTTCTGATATTAGGTAGGAAAGTGAGAAAACTTTAAAAAGTTTCTTAGTGTTTAGTAGTGAGACTTCTTTCTAGGTGTCTTTGTGTGAAGGAGACTTTACAAAATTTCTGGAAAGAAACTAGTTTCTACAAAGTTTGTCTGAGTTCAGTTCACCCAACGTTTTCGCTATCTCTTTCCTGATATGGGCTAAAATATTGATTTAATTTTTTTGGCTGTAAAAGAGCCTAGGTATTTATTTTCCTTATAAATATTTACATTAGAGTTGTCTACATTTGGTGAAATTAATCTCTTTTTGGGTGTCAGGTTAGTGCTTTTAATTTAGGTCTTGATTCAGCCACGAACCATTTAATACCAGATAATCTTTAAAGTCCCTTCCAATCCAAATCATGTCTTGATACTGGGTGTACCATTTTCTGGGAAGATACTGCTCTTTGGTTAGTTTGGGGGCTTTCACAGAGAGCTTGTAGAGTCTCTAGGGATATTCACTGTTTATGCTGAGTTAATTGAATGAAGCCCTTAAACGACTTCCACAGTCAATACAGAGGTGCTTTCAGAGCTCAGAAATGTGGCAGGTAGGATGATCCAGTTTGACATATATGATCTGTCTCTGTTGTTGCTCAGGTATAGACATCAAGAGTCTGAGGGACTGAATCCCATGTCAATTAATAATGAAAGGCTTTGGATGCAAGGCAGATCTCTTTTTTGTTTACTAAATATTGAAGAAAAAAATAAATGCCTGAGCATAATGACAGTAATAATGTATTAGACCAGAGATCCTGTCTCCAGCAGTGGCCAAAGGGAGAGAGCAGCCCCACCTTACACAGAGGGGCTGGACTGGGTTGTTTATAACACCCACACAGTACCACACCTTGTGTCATGACTGTATCCAGGACGGTGGTTCATAAGGAGATATTTTCCCGGAAAATTTTCCCAGGATCTAGTACTCTGAGCTATAGGGCATGATTTCATGCATGAAAATAAACAATCCAAAACCAAAAGCAATGCCAAAACTAAAAAATGGAATTACTTCTTCTTTTCAATTTTCCAGTTGATATTTGAACCCATGGAAAAAATAAAACCCCCTACCCAGCAACCCCCCAACAGGATTTCATGGTGCTTGTTCACTCAGGGTAGAATTGGGCAAATACTAAAAAAGACATTTCTAGCAAACTTGCATTCAGATTTCACACAGGTGCTTTGTGGTTTTCATTCCTCTTTGCACCGTTGCTCATGTGGAGAAATAATTGGAGAATATTATGGGAAACATCTGCATTCGCATTCAAACAAGGGTATTTTCTGATGAACCCAGGTATCCATCATCCATTTTAGCAACCCACCAAGGCATTTCTTCATGGGTTCAGTTCACATCAAAGGGAGCATTTCTGTTTTAAAGCAGAGCTTCGTACCAGGAATATTCTTCAACCATTCCACTCACCTTGGTGGGCCAGTCACCCCAGGAAAAGCAGAGCAGAGGTGAGCAGCAGATAGTGACCCATTGCAGGGAACAGCCTGTGAGTCACCAGAGCTGTTATATGGCCTCAAATTCAGTTCAAAGGAAAATGGAAAAGTGGCATCATAAAGCAGAAATTCCCCGGACTCAGAAAATCCCCTGCTGCTTTCCTGCACAGATAACACGCTGATCCTTGGCATCATTTATATTCCCACAATATTAGATGCCTACGACTTGGTTGTATAAATCTTTGTTAGTCACCAAAGTGGTTTGTGTTGTTATAAATCAGCACCTTCCACAGTGGAAAGAGTAGGGGTTGTTTAGAATAATAAATCAAACAGAAATATTTAATATGATAATGTCTAGCAGTCATCAGGAACCATGCCTAAAATAAAATACACAATCTTAACTGCTTATTCAGGAGGACCAAGAAGGACATATTAGCAAGTGCCCAACTTTTTGTCTTGTTTAATCTAGCTACACAATGTTTAGATTTTCCCCTTTTGAACAAACAGGTAAAGTAAGGTGCTGTTATCATTCCCTTTCCCAAGCAATTAAATTAACATGTTTTTTTCTCCTATGGGATGCATATGCCTTTGTGGATGAAATTTTGGAAAAAAAATTTTTTTCTCTTTAAGTTTTCTCTTTACCTCACCTTTTCCCATAATCATGGCACATTTTGAGTCCAGTATCTTTCCCTTATTTCTGTCTTTTTGTTTTCAAAGAAGGAATTCAGGAATGTTATGTAGGTTCAAATACTTACTCAAAGATATTGATAAGTTACCAGGAAAAAGTTAAATACATCATTTACAGGAGGGAAAGTGAGATTTTTGTAGATTTCAGGGTACCACCTGAGATACTGAAGAAATACTTATTGTCTAAGCCTGTTAAGAAATTTGTTCCTGGGATCCCTTCCACTCTAATCAAAGGAGGAAAATATATATCCCAGCAGTATAATCTGTTTTAGGAGATTATTTAAGGTATTCAGGATTTTTAGGAGGTATTGCCCATTGGAGCTGCTCAGATTTGACCTGTAGAATTAAGTCCAACAGGCCATTGACATGTGAATTAAATTTGGAGTCAATTACAGTGGAATTTAACTCAAAATTGCAGACTTGTGCCTAAGTGCCACCTGAGAAGCCACAGTCAGTGAGAGCATCCACAGAAACGTGGTGATAAAAGTGATAACTGACCTCTGAGAGACCTGTGTTCACCAATTTACCAGTAGCAGATGAGGAAAAACACCCTGAAATATTTCACCTGGCCCTTGTGTAGGCAACTGAATCGAATCCTTTACACACCTGCTTTTAGAGCCTGTGTGTCAATGTTTACTGGCTTTCTGGGACTCCAGTGTCCTCTAGAGATGATGGAGATTTGATCAATACCATCAAAGGAGCCTAGGGAATGACTGTTCACCCCACTGTGGGTACTGCTGTTGTAAAGACACTTGTGTAGAGACCAAGACCCCAAGCTGTTGAAATGAAAACATTTAAACAATGTATGGAATTCAGAACTCCACACGTGTTACTCAACAGCTAAAATCAGGCAAAATCCTTGATTCCAGGTAAGCACTACATAGCAACAAATAAAACATCAAGGTGTTACCAACATTATTTTCATACCAAACCCCAAACCAGCGCTCAGCTACTAGGAACAAAATTAACTCCATCCCAGCCAAAAGCACAATGGCATTTCCATTAGGTGCTCCAATTTAGACAGTCAGAATGTTCCCCAAAGACAGAGTATCTGTGAAGAATAGAGCTCTTTCGTTATCATCTGTTGGGATTTTTATGTCATTTTGAGGGAGAAGACTTAAAAGAACTCACACATAGCAGCTAACTTTTCTGCTTCTGCAAAATTGTAAGATGAAATTTTTTTTCGAATAACTTTTTCTTAAATGCGTTGGTCACCCCATCTCTAAAAGCAATTTATTCCATGTAAAGAAGACATTTGTTTTGATGTTGAATAAAAGGCATTGATGTACTACTGTTTTGTTACTCTTTACTTGACCTTTTCTCTGCCAGTTGATTATGCACAGCTTTAAACTCCGCCAGCATTGCTTTTGGCATAGCTGAATGTTGTTAATGTAGTAAACTTCAGTCAATAATTAAAATACTTTCACACTGAAGTGCCCTTTAGGGCAATGAATTAAAAATAAACTTGGGCACATGGAAGGGTCCCTAAATGCAGGAGAAGTTGTGTCTCTGTATAGGGATTGGGTTTTGGTTTTGGCGGGTTTTGTTTGATTGATTTTACTATTGCTGTTTCTTATTGAAAAACAAGTTTTGAGACCACTGAAATTCTATCAATTCGTATCAGATATTTCACATAACTTCAGCCATGAAAATTGTTGCCCTTGTGGAAAAGATCTATTGTGGTGTTGAAAGAAATTTTGATGTATAGATATAGTTTCTTTTCTAGAGAAAAATTTCCAACCCTTTCTATTGCCATCCTGAAATTGCACATAGCCTACACCCTATATACCTCCCTCTTCAACAGTTATCTGTATTCTGGAATTAAGAGCCCAGGGTTCTAGATTCTTCTCCTGATTTAGGGAGGGAGAAACTCTTCTTCCTCGAGGATAGATCTGGTTGACTTTGTGGCATCTAGAGCTGGAGTAATTTAAACTTTTGTTTGCATTCCTTGTCTTACATAGAACAATCTTTCCAAGTAAACTTCCTGTGATTTCCACCTACACCTGGGGTACAAGCCACAGCAGGATTCTCATGATAAATCTGCTTTTGACAGACACAAATATTGAATTTAATGGTTGTATTTTAATTTGGGAAGTCAGTTTATGAGATGAGTGGTGCCTTGGGACTTTGATATGACCAGTTCCTTTAGACACGACACATTTCAATACAGGAAATATCCCAGAAGGAGTACTGGAAATAATCCAAGATATTGCCAGCTTCAAAGCAGCATCAACAGCAGCTCTCCAGTTTTTCACACAGAATTATTTGACATGATCTAAAAGCCCCCTGTGAAGGAGATTTAATAGCAATTGTCAACAACTTATTGTGGTTAACTTCTCATCAGAAACTTTTCCTGATATGTCAGTCAGACCATCCTTGCTTCTTCTTCTATTCCTAGGGGTCACAGAGCACAAATTACTTTTATTTTTTTCTTTGAAGCATATTTAGTCATATTTTGAAGCAACACTTATTCCACAAAAATAACTTTATCTTGCTTTTCTCCCCAGTTAGGGCAAAATGTTCAGAATTTCTCTTGTCTGGGGTTTTCCAAAATACTTGTCCACTGTAAGTAGTACTATTGAGGAACATCATCCATTCAAGAAGATGAATAATTAGCCAAAAGTTAATGAGAGCAGACAAAAATTTTCCTCTTAAAATTAAGGAATGTTCTGTATACTGAAGTGTGAAACTATTTTTGTTAGCATTAAAAGACAAGTTATTAATTATTTGAAACATATTTTGTAATTTCATATTACAACTATAATATACTTTAAATTGCATTTTATATACTATGTATACAATACTATGTATCATAATATATTTTGAATAAGAATTAATGAAAAATAATGAATTTTTTTAAACTTTCCTGGTCGTAATAGAATAGTAGCACCATTTTCAAGAAAAGTTGTGATGGGAAAATCCATTTCAATTCAGCAAGTGGAGTGTTCAGAAACTCATTTTATCTTCAAAATAGCCAATATCTTTATTCTGCTTGCATCTTTCCAGGGCAATGAGACTTTCCTTCCAATAGATGGTGATAGAGAACTTCCCTTAAAAAAAAAGGCAATTGACTGTTGTGGGCTTTCCTTCTCTTGTTTTTTTTGGAGTCTGACCCCAAATCAACATCAAAATAAATAGAACATTTTTTGGTGGTCTCATGATGGGACAGATTGTTGTTTGTCAACTATTTTACATTCTGTCTACTGTTCTGTTTTTGTTCCCTAGAAATAAATTTTTTCCTCCATAATCAGGAAGGAAATATGAACCTGTAATTACTATAATGCTGAACATTTTTTGTCCTACATCCTCAAATTTAATTTTGGGAAACATTTCACTCTCTTCTCCTCTTTTCCCTCTGAGCTGGCTTGATGCTGAAGCAATTTCTCCTTTTCATTTCAGTTTAAATCCTGTGTTACAGAAATGTTACCTTTGCTCTTAATCCCAGTCTTCATGTAACATACTTTTATTAATAGAAATTAACATTTAGAAGTTTCAAATATGTGAGAATGAGTGAAACAGATTTAGTTGTCCGAAATTTCATAGTCAAATAAACCAGTAATGTTTTGTAGGGAAAAATATCAATTTAGAAAAGATATTTACACATGGGATGAAGCTGGGTTTTGATATTTCAGTCATTTCAAACAATGTCCTTAGAATTTACAGGAGAAAAAAAGAAGACAAAAATAGTTTTATAAGCATCTGAAGAACCATTAAGGTTTTGTTTAAATTTTGATAAATGCATCCAAGATCATTACTTAGATATTTGACTGGATATCTTGGTTATACTCTGCCAGATGTAATGCGGTTGTAGGTGACTTGCAAGCCCCAGTGACATTCTCTAGTGTTCATGGCATTGATGAGGATGGTGGGAAAACAGGGACTGGACCTGAAAAATTCAGTGAATTCATTTCACTCATATCTTAAAGCCAAATCAGAGCAAGACAGAGCTGACTGCACTGAGGGGGCATTGATACCAAACCAGCAGTGTTGTATCCAGTGTTGTTCTCTCTTGGAAGTGATTATGTCTCACTTCCATTGGTTATTGAACAAATGGGAAGGTATTAGGTTTTCATAAACTTTCCAAAGTCTGTTTCTGAATTTGTATAAAATCATTGCTTGTGAAAGAAGGGTGCAAATTATTATTGTTCATTGTAATGGAATGAATGGAGGAACATGATGTGTTTTTATCTTGCCTTTCTAAAAAAAAAACCCAACAAACAACAAACAAACAAAAAAAAACCCCAAGTGAAAGCTATTTCGTGTGTGTGTGAAGATTTTCCTTGGAAACCTAGATTGTTTTACTTCCCCTGAAGGAACTTCAGTAATCTTACCCCAATTCACTGTGATTTGGAAGAGATTATGGGAATGCTTCAAAACAATGATAAGATCAAAATAAGATCAAAATAAAATGTCTTAGTTTACCAGCCAGGCAGAAATGTTTTACTTAAGGTCAATCTAACACTAATCTCACAGTGCCTGAGCTAACCTTTTAGGATTATAGGAACAATTTTTCATTGCGCTGGCCTTCACTTCTGTATTATTGGGTAGAGTTACAAAATTATATCTCCTAGTTGCTGCTATACTTGTGTCCCTGAGGACAGCAGCAGAGAATGATGGAAGAAAAAATGTTGAATGGGAAAATATTGGCCACTCATTCTGCTGGTATATATTTTGTTAATATTTTTTTAACAGTAGTTTTTAAATCTTATTTGCATCCTGTAGTTTGGACACAAGGTTCTAATTCAGGGGGTCTGTTAGGGTGAGAATACACACCTACCATGACCCCAAAGCAGGCAGAGAGTTGCCAGGAGATGATTTACCATCATTTTGAAATGAGTACTAAAAGCCCGGTTAAACCAATTGAAAAACTTTCATGAGCAAAACCTGTGCCAAAAAAAAAAAAAAAAAATCTGTTTTGCATAGCTGAGCAGGTTTCCACTCTGATTTAGTAACTTCATATTTGTTCTGATAAAAACCCAGCCCAAAGCCAGGTTTGTCCAGGGAAAAGTATCTTGCAAGCTGCCCAAGTGATAAGAGAACACTACTGGGGGTGAAAAATATGATGATCTTCCTGCTCTGAACATCTTCATTCTCTTCCAAATTACCATAAGAACATTAATTTGATTGTGTACTTCCTAGAGCACTGCTAATTAGTTATCTCATATTAATTATAGCAATTACATACACACCTATCTATAGGACTATTAGGCAGTTCATTGGAAAAAAGCACGAACCAAGATGTGCTTGATGCAGAGCAGCTAATCAGCCAACAGCTGCTCTCGGTCCCAGAGTTGCTAGTTAACACCCAAAATACTGTACAGAAGGGATACTTTCAAAATCCCAGCTAATAAAAACCCTTTTTAAGTCGTTGCTAAACAAATGTGTTCAGTCTGCGTGTTTCTCTTCATCTGCTAAAATACCAAAGATCTGAATTAAATACTGATGTGACTAAGCAGCAGTACAAGAATCATCAAAGGGTTGTTGTGAGGCCATATTACCAAGGAACAAACAGAATATGTTTTAGCAGAGGAAATGTAGTCTGGGCAAATATAGGTCAGTAAATCTAATTTAAACCAATAAAAAGGTGTTTATCTGCACTCTGTGAGTAGTTTTGCCTAGAAAATAATTTCTGGCCTTATCACGATTTTATATGCTGCAGTGGGTGGTGGGAAAACACTCATCCTGCCTCATGAGCTATCATAGGAAGTACCCAGAAAGGGATTTTCATCAATGAGCTGCAAAGTAGAGCATCCTGCTAATGTGTGGTTCAAGGGGTATCCCCAAACTGACATCCAGAGTGTGATGTTCTTCTCCATCAGCCATGAAATGCAGTCTTTTGTTTTACATAAGAATCTACAAAAAAAAAAAAAAATACACTTTGTTCAATTTTATGTCTCTGTTCTAACTGGCCAAAAATCACAGATCTGGTTCCTATCCCTTCACTTATACATGAGGATGGCCTGGTACAAGGATGTGCTTTACTCCTGTAAAATTTCTGACCTTCTCCCAATGCCTGTAGTGCTTGTGAGTATGAGGCATTCAGTGACCAATTCACTGGTTTTAGGAGGAGAAACCATTACATTACCTGCTCTATCTTCCTCTGAATTGCAGGCAGCAAGTTCTACCTGCAGATCTTGCATTTCTTCCATCTGGACAGCTCTCTGTCTCACTAAGGCATTACAGCAGCACTGGAAGCTGTGAGGATCCCACATCCTTTTTTCTCTACTCACATCCACTGCCACAAAACGTGAAGCTTCAGCTTCCATTATTTGGTTCTGGCTCTGTTTCCTCCACTCTGTTGCAGCTTCCCATCACACCCGACCTTCCTTTCCTGTGAAGGACATGGATCAGAGATGTTTCATCTCTATGTCTTTACTGTATCTATAGCTATATCATCTATATCTATATCATCTATATCATCTATATCATCTATATCTATATCTATATCTAATCTATATCTATATCTATCTGCATCTATATATGTCATCTATATCTATATCTATATCTGGGTCTCTACTGGATGGCTCAGCCCTTTCAGTTTTTGTGGCTATTTTTATTTTGTCCAAAGTAATTAAATTGTTTTTGTAAACAAAGAAATCCCTCGCATTTCTTTCTATGCAAATCAGAGCTCTACCATGATGAAAATCATATTTATACTTAAATTCGTCACACAGCTTCCTGTCTGGAAGCTGCATTGCCAACCCCATTTCAATCAGTTACTGCATTGCCCCTATTGCAAACCTTTATTTTTAAGTATTCTTTTGGCAGATTTGACAAGAATTAAGCATATTAAAAGAAACACATCCTGTTTGAAGTTAAAAACAATTAAAAAGAGTACAAAATTATTAATAAAATGTGAAATTGTTTGGTTACACTTAGGTCCAAGGCCCAAATAAACACCCTGGTTGTGTTTCACTGACTACCAAGGAAAGTTTGGCCATCATATTTTTAGCTGCATCAGAATTCTATTTATGTGAGGGTCTATATTTGGGTCTGAACATGCAATATGTTTCCTTTCAGTATCATTACATGTATATTCCTCATTTACAGGTTGAAATACATAGACAGGGTGAAGTTTGAGCTAAGAAAATCTGGAATGCTATTTATGCCCTATAAATTTCTCTCATCCCATTTAAAATCCAGTCCTCATTAAGAAAATCTTTTTAAGTAGAGAAAACATAGTGGCCCTCTTCTGGAGCCAGAATTCTTATCCTTAGGAAAATTAACTGCCAACAAAGTGCAAAAAGCTGGTGAAGAGTCTGGAGCACAGGTCTGATGAGGAGAAGCTGAGGGAGCTGCGGGGGGCTCAGTCTGGAGAAAAGGAAGTTCAGGGGGGATCTTCTCACTCTCCACAGCTCCCTGACAGGAGGTTGAAACTGGGGGGAATTGATCTCTTCTCCCAAATAACAAGTGACAGGATAAGAGGAAACAGCCTCAAGTTGCATGAGGGGAAGTTTAGAATGCATATTTGGAAAAATCTCTTCATTGCGAGGACTGTCAAGCCCTGTCACAGACTGCCTAGTGTGGTGGGGGGTCACCATCTCTGGAGGGATTTAAAAGATGTGTAGATGTGGCACTTGGGGGCATATTTTAGTGGCAGCCTTGGCAGTGCTGGGTTAATGGTTGGACTTGATGAATTTAGAGGTCTCTTCCAACCTAAACTGTTCTGTGATTCCATGATTATAGTAAAAACCTTAACCAGGATTTTTTTTCAGAAATGCAAGCAGAGGTATATGAACCTTTTAATTGTTCATCCCAGAGAATGAGTAACGCAGGTGTACAGCAGGCTGTGGATGCCATGCCTGCAGCAGCGCTCATGTCACATGAATTAATCGACAAGGGGGATGAATTTATGGGGCTGAATTGAAGAACTAGGGAATTTCATGTCTTTCTCTGTAGGTAAAGGTTAAAAGCAAGCTTGTACCATAGGGAGATTAGAAAACAAACTTTCAAGAAAAATGGTTTTCCAATGGCTTTTTATAAGTTTATTGTAGTGTACCTCTATTATATTTAGATACCCAAATTAGTCTTCACTGCTCCTGTTTCAGCTGTGTCTAGTATTGGGAGGGTGGTGTCTACAAGGGTTATCATTATCAGTGGTAATGGTAAAACTGCAGACAGGAAACATCTTTCTGGGTAAATATAAAACAATGTCAAATAGCTTAAAATTCCATATTTATTCTCACTGGAGGATTGCACTAATATCCAGTGTTGTCTAAGGATATCTACAAAACCAAGTTGGTAGGAAGAAGTACTCTCTCTTACTACATCCATTGATATATTTGGGAAAAACAGATGGTCCTTGAACATAAAAGATCTGAAGAATAACCTGCTCAGAAGTTATTCTATCTTCTATGAGCATGTTAGCTGGGTAAACTATAAGAAAAGTTTATGACCTATATCCCTACATGTTATAAGCTTCTCTCTACAAGATTTGCACCATGAAGTTTCCAAAATGAGATCAACTATGGATTTAATGCAGAGATATAAAAACTTGGGCGGTAGAGTGGTATGATACCCGCAGGTTATTTCAGTGTATTTCATTACATAAATGTCTTTTCATTACATAAATTGGTCTTAAACAGCAAAGTTTAGGTGAAAGTTGCATCTGAACACATTAAAAAGCCACTGCAGGGGTTAATATCCCACCTACCATACTCTGAGTTTTTAGCTGAGGTTTAGATGGTGTTAAATATCTGCTTGTTAGTTAATTCTCACCCACAAACAAACCTGAGGACTTTCTGTAAAATGTCGATTGATCAAGAGCATCAAAATCTGAGAAATCTAGTGTTCTTTGATGATGATTGATGATGAAGGTAGATTTGCTGAAATAATCATTACCAAAAGGAAGCAGTTGCACAACCTTTCTCAACAAGTAATCTTCTGATCTTCAGCCCTTTCCTTCAAAGAGAGTAGGCATGGCTTTCCTACCATAGGACAAAACTTTTCACTTTCCTATAAAAGATACAAAAGAACAGGAAAGGGATGGGTGGGAATAATTTTATATTCTGTTCTCCCAACTATCACTGACTTTCTTTGTTTCCTGGCAACTCTTTATCCTCAAATGTCTTTCTTTTTTATTTTTTTTTTTAATGAGAACTCAATAACCAACATACTTTGCACCAAGGTCTGAGGGAGCTCAACCAAAGTGAATGAATTGTTTTTGTCCCATGATTCCACAGGCACACCTGACCAGCCTCTCATTGTGGCACCCTCCTCCAACACCCTCCCTCCTCCGTCAATAAGAAACTTTTGAATGAGTAAACTGACATTATGACATTTGCCAAATTTCAATTTTGTTCAGTCAATTAGCAGTAGCTTCAGTCTTCTATTTCAATTGATTAGGCTGAAATTACCATAGTGAATTTCCATCCTGGAGGGAATGAAAGCCCTCAGACTCCGGGTGTACGTGAATCTCGTGTGCCTCTCCCAACTGAACTGCTGTAGCTAATACACTAATGAAAAGGTTATGTCAGGCAAACAGAATATGAAAAAAAAATTGAAGACAGAAAAGTTAAATAGGTTGCTTTAAACCTCTTAATAGAAATGGGATGGGGTGCTTTTTTTGCTCTCCTTCTAATAGTAGCAAACGCCTTTCTGTGAGTGCTTCTTGCAGATATTAAATGTAACAAATACAACAGGGAGTGCTTTTGAACTAGCAGATGAATTGAAACAGTGGGAAGAAAAAGGAACAGGAATGGGATGGGGGATAAGATACTTCAGACTTAATATATTGCAAAAAGAGACATAATTCTATGGGCTAAAAAAATCAATCCACATACCATCTCTTTGCTTCACAGAATGCAGGACCCCAATCACAAAAGCAATAAAAATCCATTCTCTGATGTTTTACATATGCTATTTTACTTTTTCAGGGAAAAACAAACTCCACGTACAGCCTCTTTAAAAAAAAAAGCTGGACTGTGAACAATGCAAGGGCAATGTTGTCTGCTGTGAAATCCTGAATTTAAGAGAATAAAACAAGTCCCCCAGGACCAGAGCCACTGGACAGAAAACACTCCGAAACCTTTGTTCTAATTTAAGCAGTATTGGAGTTTTCCATTCATCAGGGAAACTTCTTAGTGAGATTCTGTGTCCTCCCAACCCAGCCAGAAGGAGACAGGGATGGCAAAAAACTTTCATTATGGAATACAAAGATAGGAAGAGGTTTATCTGGCTTTGAAAGTTGACAAGAGTTAAAAATTCAGGCTGTGTCTCTTCTGCTTTCAAAAGTAGCCCTCATTCTTAAGAATAAATAGGAGCATGGCTGAGTATAAGAATAGAAGAGTCTTGATCTTGCACCACTGATGGGCTGATGTAGATCCTCAATAAACCAGTTTAAAATGGGTTCATGTGATGAGCTCAGGCAGCTGCACTGTGTGTGCCTGGAGCCATCCTCACGTGTCATTGTGAAAAAGTGCAAGTCTTGTCTTCTAACCTCAGGAGATCACAAAATCAGGCAGGAGAGAGGATTAGATTTTGACAGGACCTTGTTTACCCACTTGCCAGCACAATGCTGATTCCAACAGCCGAACTGTCTGCCAAATTATTACTTTTATCTTTTACAGGTTTTTCTGACAAATAACTGAAAAAGTATTTTGTATTGTTGTGTCAAGATGTACCATTTTCCTACTGGTTTGCATACCCTAAAAAGAAACAAGAAGTAGCCATGAAAAGGTTTCTGGCTAGGTTTGGACAAAGATTTTTTTTTCCTCTCAATTTTATTCAAGGTTTGCTTTATTCTCCCAAAGGACTCTGTCTCAATGACCAAGGTAGTAAAGACCTGATGTATCTATTTCTCCTTTGGAATTATTTGGCTCATTTTTACAAAAGTGTGGAGGAACAGAAGTATAAATCAAGATCTTAATATGATTAAACAATCACGTAGCTGTTGTGAAAAATGCCATATCTGAAACTGTCTTGGAAAAAAGAACATCCTCAGGCCAAGTGGACATGCAGACTTTCAACTTACTTATAATGGAGTAATTTCCAGGGAGCTGATTGAAGTTCTCTAATTTCCACCCATAAAAAATGGAAATGCTTCTTCCTGTTGTCTTCTTGGTCACAGGAATAATTTCCTTTTTAGAACTCCATTTTCCTGTTGTTCAAATGCTTTCACTTACCCTCTCTAACCCATCTTAGAAATCTTTCACCAGTCACCACAGGCCCTTTCAGTGCATGAGTGGGCTGTGTGTTTAAAGTTCATCCGTTAATATTCACACTGTTTCCTGAAGTGCTCCTGCCATGTTGTTAAATTCTGCTTTGAATGACATTAATTCCAGCTTATATTTGGAGGTGTTTTTCAGTTGTGTCTGTCCTTTATGAAAATTATGTTTCATATGCTGCTGTATTTCATTCCGTGGTACCTGCAGATTATGGTGGTGGAGTTCACAGCCTATTCAGTGTCTGGAGGAAAGCAGCACAAACTTTTTGTTTGTTTGGACCTGGCTCTTTAGGTGACGTCCTGACTCCAATGAAGTCAGACTAGATTTTGTCTATTCATTCACTTAAGTGGTAATAAAGAGGAGGATAAAAAAGTGTTTAAGAGGAAAGAAACTGAAAAAATTTCAGGGACCACCAAAGGTGATGACACTTCAAGATGGCTAATTTTTCATTTTCATATCATGTGGTGACTTTAAAACTGTGTGATACTTTCTAAGCACCTTGGTTTTGGTCTCCCCCCTCCTCCTCATCTCCCTTCTCAGATTGTCCCTTACATTAGCAACATATAAACAAACAACACAAGGTTTTTCAGGTTCAGAAAATGTACAGAATTGGACTTGGAACGGAAAGAAAATGACTGTGGATAACTTGTGTTCTGCTCTACCACCTCCCAGGCCAGCTTGCTTCTGGGAAAGGATGGTAACTGTTGGATGCTGAACAATGTGAAGAAGAGATGTTAATTTGATATTTCTCTAACTGAAAAAATAGCTAAAATATCTAGATGGAAATAGATGGGCTAAACTTGTCATTCTAGCCTTTTATTTTGTCACAGAGAAGAATCAGGGAACGACTGTTGTGTTACATGCTGAAATGGTTGTTAATAAGAAAATATTTCTTCCCATTTCTCCTTCTTCCTTTCCAAGCTGGAGTTATTATCATACAAACTTCCCTTT
This sequence comes from Pardalotus punctatus, assembly GCA_013400915.1. Lineage (NCBI taxonomy): Eukaryota > Metazoa > Chordata > Aves > Passeriformes > Pardalotidae > Pardalotus > Pardalotus punctatus. Next base: position 600,433 of record VZTX01014858.1, read on the forward strand.
TCACATTTTAACAATCACAGGCAGTTTGTGCACAAGTATCCACAACATTACGTTGTGAAGTATCACCCACAGTTCTTGCTTTATCTTCTCAGCTGAGCACCTTGGGTTCCATTGTGCCTTCCATGTTTGCTCTGCTTCTTCAGCACAGTCCCCAATTGCAGCTTTGTTTTCATAACCTGGTATCACTGACCAATGGACAATGACAGTAGATGCTTCTGGGCTGAAACTTTCCAGAATCTGTGAAGATACATATCTGAGATCCAAGGTTATTGAATTGTTACAGGAATTCAAACCTGTTCTCGGTTCTGCGCAGCAAAGACTTTCTTCAGCTTCTGTTGGACCATGGGGATAATCCATAGTGTTCACCTAAAAACTGGGAGGCAGTATTTTTTCCCATTAAAGGTAGGTACAAACAATTAATTGAATGGAAAAGGGAGAATGGTGCTTTTGGTGTCTGAATCTGCATTGCTATTTTTGCCAAAGTGCTCTGCAGGTCATTCAGAGACACCCTCAGCGGGGATTAGACACACAGTGAGATGTGCACATCCACTCCCAGCAGCATCATACGACCTTCAGTTGAAAGCCAAAAAATTCTCATTTTCTGTACTTCAGGAATTCCTTCTTGCAGTGTTATAGTTGTATCTGTAGGTGGATTTTCCAAGTACACTCAGTGGTCTGACTCTGTTGCTAATTACATCAATGAGAAGGAGTTTAGACCAGAACTGTGAATTTAATAAAGAGTAACACATAGTTCATTTTTGGCAAATGGGATATACCTCTCTGCCCTTGACCATTAATATGTTTTTTCAGTATGTCATTGGATATGTGACAAAAGGCTTACTATGGGAAAACTGTGATTTTTCAATATTTGTACAAATCCTGCAAATATTTTTCCCATTATTAGTACTGGCAAGTTGCTGCATGGTAAATCTTTATTGTTAGTATAAAATAGTCAGGGTGCTAAAGACATGCATGTTCTCTCTTCATAAGATACATTTCACGTATTGATATCCTTCAATGGACTTCTAATATTTTTGGAAAATATTTATTTTAGTAGCTGGTTTGCTTCCTCATGTCAGGTTTCTGTTTTATCCTCAGATACTTTTTGTAGCAGATGTTAAAATAAGGACAATGTCTGACACATGAGCTGAACTCTTTAATGTTTTTGGTCCTCATGTCTGTGGCTAAAAGAAGTAGGTCAGTCTCAGTTTGGAATTATATTTTTACCACCCTGGTTTTCAAAACAAGTTTTAAAACAGGTTGAGCAATGGCATGACTGTCCATGACTGAACAAGTGAAAAACATAATTTTCATAAAAAACCCCAAAGTTTCCTTCCAAGATGCATTTTTCTTTAACTTCTCTAAAACTGAAATGTGAAAATTATTATGTCCCCTAGGAACCTGCTAAAAACGTGTAATACAATATTGGTAGATTTTATAATTTGTTGGCTGCATGCTTTGGATGAGACAAGGACTGAACACTTTCCTGTTGTTGTTTCCATCTAATCTTCCTTTCATCCTTCTAGGAGCTCTCTTGGAGCAGAAACTCCCACAGCCCAACACTGTTCCTCACCACAAACCTCCAGATGCTGGGTGAGATTAAGAACATACAGTAAGAGAAGTTTATTATTTCTCATGAAGTCTGATTTATCAATGAAAATACGCATACACTTTTAATTTTTAATGGAATATCCTTCACCTTCCAGAGTGCCTTATCCTTTCTCATGCTGGGGACTTTCTGTTTCACTTGGAACCCCAATCTCCCATCCTACCACCTTCATCCATGCACCCTGGAGTTGCTGTGGCAGTTTTACACTTGCATATCTCACGCTGTTGTTCTTGTTTGCTGTTCTCACGTGTTGTTCTCATGACCTTGCACTTGCAAATGCTGAGATATATTGATTTAGTCAAGTTTTTCCTGTAAGAAATTGTCACAGATGTGAGGATAACTTTCTCCCCCTTTTCCTGCCTTTTTTTAGTGTACAGCTATATAATAAAGGAAGACTTAATTAATTACTTCAATACATAATAACCATTTCAACAGCCAATAATTATTAAGACAAATATAANGTTTAGTGTTTAATTGGTGTGCAACATGTAATCAAAGTTTTTTTCCAGGGAGTTGGTAGGATCACAGGCAGAAACCATCATCTAGGAGATTGTTTTTCTTCCTGGCTGGCCACTGGGGAGAGTTTTCACTATTCCATTCTCCCTTTCTCTTGCTCTGTTTATCCCCTAAAAGTAACTTTACCATTTGAGTCAGTGCATGCCATCAGTAAGACATTCCATGGATAAAACTTTGTCCATGGAGGCCTCCCTTATCCTTCTTGGTGCAACGCTCTCAGCATCCTGGTAGGTTCAAGACAAGACAAAATCCAAACAAGAATCTGTGAAACAGAGACTCAGATAAACAGCCAGTTCTGCCCCAAGCCTGGCCTGGAGATTGCATTTAAAACACAGTGAAGAGTGAGCCAGGGGAAATCCTTCTGTGATTTTGATGCATTTGGTCCTTGTTTGAGACTGGGACAAAGCCACAATCAAATTCAATGTTAACAGCAATTTATAGCACTTTTGCATCTGTCAAGTCTTAAGCTTTTATTTGTGCTTCTGATTCACGCTCTTGAGGATGTATGATTTGTAGAGCTTCTGAGTATGCTTCCTATAGAAAAAAAACCCACAAAAACCTTTCTCTTCTTTCTCCTCATTTTAAAAAACTATGGTTAAGACATATATTGCAGAATGCTCAATAATTTGCAACCATTTTTTTTCTGTTAGGTAAGACATATTCCTAACCTCTCTGAATCTATGGAAATAGTAGTGTGTGCTTGAACTATTTATATCTCTGAACATATCATTTTTCTTATCAAGTTGTCATTGCATTTTCTGAGCTGCTTGACTGGTTATTGCAGACAGAGTAAAAATATTCAGCTGCCAGGTATGCCTTAAAAAAAAGGATCTACAAAGACAATAATAGCAAGTCGTTCTAATATTCTACATTTTTGCTCTACTCCTGCTGATTACTGACAGTGCTGGTGTGTTTTTTAAGATATATTTCATTATATTTTTAATCCACTAGCTGTAGCACAATGCATTAGAACATTTTTGCTAATGAGTTTTTTTACTTTCCAAACATATCCTGTCAACGTGATCTTGGCAGGTAATCTTGTAGAATGGTAAAATCTTTGTGCTCATCAAATTGGCCACCCATTTGTGAGCTACACTATTTGACGCCCGAACTTTGATACAGATATTAACAATCTGTGTCAATATACTAGCCTGTGGCTAATTGGAATGAGAAAACAAATCTGCAAGTATGACAAGATCTGTTCCACAGATATTCCTTGCTGACTGTCTTTTGCATTGGGTTGATCATCTGAGATAATGTGGTGGAAGTTCTCTCAGACAGCCATATTTGCACTTGATATCACCATATGTTAAGTAGTTTGTACAAATGTTACCCCTACGCTGAATAAATTGTGTGACTAATTATTGTATTAACTGCTTACCATCTGAATTTGCATTCTTTCTTTCATTCATTATCAGTTTGTGGTTGCCTGCTTGATTTGCTTCCTCACAGATTAGAAATCTCTTCCGGGGTCTGACATGAATATCTGAGCTGTGGTATAATAATCACTGTCTGAAAATACATAAAAGAGGAGATTTCAGAAATCAGATATGCAAAAAAATAAACTGTATTGTTGATATTCTATTAATTGATCTCTCTGGTTTTGCTGCAAAATCTTTTTTCTTACAAAACTATGTGTATTGTGGGCTTGGCAGATCTGGGATATCTTGGTAGCTCTGGTGATGACTGGCAACAGCTAAGTTGGTCTTCAAATGAGCCAAAACTTATTGTCTGGAATGAAAATATGAAGAAATAATTTCAGATTTGTTCTCACAGATCAGCATCTAGCCTGGCAGTTTACCAGACTTGACTAATAGCTTATTCCATTAAAGCCAAAAGGAGTTTTGCCTTTGTGGCCACCAAGATCAAGACTAGCCTGTGAATTGTGTTAGTGCTGTCTGGATTATAAATCTTTCCTGACAGGTTCACTACTAAACAATATATTATGGATTTAAAATTTAAAACAAATAGTATCTTTTATTTTATGTCCTTGTTACCTCACCAGTACGCCTTACCACTTGACTTTTATTTTATTGTTTGAGAGTCTATCTTCCAATGAGACATGTGCTCTTGGTCAGGAGATAGAGTAAAAATAAAAAATATCTAAGTCTTATTCAGTTTCATCTGGTTGAAGCTTTAAACTTAGTGGTTTAGTGTTCACATGGTAGGGCACTTGGGAAGGCTCCTTGAGGGAGGGACATTCCAGGGGCCGAGTGGAAAGAACTGAACTCCACCTGGAACACAGAGAAGGCTGAGATTATCAAAAAGTTTTTGTGTCAGTCTTTACTGACAAGTGCCTCAGTGACACTGCCCGCATCACAGAAAGCAAAAGCACGGTCTGGGAGAAGGAAGAACTGTCTGCTGTAGAAGATCAGATTTGAGAAAATCTAAGGAACCAGAAGGTGCACAAGTCCGTGGGAGATGGACTTGTGGTGAGATGCAACTGCAGGTCCTGAGGGAACTGGTGGATAAAGTGGTTAAGCCACAGTCTGTCCTGTTTGAGAGTCGTGGCAGTCCTGTGGAGATCCCACTGACTGGAAAGGAAAAGCACAATACTAAAAAGGGAAAAATGGAAAGATATGGGGACCTCCAGACTGCTCAGTCTCACCTCAGTGTCTAGCAAGATCATGGAGCAGATTGTCCTGGGAACTGTGCTAAGGCACATGGAAAACCTTAAAGCCTTCAGTACCAAAAGGGGGCTTGCATGAAGGTTGGAAAAGGGCTTTTCACAAGGACATGCAATTTCACTTGCAAACTGATCTGACTTCCTCACAATTTTCCTTGCTTTCAGTCCTGATGGCACCTCTTTTATTCTTCTGATTTTCTTCTGAAAATACTCAATGGCATTAGGCAAGTCCTTGCAAATCTTTTTTGTCTATTCTTCTTCCCCAGGCTGACAATTTTCCACTGAATCCCTTTCTGAGAACAGACAGTCATCGAATTCTCAACCCACCTAATGTGCTTTCTTGACAACTTTTAACCAGAAGGTAGTGAAATGCTAAATCCTACACTCTTCTGAAGTCTTAGTATATTTGCAGTTATCAAGCCTGTCATTTCAGAAAATACAGGTTTTTTTTTTTTGTTTGATTGCATTGATTTTCCTGTGAAAAAAAAGTAGTGTTGACTGACATTAATCACCTTCCCAGCCTAATAATTTATGAATTTATAGCAGAATCATCTTTTCCTTGAATTTTATCTGTGACAGATATCAGGCTAATTGTGTCCAGAGTATCCAAAACCACCTTGCATTCTCTGAATCATAATACCATGCTAGGATTTGCCTAGACTGCTGCTGTTTTGCCTCTATCCCTGTCTATTCATCCTGTCTCTTTAAAATTCAGAGCATGAACTAGAAATGTCCTCCATCAACTCACACAGAATCCATCCAAGCAAGTATCCTGGCCTGCTGATTTAAAATTATTTATCTCTGAGAGATGTTTAACACCCTCTACAGCTACTAATGGTCTGGAAAATACTTTATCATGTTCATATGATTCAAATACATCCTCCTGTTTCTTTCAAGATACAAAACAGAAATATTGAATAAACATATCTCTCATTAAAAGTTCTGCCACCCCCCTAAGCACCAGAATTTTATTATAGCTATTATTCAGAACCTACCTTATCCCAGCTAGTCAGATTTTGCTCTTTTACTGCCTTAATTTTCTACAACCTATAACTTCCCTGCTAGTTGATAGCTGTTGCTTCCCCTTTCTGTTTGCTAAATATTGCCTTTTAATTTCTAAATTCTGCTTCCAGTCTTTTGTTTAGCCTGGAAGGTTTATAACTAATGTTGTCCTCTCTTTTCTATGTGTATTTCTGTATAAGATTTTAGGTACTTCAGTTTTTTTTAAAGACCTCCCAGATTTCATCTGGGGTTTTTTTAAACACTTTTTATATATTTCTTTATTCTTTTTTTTCTCTCATCAGAGAAGTCAGGTTTATATATCTGTTTTTACTGATGAAATATGCACAGATGGTGAAGAGATGACATTGACCTTGTATTCCTTGTCTGGCATGTACACTGATCTGTATTTCAGGTCTCTGTGCTGGAATGTTTACACCACTCAGGAGAAAAACGTGGAAATGGATCTACAGAGTAAATGGTGTGGTTTGAGGGAAGATCCTTCCGCCTCCAGCTAGAATTGTCCTGCTGAGGTGCCCACAGATCTGGTCATGAAACATGGTGTGGCTGTGAGGCTCTTGTACTTAGATTAGATTCAGAAATTAATTTGGAAGATGGTTTTTTTGTTTTTTATACCAGTTCACAAAATGTATAGCCTTATTTCATGAGGCAACTGACAACTTCCAGTGCACTGATTAATTCCTTTATTTTTCATCGAAATAAATCAAAATTTCTTACCCCTGAAACTTTTGAACACGATTTTTTTAAAAATTATTATTTTTATTTACTCTTTAGAAATACCTATGATGGTTTAAAATCATATATATATTTTACTTCTGGCTACCTGAAACTTACCACATCTATTTTCAAAAAGGATTTGTCTTGCACTGAGCATGGGAGAAGTGCATTACCTGCTACTTGTAAGCTTTAGATGAGGTGTGTGCGCTGTGATGTCTATGAGGAATTGGCCAGCACATGATGGTTTGGCTCTCAATCAACCATGGACCATTGATTTAATTTTTTTTTTTTTTTGCTTGTAAATAGGAATGTCATTGCCTTCAGCAGGCCATCAACTTGCTCAGTATCTACCAGTGTAATCTTCCTATATTTGCTGCTGTCATCCTTCTTTCTTACATTCCTGCTATTGTTATTTATGGTCAGCTTCTATCTTATTAGCTTGTTAGAACAGGGGGTTTATCTTCCTGTGTGTTTGCAAAGCACCTGCAGTGACAAGGACCATGATCCTGACATGCTGCATAAATAACAACAGGATCCTTTGCTGTTGGGATCATAGATATTGCTGAAGGCCTTCAAAAGGAGGCTGAGGGGCAACATCATTATTTTCTCCAGCTTCATGAGAAGGAAGTGAAGAGGGAAGTGCTGATTTCTTCTCCCCGTTATCCAGCGATAGGATGCATGGGAATGGTTCAAAATTGCCCCTGGGGAGGTTTAGATTGGACAAGAAGCATTTCTTTTCTGAGAGGGTGGTAAAACACTGGAATAGGCTTCATAGAGAGGTGGTTGATGCCCTAAGTCTGTCTGTGACTGAGGCGTTTGGACAATGTCCTTAACAACATACTTTAACTTGGTCAGCCCTGAATCACTTGGGCAGTCAGATTAGACGATATTTAAGTCCCCTCCAATTTAAATTTTCATTCTATTCTATTCTATTCTATTCTATTCTATTCTATTCTATTCTAGCCTAAATATATACCAAAGCTGTATTTGGACATCCATAATACGGGTGGATTAGTCTCCATTTTCCTAAAATGTCAAATCCTAAACCTGCTACTGATTCTGACAAGATTTGGATCAAGTAGTGTAGAAATAAATGGAATGAGGGTATTAACAAATGGCAGTGTTGGACCACACTGGGTCCTGTTCCTCCAGGCACTTGTTTAATGTGAGGTTTTTTCCATTAGAAGGGCCAAAGTAAGAAAAACACCTAACAGCCATCAGAGACCTTTTCAGATTTCTTTGCAGAGGTGACAGAAACACCATTTCCACTTTTAATCTCTCCATGATGTGACCTCGAGAACAAAGTGTTGTAGTGGTCTTTGCACAGGGTCTGACCCTATATGCCCCAACAATTGCAGGAACTCTCTTCCTGCCTGTTCTCCAGCTGTCCAATCCCTGATACCTGCCTGTCTATTTCTTTGTCATCCAGCAACCTGTCAGGAGAAAAATAACAACTCACAGCAGCACCTGTCTTACAAAGCCCTAAATCTCAGTAACTGAGATGTCTCAGAGTCTGTGATCTCTGAAAAGCTGAACAGGTATTGTTAAAAACTAACCAAATTTGATTTAAACTGCAAGTTTGGTATTCAGCTTCTTTGAGGAGTGTGTTATTGATGCTGGAAGGTCTCTGCATTTTGCAAATCTCACAAAGTATTTCTGAGTCTCACAATATGCTTACAAATCTCAAAAGAGTTTCACCAATTAAGTCAATGAATCCCGAATGAAAAACTCAAACACTTTCACTTGCAAATCCTGACTTTCTTTCTACAATTCAAGGATAAGAAGGGATTTACAAAACCTATACTGTCAAGTACTGAAGTAATTTTGATTCTCAATATGCCTTGTGGCTATGTTTGAAAGAATAAGCAAGCAAAAAGTTGCTGACATGATGTCAAAATTCTAAAGGGTAAAATCCTTCCAGCTGAAAGGAAAAGAAACAGAGAAGGAAGCTCAATACTGCCCATGAGGATTTTTCCTCATGATGTCCACTCCTTGGTTAGGTCCAGATCAAGGAATAATGTATAGATCTCCTTAAAGCTGTTAAAACCAATGCTGTTTTCCCCCACAAACTGAATTAGAGCAGCATAGATCAGGCTATATTAGCATGGAATGGAATAGTGGCAATTGGAAGGGATCAGCAGCAGTCTTGTAGTACAACTGCCTGGCCAGTTCATGGTTCACCAAAAGTTTAAAATTTATTATTGTTAAGGGCATTGTCCAAATGCCAAACTTAGCTGAAGGGATGTTAGGCACCATAGCTGGGGGTGTATTTGTCCTGAATCTCTGAAATATAACCTCAAAGAATCTTTAAATAAGAATCTTGAATTGCAGAAAATTTATTTTTCCAAGTTATCGCTAATTTGAATGATATTAGTATTCAGTTCACTTTTACACTTGATGATTATTGCTATGTATTTCAGTAAATATATATTTAATTGTGCATGCTTGTGATCCGTGGCCTATTTCAAACCTTTGTATGGCTTAATTTCTATATTTTTTTTAAATTTTCAATTAGTAGACAGTTCATAAAAACTAAAGTGAATTTTGTATCTAGTCTCTTGGATCTGCATGAAAACCAGGGAAAGATTTTATGCCTGCCTAATTTTATGAGTTTATAGTGCAGCTATCCATATGTTTTCAGGTATATTTAGTATAGACACATACTACTCATTTTTAAAATGTATAACAATAATACCACCGATTCCATGCATCCTGCTCAGAGCACTTCATCAATGTGTTCAATAGAAACTAATCTGACCTTACATTTAATTAAGTCCATAAAAATTTGTATTTAACTTAAAAAATTCTTCAGTATTACTTATTCTCACCACACGAATCAACCAGCACAGCTTCAATACTGATTCCAATGGCAGATTTTAAAGGCAGGCATGAAGTTCCCATCAGAATATTACCAAATGCTGAAGAAATTTATTTGATCACAGATACACCCTCAAATTATTCATCACATGTTTTACAAATAATTTTGAAAACTCCAATCATTAAGCCAGTGGCTTCTGACATGTTGTGGATACTTTACATGGAACCTGCACTTTATTCTCCAGAATTGAAATTTTTGCATTTTCTTTTTGTTCTAGCCACAGGACTTATCAATGTACACAAAATTGGAGTGGTGTAGAGATGGTTCCACTAAGACCCCTGAGAAACCACCCAGATGGTTCCCAGAACTGGACACAGCACTCCAGATACAGCCTCACTAAGACTGGTTAGAGGGGCAGCATCAAACTGAAAACCTTCAAAGGAAATCAATTCTATTTCCTTATACTTCATCACCTACTAGTTTGATAAATCTGAAAATATTCCTTTAAGAAAGAGAGTAATTTACTCTTGTAAAAGCAGTTATTGTATTATACAATAATCTTCAGACATTCTTAGCAAGATTAAATAAATTTTATTTTTAATAATGAATGACTAAGAACTAACATGGCAAAAATCAAGGTAACTGATGTATTTTTCAAGTACGTGGTCTACAGCCATTTGAAGCCCATCAGCTTATTGATCTTATCTAGTTCAATGGCTTTAGATCAAAGTACAGTATTTACAAGAGCTTTTATTTGCAAGGCATTTAGAAACAAGTTCAGATAAGCATTTACAAGTGCCACGAGTGTTCAGCCTACTGATAAATTTAAGTGTACAGACAACACGTAAATAAACATTTATAGGTCAATGTTTATTGTGTTACATAAAGCAACTTTGTATAATCTTCTGTTAATAGATTTTTCATCACAGCTATACCATTTAAAAAATGCTTTTACTTACTGCCTAATATCCAAACCAGCAGGGAATTAAACAGCGGTAGCAAAACAAAATGTTATTTGATTAAAGAAAATTATTTTCTAAGAATGTTTTCATGTTGCCGCAGTGTTCCTACTGATGGCATATTATGGCAAGAATATAAGACTGAACTAAGAATTTTACTGAGCAGCATTAGATGGCAGTCTTGGATGTGTTGTACAATAAGAATCTAATGTGCCAAAATTCAGAGAAATGGTACGCTGGATTAAAAGCTGCTTCTGCAGTTGTATTTGGCATCCCTGTTTAAATGGGTTTAGATCCCATAGCTTCTGTCATCTGTCACAATAATAATGCTCTGGTCTGACTAGCACAAAAGGAAATATTAGAAGAGAAATTTTCAGACACACTGAAAAAAATATGCTTTTGAATAATATGGATACTTTATTATTATTATTATTATTATTACTGGTATTGTTATTTGAGTCAATGTCTGTAGGTACTTTTCATGGACTTTTCCATCATTTTCTTTCCTTTTGAAAAGAGCCATGTATTCTTTTAAGGCCTTCAGAAACTTTTCTGCTACAACCCTTTAGAAAACCCTGTAAATATTGGTTGTGTGGTATCAGCCCACAGAACCTGGTTGTTTCCTTTGAAATTATTTTCTTCAAATTCGTTCATAATCTCCAGTCCAATTACAGAACAAAAGGACATTCAGAATATAGATGAAAGCAAAGGCAGCCTCACACTGCGTTTTTGTGTGTGTAGGTTCCTCCACTTACAGCTGCTGTCAAAGCCTTTAGCATCTGCTCATCACATATGATTTCTGGACCTGGACTTTTTTTCTTGGCTGGTGTCCTTGCAACAGTGATTTTGAAAACTGGTGGAATGTCAAGCTCGGGTTGTGGAGTCTGCATGTACACAGTGTGTTCAGGACTGACAGTAGTGAGGTTCATCTGCTCTGCCCGTTCTTTGACGTAATTAAATCATGCAGTGTGGATCATTCATTCCTTTTCCATATTTCCATATTTCCAAGTTAGTTTACATGAACTTCCTGCAGGACAGTGTTTCTAGAAAATGCTATCAACTGGAATAGAGTTTTGTGACGTGGCTGCTGAGGTCATATTTACAGGTCTAGAGGAAATAGATGTCAGATTGCCACCATGAGTTAGCGACTTAATGCTTTGTGCAGTCACAGAATCATGGAATGGTTTGGGTTGGAAGGAACCTCAAAGATTGCCTCGTTCCAACCCCCCTGCCATGGGCAGGGAATGAATACAAATCAGCAGTAAGGTTTTGAAATGCATCTCGTCACACACAGGTTTAACTGTGAAGTGGTGTCCAGTGGCATGACCTGGACAGTTCACGGATGAAACTCAAGTGGAGAATGAGTTCCCCCTCATACCTAATGTGCTTGAAGTTTCCCTTTTGGACCTGGCTCAATACTCAGTACAGACATGACTGCACAAGTAAAAGATGACAAAAAAATGATTACAAATTTATCACAATGGGCTTAGCTCACTTAATTAAAAAAAAAAATCAATTTTTATATTTTTATTTGCATATTTTTTGTATTTGGCACAAAAAAGTTTATTTGCTTACTGTTGTATTAGCATTAATGTTATTAGTTTAAATACCTAACTCCTACATAGAGCTTAGAAAGTCTCACAGTGCTTTACAAAACAGGATCCTCTCATTATTCCTACTGTACAACTACCAAAAACAGGTGCAGGAAAGATTAAGTGACTTCAGAAATGTGTCCTTGTAGGCCTCTATTAGAGAAAAAATAAACCCAAGACCAGTGCAATTACAGCCCAGTACACTGTCTGCTAGCCACAATCTCTTTTGGTACATCCCATTTACCTTGGCTACACAATACAAAATAAAATATTATTGTGATTTATTATTTTTTCTTATTAGTGGAATAAATATTATTTGTATGGGGCAAACTGTGATGTTACAAAACACAATGTTAAGCTTCTTGAAGAAACCCAAGTCCAACTGCATCCTGGAGGTGTAGAATCACAGGACAATTTGTGTTGGAAGGGACCTTTAAAGTTCATCTGGTCCAAGCCCCTTGCAGTAAGCTGGGACATCGTCAGCTAGATCAGGCTGCTTGGAGTTTTGTCCAACCTGACCTTGAATGTTTCCAGCAAAGACTGAGGCAAAAACATTGAATGCTTCAACCTTCTTCTTATCTGCTGTTACCAGTTTTGTTCATCAGGGAGGAACACTTTCTTTGGCCTTTGTGTTCTGGCTGACAGAGGCCTCTAGAAGCCTCTCCTATTATTCTTTGCATCCCTTGCCAACTTCAGCTCCAGTACTGCATATTTTTCAAACAGGGTTTTTTTTTTTAAACTTCTCAAAGAAATTCATGTTATCCCAGCAGCTCTATGGTCTTCTGAATTTTCTGTGGTTTTTTTTTCTTTTCCTTTTTTGTTTCATTTTCTCCCTTAATATATTATCAAATGGTTTCATGTATTTGTCATGTACCTGTGCTCTGTGTTGGTTGATATAAACTGCACTTTAGAATATTTTTCCATGAATACAAACAGTTCTGAAATAAAGCTTTCTCAGAGTACCTGCTCACTACGAAAGTAAAGGGAAACCTCTTTCCAGGAAAGCCAACTTTTCAAATGACTGAACATCCTGGATTACATGAAAAACAACATCTAATTTTAGTGGACCAATCCTTTCATGTGATTTTGGGCATATAAATAATAAGGAAACCTGAGAAGGGGAAAATCTTGGTCCGTGATACAGTAATTAGGTTAACATGAGCATAGAGGAGAACTAGACAATAGGAAAAGGGATCAGAAGTCATAAAAGCCCAGCAAGCTGTCCACAGGCTATGCAGTAACAATATTTTTGTTTTGACTGACCAATAGTTTAGAGAATATAAATTAAAACAGAAATTCAATCTTCTGTCACGTATGGCTTTACTGTCCCATACAGATGTGAGATTGTCTGAGCTACACTTTAAAGGTGTTTATTTGATTTTGTTTTTAGATTTGTATTTAAGCTTGCTGTAAGAATCACGTACAAAAAAATGAATAGTGTTCTTGTCTAAATTTTACACATGTAAAAAACTCCTCAAGGAGAAAGGAGGGGAAAATATTTTCCTTTTTCTACACCCAAACCACTACCCAAGTTGTGTGTCTGAAAACTTTAACTGCCTTCACAGATAAAGCAGCACATGAGAAAATCTTCCTATCCCTTCATTATAGTCTGTGACGATGTAGCAGAAACATCTGCTTCAAGTTTCTGATTTTTTTTTTTTTTTTATATAGGGGAAACATATAGTGATGTTATAGTTTTTAACATTTGATGTTATGCCTTTGCCTAAACACCATATCTTGTCAATAGACAAAAGGTGATTTCTGGGCATGACTAGTCTTATTGTAAAGTTATTTTACAACAGATGAGGTGAATCAGACTCTTAAAATTTCTGATTGACCATCTTCATTAGCAGTAAGGCTTGGTTTTCTAAAACCCAAAACCTGCATAACAGACAGCTGATGTGCCATGAGATTAATTCCACACATGAGTGACTTAACCCTGGAGCTACAGTAGGATAACGTGGTTATTTTTGGACTAAAATAAATCCATTATGTACCCAAGGCTTTTTTACTAATTGAAATTGGCATGTTCCCATGAAGGAAATTTTAGTTTTAATGAATTTTCCAACATATTTTTTTACTTTTATTTGATCAAAAACAAGTACAACTCTTCCAACAAGTATGAAAACACTGGACTGACTCATCCTGAATGGAATTCCCAGCTCCAGTGCACACTACACTCTAATTCTGTGTATTCTGTATAACTGTGTGGAGGATGGCACAATCCTATATCGAGGTATTGATGAAGGATATTCATATACATAGATACAGCTCTGTTAGGGTGGGTCACTAATTTTATTTCCCTGATTACAAGTTTAATATTCAGTTAAGACATATATTTAGAGAAATAAAAGGTATTTGTTTCCTTTAAAAAGAAACCATTAATAAAAAAGATTATGTTTTTCCTTTTCAGCTATTACTGAAATATTTTGCTTTCCAGCTTCTGTAAACACAAAAGGTGATATCCTTCAATATCTGAAAATGTACAGAAAAATAGAAAGATTAAAAAGAAAAAAAGGGTAACTCTTCAGTTGTAGCTATTTTTACACCTTTTGAACTCCATTTACAGAAATTTATATTAAGACTAAATATAGTAACTCTTTTTGTAAACTCTTCCAAGCCTTGATAATGCCATGATATCCTGTGGAAATGTCCATACTTGACACTTTTCAAAACACAAATAAACTGAATTAGAACTCATCTTAAAAATTACTGCATATTATATAATAGGAAGACTAAGACTAAGAACTAATTTAAATTATCCTCAGTTTAAAAATTGGACCATGAAATGTAGAAAATTGAGCTTAACCTCAAAAGGAACCAAACGAGATTCAAATAGCCCATGAGCACCAGGCAACAGAGAATCTGAAATTCAAATGATATCCAAATAGCATCTCTTTTATTTGCTTGTTTGTTTGTTTGTCTTGTCGCAACAAATGCTTGAGTTTATGGGTTACAGCTAAGGTCTGTACACTCCTGTTTTCATCCAGATTTTGAACCAGGCAAATCACATACTTATATATCTCAGAAAAAAAAACAACTAACCAAACAAACAAACAAACAAAAATCAAAAACAAAAAAAAAACCAGACCAAAAACATTTAGGAGAGAAGGAAAGCCCATGTAAGCACAACATAGATTTAGATAATCCCCATAGATATGCTGAAGCCTTCCAGATTCATGAACAATAGAATTTTATAACAATTTTTCACTTGCATTGTATAAATTGCAATCTTTGCTTTGTTGACAGAAACACTTTGTATTCATGAACTATGTTTAGTTTAGTACTGCTTAGAATTTCCTTTTCCCCTCTAAATGCCAATAGAATAAAAAGACAAAGTAGCGATGTTAAGCTACCATAACACACAAGCTCTTGTTTTGATTACTCCTCTCTCTTTTAGCCATTATGTTTGCCCACCCGGATACTTTCTGCCTGTTTTATTTTGTACAGTCTTGTGGAGAAGTCAGAACAGCCACTGATATTTCAGTGATCATAGTGGAAAAGGAAAGATTATGTATAAAACAGCAGCAGTGTATTTGAGTGGGGTGAGGCAAGAGAAGGGAGAGTTATAGGTTCAATTCGTGCTGATAATGACTTTTAAAGTGTAAAATACAAGCTTGTGAGTATAACAAGTTTGTGAAACTATAAAATAATTTTCCAGTTTCATGCAAACCAATGGACACATTTTTAAACCCATGTTCTGACAGGTTTGGAACAAGTTCTTAAAATGTGTTTCAAAATGCCACCATTAATTTCTCCTTTGAAAGCATGACATAAATGTTTGTAGGAAAAACATTGTCTCTGTCTTTGGTAGGCTCACTGCTTTCACACTGATATTCTCTAACTTGAGGGCTCCAAATTGAATATCAAATTTCATAAGTCACATAACTGAAGAATCTGGAATATTTGAAGATGCTGAACAATTCCAACTCTTGCTGACTCACCTGAGAGCAGCTGTGCGAGCAAACAACTCACAGAGGAGAGTGGGAGCCACCCGAGCATCTCCATCTGCTACCAAACACTGGATGTGCTTCAAAAACTGACTGGTATAGAAAAATAATGGTGAAAATGTGGCAACAAGACTCTAGTGGACTCAGAACAAAATTGAGTGTCAAGATCAAGCATTTATGCTAAGAACCTATTTTTTATTAATTCGTAGTATTTTAAACACCCTTGTGGAGCCCTGCTTTATGTCAGGTGCATGTTTCAAATGTTTTTTGATTCTAAGTAATATATTAGTGAAACTCTCTGGTTCTGCTCTTGGCTTGCTTGAAATGTTTATTCTACTGAAGAGTGCAGATCTGTTATAGGCAATTCTGAGCAGATAAGTATGAAGAACAGGTTATTTCTGCTAATAAAAACATCTCGTTCAACACTAAACACTTGGCTTTGGTTTTTTTGGTTGAAATTATTTTCCCAAATCAATTCAAATATGGAGGACATTAATATTGACCTTTCTTTTTTTTTGACAAATAAATTCATATGTTGGCTCATTCCTATCCTGTTTGGAAATTACCTTCAATCCACTACTTTCAGTGCATTTTAATTCACCTCTCAATAATCCATTGACTTTTCTGAAACTCAGGACACTGAAAGTAATAAGAAAGATGATTAATACCCACATGTGGAACTGCAAAACAGTTAGACTGCATTTACGTCAGATGTATATCTATGCCATGACAAAAGTACTTCTTGTTGCATTTAATTCTGTGACAGAAAAGACATAATGAACATAATAACTTGGAAAATTGTTTACAAATCTTTTGAGCCCATTGTGAGTAATGTTATATCAAAGGTGATTGTAAGCTGTGAGGAGGAAAGGTAACAAACAATAGAGATGGTAAAATAATGTTTTATGAAATATTTTTCTTACACAGCTTCCAAGATTCACTGCAGATTGCAAGTAAAATTAATCGATTTTTAGATACAGCTTCCAAGAGCAGTAGGTTGACTAAAGTCAGATAGGAAACTAAGAGTAGAAATGTCAATAAGGCTTTCCTCTCCTCCACTCGAGCCATGAGGTCTCCATTCTGGCTTTCAAGGCAAAACTAACACTATCATGTAATTATAGTCTTCTAAGAATTTGAAGTTAATGGAGTTTGGAGATTGGTCTCTCAGACCTCAGACTTGAGGCTATAATGCCAGACTGTCAACTCGTCTAACAACCCCATTTCAGACCTACAGTGAATATACCATAGATGGGGAGAACAAAAAGATCATGGTGCTTTTGCAGACTTGGATGCTGTAGTCCAGTGTTTGATTGGCAGAGAAATCTTTTAGAATTTGGCAAGAGGTAATTTTTTTTAAGTTTCAGCAGGTATACCCTGATCCTATTGCCCATGTAATTAAAAAGGTGTCATACTACCTTAATAACGGTCTCATATGTTCATTATTCATTTAACATCACACCTACCCCAGTATTTTTTCCCCTGTAGAAAGCAAGTTCCTATTCGAAAAATGCTGAAGTGTAGATTGAGTGACATACGGGAGCTTTTGCTATCAAATGACCCCTTGACACTCAGTAATGAAACCAGTCTTTGCTGTTTGTATAAAAAGAACATCCAATTTTCAGGGAAATGTCAGTAGGATTTTTTTTCTTTTCATCACCGTTAATTTTTTTATTTTTATTTTGAGGTTTTATCATCACTTAACTCAAATGTTTACATCAGGAGTTGCATTTTCAGATAACAATGAACAAATCTGAAAAAAATATATTGAAGTTTTGACATTTTTTCTTATCTTCTGAATGATTTTGCTTGCAGATAGGAATGGGGAGGAGGGAAGTTAGGAAAATGCATGCAAACAATAAATATGCCTCTCTAGTAGTCATAAACTGACATTTTGCTTATGAAGAATGCACTACCTATGTGTACTTTCAGGTGAAGGAACCCATCCTTGCAGTTCACGGAGGAAATCACAAATATGTGGGATCTGCATTAAGGTTGTGTGCACACACAAATGCCAAAACAAACCCTACACAGAGCTATGAAAATGGGATTAGTCCTTAGTGGCAGTGGTGACTTTAGGAGTGATTTCCAGGGGCCCTTTAGCCATTCTTTGGGAATCTAATCATGATGGTTGGAGTCAGCTCAAAGTAGTGACCCTGTGGTGTGACTGATGGACTGAGCAAGGGTTGTTGGTTCCCATTGAAGAAAAATCTGAACTATGTAACTGCTCTGCAAAAAAAAAAAAAAATCCCTACCAAGTTANTTTGGTTTCTATTTGAAAAAAATCTTAAATATATACATCCCTAGTAAAAAAAAAAAAAAAAAAAATTCCCTACCAAGTTACTTGCAGAAATGACAGCTAAATGAAGCCTTTGTTCGTCATGGTCTGCTGGCAAAGGCAGTCTCCCAGCTGAAAGATACAGTGACTCCAAAGTTCCATCAGGGAGATGAAGGAAACATCTCAAACTTCCCATCTGAGCATCCACTATGTTGTATTTTGTGCACTTGTGGGAAAATTTTATCTTTTTCGGTTTCACCTATGGCAGGTGTCCTACTATGTGAAAATTAAATGTTCATTAGCATTGAAACTAAAAAACAGGTGCCCCACTTCTAGAGCACATGTCCTGATTACCCTGATAAAGACCAATTCTCTTTGTCTCCAAAGACTTTTAAACATTAAATGCAAAGTAGAACAGCACTAGCGGGAAGAACTGGGGAAGAATGACGTCTCAGCGCTCTTGTGTCAAGTTCATTCTTCTGAGAAGTCAGATACCTGCATTCTAACCTATTTTTCCAGGAGAATATGAGGATTTTAATAAAATGGAGCAATGTCAGTGGGAGACACTGAACATATCCCTCCTTAGAATAGTCTTTTGCATAATACCTGTAGGATGTTCCCATTGGAGTGTCTTTGGGTGGAGGGATGTCTGCACTGCAAGATATCATTGGAACAGTTAATTCTACTTTTTAAAAGTACCCTATCAAACCTGAATTTGAAAAAAACTTCAGGATGTTCAAAGAAGTCATTTTTCTGGGGGCAGGAAAGCTGTTAAGTGAAAAGCAAACCCTCTGGATGTAAAGATTGTAATATGAGCTGCATTTATTACAGATATTGTTTAGGGCCCCTTTGCTGGTACACGGACACATGAGGAATGGAATCCTGGTCTCAGATCTAATTTTAGAAAGACAGTCACTTCTTTAGCTTGGGCCCAGTATAGTTTAACTTGTTGATAAATGGCTTGGGTGATGGGACAGATGCCTTCTCAGCAAGGTCACTGGGGACACAAAGGAGCAGTGGTCAACAGCCCAGAGTTGCTGTGCAGCCCTTCAGAAGGACCTCAACCGGCAGGAGACATGGGCAAAGAGGGACTGGACAGAGTTCAGAAAAGGCAAATGCAGGTTTCAAAAACCAACTGGACTATGGATGGCCCTGCTTGAGCAGGGAAGTGGGACCAGATGACCCACTAAGGTCCCTTCCAACCATCCTACAGTTCTGTGACTCAGACAGAGTTTTCCAAATCACAGGGACATGAACTGAGGCCTTTCATTGCCTGTCTCTCTTGATTACTCAGAGTTTGTATTGGTAGATTAGATGTTGGAGATGAATCTGTGTAGGAAACAAACACTCATGAATCCCACAGCCACTGCTTCATCCACTGGGTTTCGTCCAAATGTCTTACTCATCTTTCCTTCCATGAAGAATCACTCAAAGCTGACTGGAAAATCATGTCTCAGACAGACACACTTTGGGGGTTTGTCCAGTCCCAACAGATTTCTAGAACTTTGAGCAGTTTCCTGTTGTTGACCCAAGGTCATCTTACCTGATACCTACTTAATATCCCAACATACCTGAAGCTCAGTGTAACAAGAGCTGGCACAGAAGAGAAACTTAAACTGAAACAGATGAAGACAGACTGTTGCTTGCAGTCAATTGGGATTGACAAGGGATTATGGAAGGTGAATAGAGTAACCAAAAGAAAATATAACAAAGGAGAGTTATAATTGCTGAATAAACAACCTCCCTGCCTTAAGACTTGAGTAAGGGAATAAATATGCTTCCAATGGGAAAAATATCCTTCCTAGCTCTGTGTTAATGACACCCAAGAACAACTAGATTAGTGTGTTCATTGTTTAATTCAATTTAATTTAAAGCTTGGCCACTGCTATAATCCTTATAAGAAGTATCTCATTAGCTGAAAAACATTGTAGACTCAAAATTATGTGCATACATGTGTTTATAAAAAGAAATAGATTCAAAGCTGGATGGTAAACAAGGACCTAGTAGACAGCAATAGGAACTTCTGGTTTATTTCTCTGTGTTTCAGAAATAATACAGTGCCTTTTTAATATGACCCCATATCATTGAAATCAAAGGGAATGTGACTAATAACTGCGGCACACAGAGAAACTCTCCATTAAGGGTTGATTAAAACTCATTCAAGTTGCAAAACTCTTGTTAGCACCAAATTTCATGCTGTCAGCAAATTGGTTGGGAAAAAGCCCTCCGTTTCACTGTGATATTTCAATGTATTTCACAGAGAGACAATCACAGAAGTACTCATGCATTCATCACACACTGAGATTCTCAGCAATACCAAGACTTGTGTGGTGCTTGCTGTTGATGTGAAGCACACTCCACAAACAGGAGCCAGTGGCACAAGTCTGGGCCACACAAGAACAAATACTGTGACTTCATATTGTCATCTCAGATTGCCTTCTTGCATCTTTCTAGTCAGGATGGAGGAATATAAGGTGTACAGAAATGTTGTTTTCTTTTGCATATGGAAAATAGATTCTGGGCAAGACTGCATATCATAGTTTCATGACTTTAAAATAATTATTCCTGTAGTCCTCAGTGGCTGACACTTCTATTGACCTTCAGTTAAGAGGAAAAAAGGCCTGTTTCAATCCTGTGAGGCACTAAAAATTCAGAATTATCTACTGCAACCTTGAAATGCCTTTCTACCATTTCATCTTTACTACTTTTCTGACAAAGTTTTTAATCTTGTAGAAGTTTCTTTTTGCACCTTAATTGATCTCCACTAAATGCTTTACATAAACATTAATGTATTTCCAAATCTGTCAGTCTTTCCTCATACAACAGGCCTTCCCCCTCACCTGCTGTAGTTCACATACAGAACAAACATGTGTATGATGCACAATTCATCCTCAGACATCCCACCCCAAAAGTGTTTGTAGTTTTGTGCATGTTTTTCATTGAAGTATCTCATTATGGAAGATTACAAAGTCATTGCAGCACCTAAGAAATTATTTTATTCACCCCTAAATACTTGATTAAATTCTGAAGATCAAGGTAGAATTAGCTGCAAATTTGGGCCAGGATGCTCCAAGAGATCAAACTGAGATTTAATTGAAAGCTACTGGCACAGCACAAATTATAGGCATTCTCCTCTCAATGTAACCCTTCTAGTGTGTAATTATTTAAAACAAATTTGAGAGTTCATATTGTTTAACCATTGCCATGCTAGTCAAAACTTCCTAGAGATGTAAGCAAAGAAACGGCACACTGGGAATTTCATATCCAACATATTGTCTTTCTCCTGGCCTCACAGATTATAAGGAAAAGCTGATGGGAAAGAATAAACAGACAAAAAACCAGAAAATCCTTCCCTGCTGCAGCTGGATACAGAGACCTTCATAGGATTTTGGACACTTGCCTTACCTTTCAGTTGGGAGAGGGGAAGGAGGAAATGGGAAACAGGCAGGAAGTGCAATTCTGTTCTTTGTTTTCCTTAGTCCCAAGAAATGTTTGAGGTCCTGATGTTCCCTGTGCTATTATGTACAGATGACTCCACAATCCAGGATTGTCAGTACAGGAATCAACAAGTAAAGATGCAGCTCTTGCTAAATTTATTCTTCCCTGCTATACTGCTCCAGCAAATAGAGAGATACCTCACAAGGCTATAACAGCAGATCTGATTAAGAAAAATAATTTTGTGATGTTCTTACCAAACTACCCACAGATCCTTAATAGCCCCTGTGACTAAGATCATTGTACTTTTTCATCAGTTTGAAAGATCCATTAGGTTTTTATCAGGAAATATTGAAAAAGTTGAATTTTTTGGTAGAATTGTTATCTAAATTTTACCACACAAGAATCCTAAAGTGAGAAAAGTCATGGATAAATGACATTTAAAAAAAAACAAAACTGTTTTTTTGTAAATTTGTTCCAGCACAACTTTTCTACTAAACAATTTTTTTTTCATATTTTTAGCAGCATATTGATTAAAATGGTCCTCAGCTCAGAGCCTGTGTGGTTTATTAAACTAAGTCACCCTGTTTATCACATGCAGACTATGCTTTGAGCCAGTAACCACCTCTGTGCAGTGAATGATGAGCTGGTGATTTCTGTTCTTTTACAACTGCTGGATCAACTTTATTTGCTAAATATAGTTTCTATGTCAACCCTTAAGTGCAAAATGAAAACTATATCACTGCATGCTAAAAATAATAAAGAGGACCCAGGCTCTGCCATCAAAATGGAGTTCATAACTCCAAATTATGTGGTGCAAAAAGAATGGAAGGAAGAGGAGAAAATTCCCTGAGAGAGCAAAAGCTGGGTTGCACGTGTGATGTTGTTGTCAGCAGCTCTGTTGGGTTTGCATGTCAGGGTTTTGACAAGGGCGGGGCAGGAATAAAAGGGTGGCTCCCCTGTGTCCTACAGATCCAAGGCCAGCCAGCTCCAAGACAGACCCACAGCCACCATTCCCCACCTCCCTGCACTGCTGGAGGGTGAGGAGGAAGTAGAGAATTCAGGAATAAAGTCAACCCCATTAGGAAGGAGGAAGATGTTTTAAGATTAGCTTTTATTTTTAATTATCCTCATCTGATCTGATATGATTAAATTATTTTCCCCAAGTCAAGTCTGTTTTGCCTGTGACAGTAATTGCTGACTGATCTCTCCCTGTTCCTTACCTCAACCAACAAGCCGTTTGGTATATTTTCTCTCCCTTTTTCAGCTGAGGAAGGGGTGACAGAATAATTTTGGGAGACACCTGACATCTAGCCAAGGCCAAGCCACTGCAGTCACCCCACACACCACTCCTGGCCAGGAGAGAAGCTGAAAGGAAACTGAAGGTGTGCCCTTTCCCTCTGACTTCAGAGCACAGAAAAACACATTATTACACTTGCATAAAAGCCAGAAAAGCTTCTGAATGACAGTTTCCAGGTAAATTCTGTGAATTTAGAAAGCATGAATTACTTTATTGTTGAGCAAACAAACCCTCCGCCCTTGTAAGACAGTTGGATGTGGACAGAAGGCAGCAGAAGTGCCTGAGAACTGCCATGGTTTCAGCACACCTCTTCTGCCCCTCAGAGCAGGAGTTTGGTGATAAATCATGAAAAGCCACCCAGATTACACAGGGAGAAGTGGGGCAGGCCTGCAATATCCATGTTAGGAGTGGGCAAACATGACTGATTTGTGTTTACCCTCAATTACACCACTCCTGAGATGAGCAGGATATTTATGACTGCCTACCCAGGCCGTTACTGCTGTGCATGAAGCCTGTGACAGCCCATAATGGAGATGTGAGGTGAATGCAAGAAGCACTCTCTAATGAAAAAGGGATTGGATTCCGTTAAGCCTCTGTCAGCACCAGCCTTGAAAATATTAAGAGAAATAATGAATTATAATTAAAAAATAATTTTCCTCTAATGAAACAAAATTAAACGCTAAGCTGGCACCGCTGTGTAGGAAAATAAAACGTAGGAGTGTCAGCAGCAGGATGGCTCAGCGCTACAGGGAGGAGCAGAGTCAGTCATCAAGCTCAGTCAGGTTGCTCACATCCACACCCCAGGAAGGATGCAGAGGTGAGAGGACAGACCAGCCCCGGGGAGGAGAGGCTGCAAAATGTAGAGTTCAGGCTGAATGCCCACAAGCTGAGCTTGCTGCCTCAGCTTTGCTACCATTTCTTCCTTGTACTGCTAAGCAAAGCTTTCCCTCTCCCCCTTTCTATCCTAAAGCTGCTAAGAGTTACAGGCTGCTGGATTCAACCATCAGAGTTTGTGCAGCCACACAGAAGTCAGAGAAATGCCATTTCAGCAAGGATTTGGAGCATGTAATATCCTTTAGGAATGAGCAGAATGATCATGGAGGGTCCCTTATGTCCTTACTCCATGAAGAGTTGAGCTGCTCCAGTTTTTGTCCTATTTATTTAATTTGTCACTTAAAATATGGAGATGGAGAACACAGACACTCTTCTATCCTTACAGCACTGTAGTGTAACATAGTCTTAATCCTAAATAAACCCTTTATATATGAAAGCAGATATAGGACTTACTATTCTAAGTACAGAAAAAAAATCTACTTAGATGTCATGAACCACATTGAAAATAATTATCTATAGTTTTATGTTTTTTAAATGCTTTACATTTCCTATTATTTATCTTCAAGGAAAACTGAATGGTCATTTTAAACCTGAGCCTGTTTAAATGCATTTAATAATACCTGGCTTTGGACTGTTGGATACTTAGGGAGAAAACCATGAATTTAATATTATTTGAATCAGATTCCAGATGGGAATTAGCAAGCATTCTATGTTTCTTGTTCACTGCCACAGCCTTGAAGTCTTGCAGAAAGGCTTCAAGTAGAGATTGTAATTCCCACTGAGTTCAGTGATGCAGGGTAAGGCCCTCACACAGTATTTCTGGGACTGAGTTTAAAAAAAACAAACACATGCCCAAAGCACATCCACAAATCTTTGCCTGAATCTCCTACTTTCCTAAATAAGTGAATAATGCATCTGGAAAAAAACCCTATTCTTTTATAGGAAATGATGATATAAAATATATATTCACATAGATATAGATAGTTACATCCCTTTTTTTTTTTTTTTCAGGGAAACCTATTACCAGAAGATCCATAATGGAATATATCTCTGTATTGAAACACTGGCCATAGCAGCAAAAGAGAAATACAAGTAAAAACACAAATTCTGGTGAGAACTCTGGAAAATCCTACTGAATGATTATACAAGAAGAATAAAAGACTTGCAAATTTTGGCTATTTCAATTTAATGTAAGCAGATTGATGAAAAAGTAAAACTGTGCTCTACATCTGTGGAGATAACACAGTCCTGATCCCAGCAGCCTCTGATTTCTCATTTAAATTAAACCAGTCCAGTCTTGGATGTCATCTCACTGTTTGTTTCCAGCATAATGGGGAATGGTCCCCACGGCTCTCGTGTGATGCAGATCAAACTGGTGGATCTACGAATGATTCCATCATCAAGATTTCTGTTGGCAGCTCTCGGAAGGTCTCAGTGGAAGTTGTCGTGCTGATTACAGCCACACTGAGTGAACGTTCCAAATGACTCACCAGTCACAGAGACTGCAGACAGAGAGAAGGTTTGTGTTATTTCAATGTAAAATTTATTATTTTCATAACAGAAGATAGGGAATTATCAATAATAAAGAATAGCATTTTAAATGTAGGGAGGTTTTTAGCTGGGATATGTACAGGACCTGGCCTTACTTGTTTTCTTCATTAATGATCTGGAGGAGAGAGAAGCAATGAGTTAAACATAATCACAACCTGTGTGAAACTGAGAGTTTCAGCTCCAGTGAGGACAGAGGCACAGTGGAAAGGGACCAAAATGGTAGGAAGATATAATGGAAAAAGATATGATTTTCAGATAGGAGAGAGAAAGAGAAGAAATAGTCCAAAATTGCCTGCAATACAAGAACAGTTACAAAATAGGATTTAAAAGTATAAAAGGAGTTTTCAATATTATGTGTGAGAAAAATAACAATAATAATACTAGAAGTAAATATGAGCAGAGGCATATTTTGCTGAGCTGAGCCAGAAATGTTGTTCACATGTCCAAGTCTTGAATAGCTCGTGCTTTATAAACGTTACTATCTGGATAGAGCTGATGTCTTCCCTCCTTCCCTTCCTTTTTTTCCCTTCCCTCACTCCTTATATCTCTCCCTTACATAACTTCTTCCTTTTCTTTCCTTCCTCTCTTTCTCCCACATAGCCTGCTGATCCTTGAACAGCTCTTTTCCTCCTCCCAACATTAATTCATTCTCATTTTCAGCATGAAAAGTGTGCATCTACCTGTTCTCTCTCAAGCTGGGGAAGCTGACAGAGGTCTTGAGGTAGAAAGTGGAAGCACTTAGAGCACGCAGTGAAATGTCTCGAAACACTTCCAAAAAAGGAAGTTCCTCTAAGATAAACCGCCACAACAGGAATGTGTCAATTCCAGGCCTAAACGGAGGTGAAGGTTTGCAATCAGCTCACCAGGGAAGATTCCACTGTGAAGACTGTGGGAACTTGTGATGAGAGCAGATGGCAACAGCAGGAAGCCAGGCCTGGTGAGTCAGAGCTGGGTACCCCATCCAGACAGAAATTCCCTCCATGGCAAACTGTGAGGAAGGAAGCAAGTCCTCATACACATGCCAGAACAAGTCATGGGAATGGCATGGTACCCCGTGGTACCCCACAGATATCTGGGATTGGGCTGCATAAAAGTGGTACTTCCAGAAGGACACTCTGGGACCCCCACCACTGGGAAGACCAGAAGAAGATGAGCAATGGGATGTTGTTGAAATCCATGTGTTGGTGATATCTTTACCTAATCTCTCTCCCTCTCACTCTCTTCCTCTTTCCTCACCTGTCTTCTATTTCTATCACTCTCCTATTTCTACCTCTCTACCTCACATTTAGTGTTAAATAAAATCTGTACTATTGAGTTTGGTCTTGTTTGCACCTTAATTCAGGCAGAGGCATCTCTCAATAATTGGATCCTAACAGAAGGGTCTCCCTTTTCCTGGATCAATTGTTTCCTGCCACTCCTGCTGCTGAAGTGGGTAACAGCATCCCCTCAACCAGTGCTGCAAGCTGAATTTAACACCGGAGTTAATCTTCAAAACAACACATAAAATGGATTCTTTCCCAGGATACATGAGCAGGGATTGAACTGCTTCAAGCCAGTGATAAGTCCACTCTGGGAAGCTGCAGGTGCCTCTTAAATCCTGTGTCTCATTATGCAAGTGTTTTGGATAATTTATGACACCTCTGCTGGGTTTAAGTGCCCACATTTGGGCACCTGAATCTCACTTAAGGAATCATAAATTATTTCAAGCAACAAATCCCATGTGATGGTAGACAGTGGAAGAATTTTAGGCACCCTTGTTTTTATATAATTTATATAGTGTCTCCACAGGTGAAGATTTTTTTCCTTTTTGAACTTCAGTAACTGAATATCTTCATGCTTTCACTTCATATTTTGAAGCATTATTTGGACTCTTCTTTTAGCCTGACCTTCCATTAGATTCAACAAGCACTGGCTCAGGTCTGTTTGCCTTTAATTGGACCTTGAATATACTTCATGAGACAGTATATTCAGGCAGAATGCACTCAAATGATTCTCTCTCAGTAAAACCCACCCAACTAAAGGATATATTTGGCTGAAAATGTAACTGTGAATGTAAGAAAGAGACTCAAATTTTTTGTGAAAAAGACATTCCCAACTACACAGCTTTAAAACATCACAAACTGCCACCTGCAGGTAAATTCAGAGGATAGTAAATACAGAAAATCTTTCTAATGTTTCAACATAAGCAGCATTTTTTAGTGATTTCTCACTGATTACATCTCATCGTATAAAGCTAGAATTTCCCAGGACAGAACAGAATTAAATTATATACACATGTTCTGGCATCTCCCTGAGAGAGAAAAACCAAGAGTTGTCACTATCAAATTAAGCATAAAGTGGTAGAAATTAGGGAAAAATATATATATGCAAATAAAACCACAAATACATATACTTGTGTACTTTTTAACATTTTTTCTTAAAGTAGTTCTCAAAAACAAATTAAGGACTCTGCATTAACTTTAAAACTATTGCAGAAGGTCAAAAGGTTTAATAACTTTATGATCAATTACAGTGACCCACCCAAAAATCCAGAAGGAAAATGTGTTTTTATCTGTTTTTATCAGTCAACTGAATCTACCATGCTGCACCAAAATTTTATGAACTAAAGATTCATCTCTTCATAAAAATATCCTTACAAAATTAAAATTCACTTTTAAAGTATCAAATATTTTATTTTTATTAAAAATACTAGAATACCCTGATTTGACTGGTTTAGAGTAACAATTGCCAAATTTTTTGGAGCTGCGGCTGTTGATCACTAAAAAATTTTGCAAGACTACCTGTAGAACTCAAATGTGATTAGAATAATTGAGAAAAAGTGTGTGACTGTGTTATATTTTTCTAATTATGTTACAAGGGCAAACCCACAGCATAATTATTACAAGATGGCTTTAGGAAATTGCTTTATTACTTTTTAATTTCTTCATATAGGGAGGAGACACTGCCATTGGGATTTGTGTTAGGTGGCTCTCAAAATTCTTAGTCTGAGAGGTCACGGAGTCCTGTTAAAGAAAAGTTTAAATAAACAAACCAAAAGATACAGCGGCAAAGAGCATCCAAATCTGTTAGAATTCTGTTATTGATGCTGGGCAGTCTGCTCAAGCACTGTTAAACCAAACCAGAGCAAAAGTTAGAGAAAAGAACCAGACCTATTGGATATCCAGCTGGATCTGCGTTAGTATTTAGCCCACTGGAGCAAGAGCACCTTTTTAAAACTGTGGCAGGTACTGTGTGCACAGTCAAGCAGAGTTTTCCCTCGGGCATTTGTTTATAGAATTCCTGTGGGAATTTTTAATGAATACTACTACATCTTTAAGGCTCAGTCTGAAGCTTCATATCTATGAACAGTTGAAATTAATTGGGAATCTGAAATTGAGTTGTTTGTAAGGAAGACATCAGTGTTTAAAAATAAACCATACCTTTAATTTTGACTTGCCTAATTTAAATAAGCCATTAGCTAAGTTTTTATTTATGTCTCATCTTAGCTGCTAAAGTAGATATTTATTACTTGGTTCTTAAATTGGTTTTCTAATTTACTTGGCATTTCATGTGATAGAGGGGGAGTTGTTTTCTCTATTTCTTTTTGTTTGGTTGTGTTTTGTTTTGTTTTGTTTAGTTTTCCTTTACCATTTTTTTTTTTTAATTTGCTGTGAAATGTTTAAATATTTCTTGAATAATACAGTAAATTCTGAGACTTGCTGATAACCTCAGTGTGTAAACTCCATCACAATTCAAACACAGAAATCCTGCAAAACCAACAGATTCAGTCTATGGAGTCATCCTTATTTTCTATGCAAGGGTACTTCTAGAACAAAGAAAACCAAAATCTTTACTCTAGGCTTTATTAGTCCATCAGATATCTGTATTTGAAGGAAAGACCGTTATTTCTTAGAAACTTTCTTCTGTTGATTTTGATGCATAAATACAGGGTTTGGAGCCCTTAAAGGTCTTGCTGTTAAAAGTTTAGGTTTTATATGTGTAAAACTTCTTAATAACTCATAAATCATTGAGATTTAAGATCCACCTTTTGCAGCTGAGACACCTTAACAGTATGTTATATACCTGAGTTTGACCCTACACAAAGAAAAGATGTAATGGACAGGAAAAGGGAATAATAAAGGGTATATTAGTATTCTAAAACTGGAGATGAGATAATTTTATGAATCATCCTCTGAAAATGCCTGTTTTTTGTTACTGACTCTCAAGAGAGGTCAGAGTGACCTGCTCAGATGCAGTTATTTATTTTTTAGATTTCCAGATTTTAGGAGAGATCATTATATGACTAACATGGAACAGTATTTTTTGGATTGACTGCATTCTAAAAATAAGAGTTTTGAATATAAATGCAGCTTTAACAAATTTCCTGAAAACTTGTTACTGCAGTCTGAATAAAATCAACACTTCTGATAATAATGTAATTCACTTGAATTCACACTCTTGATAAGGATCAGTACATCCTATGCAAAACCTGTCAGTACCTAGAATAGCAGAGTTGAGGGAGTTTACAGAGCTGATTAGTCATTACATATAAACAGTAAAATAAAAGTTATTTTGCTGGTTTTTTATCATGTTTGATACTCTTTTTTTTTTTTTTTTGGCAGACTATACAAAACTATGAAAATATGGAGGTTGAACCAAATGTTAAATGTGCTTCTTTAAGAATAACTCTCTTCCTGGAAAAGAAGGGGGAATTATATTTATACTGAATTAATGGATGAGGGTGTGTTTGCTCTGAGGTCATAATTTAACTTTCAATATTTACTTGAAATTCTTTCCTTGTATTAATCTGGTACATGTTGAATAAGACACCAGTGCAGTTGTGACATTTAACAATCTTTATTGTAATGAATTGGCTCTTTTTGCCAACTTAATGGAGGAAATAACTCAAATTTTAAAAGCTGTTTTATAAAGCCTCCTCCATTTGTTAAAGTCATGGGTGCAGATAATCAAGTAATTGTTAAATCAAGTAATTTGTGATACTTTGAAAATTTTCTTGGGCCACAAACCACTGCCTTTACTTGTGCAAGAAAATCACAATTCTCATATTTTCCATTCCACTTTGCAGTTCCAATAAACATATCTCGCCTAGCAAACAACTCCATCCTTCTCTCCATATTGATCTTTGCACTTGGGAAAACATTCTCCAAAAATGAAATTATCAAATAAACTCTGTGGTGACAAAATTTATCATGAAGTATCACTTTTCTTGAGAAGCATAAGGGGGACGATGGGGAGTGAATGCAGCAGTGATGGGTTTTCTTCATGCAGACATTTCACTTTCAGCAAGCAAATGTCAATTTTCTCCTTTGACGCCCTGAAATTGTGTGAGGCATTTCACAAAGGAAACTTGCTTTTTTTGTCTCTAGCTGGGATTCAAGCTAAATTCAATATGACACAGTAAAAGTCTAAAGACAGACAAGAGTAAAGGTAGAGAAAAAAGATGAGGAAAATGACAGGAATAATTCACTGACATGATCAAGGAGCTAAGAGGTGCAAGATGTAGCCTGTCTGAGCAGCTGAACTTGTGTACTGATTGTAGATAGCAAAAATAACATTTAAGTAGATGTTAAACAAGATTGATATGACACTGGCCCCTGTGGAGATCTTTCACTCTGAATTACTGGCCTTGTCATAGAAGCATACCCAAAAACTTTGATTAGAGACCAGCAAGCCAACCTTTGGTGCTGTTCAGAGTGACAGCAGTTCTGATATTTTCATCAAAACCCTTACATGACATATAGTCTCACGTGCAACTCCTGGATCAATAAAATTCCACGCTGGTCTCCGGTGGTGATTGAAAACCATTCTCTGTGTGAGATGCTGCTGTGAACACCTCTTCAGTGGTGCTGGGGTGGAGAAACAGGCTCAGTGAAGGGTAAATGAGCTGTTCATTATCAGGTGGATTTGATTCATTATTAGTCATTCTAAAAGCTCATAGTCTGAAGACAGGTGAATCACTAAGGTGACAGATTGGCTCCCTTTCTCACTTTGGGTAGAGAAATTGTTCTCAGCTTTCATCGTGGCTTTGGTACAAACTCTCTCCCTCTAAAAGTGTCCTCAAAAGAAACGAGCGCCCTGGTTTAGTGGGAGGTGTCCCTGACAATGGCAGGGGGGGTTGGAACCTGAAGATCTTTCAGATCCCTTCAAACCCAAAGCATTCGATGATTCTGATATTATGTGAAACACATCTGCACTTTACAAAGAAATCCAAGACATCCAAGAGCCACACATCCATCTTGAGGTACTCTCCTAAGGAATTTTTATCTTAAAACACATTCAATGGCACTTTCACATGTATGCTGGAGATCTGCCTACCTATCTATAGGGCAAATCAGGGAGTTCTTAGGTGCTGTGTGTTTCCAGGAGTGTCATGCTCCTTTTGGAGTACAAAACCCTCAGCATTTGTTGTCCTACCAGGAAGGGAAATGTGCAGCCCGGTCTCCAGCTGATAAGTTTATCCATGTAAATGTCATTTACTTGTTCAGTGTCTTCTGAAGAGCTTTGAGGTAGTCAAAATCCCTTCATAAGGCTGACAGAAATAACCCTGGACCTCTGGGAGATCCATGCCCTACCAGAACAGAGAGTGGTTCAGGCAGCTGAAGTGAGATCTCAATATGGAGATCAGCTTGAAACCAAGAGATCCATGTTTTAATGCCTGTGTACAGATATCCAGAGGTCTCCTTTAATCAGGAGAGATCTAATCAAAGAACAAATCCTCACATCAGCCTGCCCTTTGCAGAGGCTAGGAATGCCATAAGGCAACTCCAGTTTTCGTAGGCAGACATATTTTGGCAACTGAATCAAGATTCCCCTTTCCAGATACAGCAAGCCTGGCTCATCCGCAGCAGATTTCTCGATCTTTCATTGTTCTCTTATCTTCATCTTTTATATGCAATGTCCTGTAAACAAGGCTCCAGTCGAGCATGAGAGCAGTTACCACCTTAGACTGACATTCAGCCATCCCATTAAAACAGCCCAGAAGGGAATGTGCCCTTTTTTTATTCCAGGGTTACACCATTCACCCTCATCCTAGTAAAATTTCAACTTCAATGTTGTTTTCTCATGCTGCTATCTAGCAAGTTAATTCTCTGTTAAATGAATTAGATTTCCTACCCAGAAGTGTAGAAACTTACAATGTTTTTTATTAGTACTGAGACTCCCCATGAACCATGATTCAAAACATTTCTCCAATTTTTTAATGCAACCTCACACTCTGGTCTCCCCAGGACTCATAACCTCTGCATTTTTCCCTTTCAACAGTTAAACCCAGCGTTCAGATCAACACTGAAAAGGATAACAAGGCTCTGGTTTAGCACACACTTATTTATTGGTGTCCTGCCAGTATTGCAGAGACTCTCTCACCAGAGTCCACTGAGACGAGTTGATCAACTGCTGAAAATTCAAGCCTGACCAACGTAGAGGAAAAGGAGCAGAGAAACATGAAACAAATTGCCTAAAAGTAAACAACAGAGCCTCTTGATGGAGACTAGCATCTAAAATGAAACTTTAGCTGGAAATCAAGGTTCAACCTCAGCACTGCATCAGCTGTCACTTCTTCATTCTTTTATGACTCACTGCTGTGTTGTTGCTGAGAGGAAATTACCCAAAACAGGATTTTACAAAGAATAAAGTAGTGCTTAAAGGAAGCTCCAAAGCAACTGGACATCCTTTCAAGCACGATCTATTCAATCACTCATTTCTTCTATGCACAGGTAGACAAAATGATAATAAATATTAAGCAAAGACCACTAATTTGTAGTCATCATAGTATATGATTGCAAAGCTTAACAAACACAGCAACCCAAATACCGTAGGTTGCTTTATTCCAGTGTATTTTCCCTCCCTTCTGCTTGGTGCTGAACCATAAAGGCTGTTCTGAGATGTATTATTTTGTTGGCAGTAAGTGCTGACAGTGTTCTTACAGAATCATAATTTTTTGAAATTGAAAAATTCTATAAGATTAGCAAGTCTATTTTGGTCTATCCATATTCTCCCAAGAGGGACATGTCTTATACTGAAATAAGGCTACCTGTGGATTGCAGCAAACACTGCACCTTACTGGTGTCTGCCTGTGTTACAGTTTGTTTAACCCCATCAAAGTCCTGCTGAATTCTCTCCTGAAAAGGTTTTGTCATGGGCTGTGGGTAGTTTAAGTTCTGTCATACAGGCTGCAGGCAACCCAGCAGGAAAATGAACCCAGATCACATGTATCTCCTACCTTTTCCTGGAATAAATCATGAACAGGCTTCAGAAACTCTGGATTTTTCTGAAGGTCCATCCCACCGGATCCTTGTTTATCTTGTACCACAGATGATGGCACTGAGAATGCAGAGTAAAGCCCTGCAGCACAAATTCCACATGCCTACTAATTATCCGTGTGGCCAGATTTACCACCCACATTCAAACTGAATTTTCACCCAATTTCTGTTTCAGACAGGATGAGTTTCTCACACTTTTACAGTCAGTCTAGAGCTTTGAGATAGTACCAGGGCAACTTCTGTCTTTGCAGTGAAGATGGAGGGAACTCTTCAGTCTGAGCAGCACAGGCTGAGATAGTTCTGTCCATGGGCACAAAACTCTGCCAGTCTGCAGAGAAATCCTGGTGTGGAAACTTTATTGATTGTACCTCAGAGCCAGCAGCAGTCAGACAGCCCACACAGGGTCTTTTGGCTAGGAAATTCCATGAGAGATGACACGTGTTACTTTAAATGTCTCAGCCTTAGAGGTTGAACCCTGGGGTCTCACATCTGGGTGAAATTAGGAGGAACAGAAGGGAGAGAATGCAGTGCAATGGCTTCTGTGTAAAATGTTGGCCATGACCAGGAGCTATTTGCAGTGTACATTCATTCCCATTGTGAAATGGCCCTCAGGGACTCAATTATCAAAATACAAATGTATATTAGTTACCAGATGGGGAGCAAAAGTAGATGTTCTGCAATGTTCCCCATTTTGCACAATAAACATGAGTTAATTCGGAAATGCCTCTGATGTTAATCTGAAGAGGATCACAGAGAAAACTCACAATTGTAGTCATGGAATCCTAGAACAATATGGATTGGAAGGAGCCTTAAAGATAATCTTGTTCCACCCTCTGCCACGGGCAGGGTCACTTTCCAGTATCCTAGGGTGCTCCAAGCCCTGTCCAACCTGGCCTTGAGCACTTCCAGGCATGAGGCAGCCATAGAACTTCTCTATTCATTCTGTGCCAGTGCCTCATCACCCTCACAATATTTTCCATATATCTAATAGAAACCTGCCTTCTTTCAGTTTAAAGCTATTCCCCTTGGTCCTGTTTGGTTACATTTTTCTTCCAGAATAGCAGAAGTTGGTTTAAATAGAAATATATATCCAAAACAAGAAAAAGGACATCTGACTTGTGTTTTCATGTGCCCTGTGCTAGAGCCCCATGTTAAAAGCTACAAGTGATAGTGTTAATGGACAGATAAATTCCCTTTTAGTAGAACTAATCTCCAATGGCAGGTGATACAGTGTGTTTCAGAACAGAACTGTGATAAAAGGTGATGTGCTGGAAAGATCTCAATTTATTAAAAAGAGGTCAAGACCAGAACTCAGCCTAGTAGCAGTGCTTAGCAATTGTTAGGGAGCAGTCAGCAGAAAAGCAACAAATTTGTTATTATTTTCCACTGGGGCATCTAGATAAGGCAGGCTACAATGAATGCTAGGTCTCAATGCCTTCATTTGCTGATCATCCTGCATTCAAACACTCAGATCAGTTAGACTCCTTCATCATATCCATGCACCTTGCTGGCTCTCTAAAGATAACCTGTCAATTTGCTCTGTTCACCATTTAATTTATCACAACTTCCTCAAATCTTATGCCTTTTTGTTGCTATCAGTAGTCAGCTGTGATTTTTTTTCCCCTATCACTCTAGCACCAAGAAATGCTGGGAAATATTGTCAGTTCTGTCTACAGGGAAAAGAAATGATAACTATCAGTCTACCCTATATTCTAGAAAGCTCTTTTGCACTCCTGAAACAAAGTATCTGCTGGCACTTTGACAAGCTCTTTTCTTTTAGTTGAAAGGAAAAATAATCAAAAAGATCAATAGGAAGTGTAAAATGCATGGATTTTAGTGAATTGGAATTACTTTCTTGTGTCACTGCAGGCAGAGAATGATTGCAGACTCACACAAGGATTTTACTTCAGCTTTGGGCATGGATGTGCTATGTGGAGGAAAAGTCCTTGGAAATTAGGGATGGCAGGAAAGGATGAAGTGAAAGCTCAGATTTTGCAGCCTTTGTATGCTGAAGAAGCCTTTAGGCCAGAAATGTCCCCTGGCACAAGGAGTTAAACACATTTCTCATATTTCTCTGAGCAGGAGGCGCAGGAACATTCCCATGGACCACCTTCTCCTGCACCCCTTTTCAAACCCATCAAGACTCTAAGGCAGTGGGAACGACAGTTAATAAAGATAGAGCTGATTATTATTATTCATTATTTAAATTTAAAAGTTGTTTTTTTTTTTTTCAGTTAATAGGAATTTCAGTGGAAAATGGAGTTTAAGATGACTGAAGTCACCTGCCTGTGAAGTTAAAATCTGGGCATGGTTGCAGATGAGTTAAGAAGAAATGCATACATTCCTGAGGAACAAAAATTAGCTTTTATTGGATAAAACTTATGCTGAAAGGCAAATAAGAACTCAAATACACCTACACAAGTAATTTTGCATTGAATACCATATTGTGCATTGATCGAAAAGGTATTATTTCCTTATTCCGGACAAAATCATCTTTCTCCCCTTCTTTTTACTTTTGTGTTTTCTTTTTTCAACCACTAACCTGACCATCCTATACTATTTTCAAACATGTTATTATAGTGACAGATATTAACTGAAAGATTAGGCTTCCACAGGTGCTGTTTAAACACAGTCCAGATCCACTAAAGAGCTTTTTCTGAGTAATGTAGAGAGAAAGGCTATAAACCAGCAGCATCCTCTATGGAAGTGGTGTTCTGCATCCTTGTACTTTCTCCACATCCCTTATTACCTGGTTCTTTATTTTTATGCTGGGCACAGATTTCACTCTTTAGAAGAACTTCACCAGAAAAAAACTGTTACTAATTGCTTCATTGACAATTACAGACTCAGGAATAGTCCTTTCATGGGAGCAGGAACTCAGCATTGTCACAGCTCCTAATGTTCTCTTTTGTTTCTAAACAATTTTCTAGAGTCTGCAGGCTTTATTCTTTAATTTTTCTGCATTTATTGTGTGCAAACCTTGTGCAGAAATATTCCCCTTAAAGAACAAACAATGCAAGACAAAACAGTAGCAAAGGTTAAAGGAAATACTCAACTGGCTGACTAATGGAAGGAAAAATCAATTATATGGACATCTCAAAATCCAAAGCCCTCTGGTTTTTTTTTTACTTTTTTTTTTTTTTTGTCCTTGAGGGAGTTTTACCACATGTAATATTGCTATTAGAGCACATCAGCTCAACTGAAAATAGTATTGACTGGTGTATTGAGTATATTGTAAACTCTTCTGAGCTGGCACCACATTTGTCTTTATGTTTAGGCAATTTAATTGTTATTAAGGCCCCTGGCTTGTACTTTAAGATAAATAGAAGTACACTCTTGTAAGATAGTGGGAAATTTGAACCTTAAGTTCTGAGTATGACAAGAAATAATGGTAAACCACTGTAAATGTTAATGTTTTCATATGAAAGTGGGGATGTAAAATGAGAATACGTTCAGGGGAGGTGGGAAAACTGCAATGAGAAACTTTTCTTTTCTCTCAGCATTCTAAATTGCTGCCCAGTAACTCAGCTGCTGAACTTTTTTCCTGGAAACACAAACCCAATACTAAAATCAGAATATATATGAAGAAGGCAACAAAATGTCCCTTCAGGGTCAAACTTCCTTTGTGGTCAATTTCAGGAGACTTACGCCCTTTTTCTTTTTATATTTAGTCAATTAATTTCTTGAGTTCCTGACATTTCCCAGAGCCACTGTAAATTTTCTGACTTAATTTTTTCTTACAAGACAAAACACTGACTTGCCAAAATCCCCACAATCTTCCAAAATATCCACCTTCAAAAATATGGCCCTCAGGCAAAAATCTAAACCAGTGCTTTTCAGTCTCATCAAAATGGATTTTTTTTCCCTTTACCATTTGAATTTTTGCTTAAGTATATCACCTTTTTTTTTTTTAATATATGAAAGAGAAATAATGTTCCCACTATTTGTCAGATGGAGTATCATGTACACACTTGAACATCAAACCTTAAAAACAAAATATATTGGAGCTATTCAGATTAAAAAAGAAAAAACCCAACAAATTAATAATCTAGAAAACAGAATTTATGGGGAAAGAATGAAGAAACAATATGTTCAGTAGTTGTGTGTTTGGATGTATGAAAGATTGTTGAAAAGGAGTTGTTGTTGCTTTTTAGTTTGATTTTTAATGGCTACTTTATTATTGACACCACAAAAAGGACGAAGTTTTCAATAAGAACAAGGGGTTAAATGTGGTTCGGGTTAAATGTGAAGAAATAACCTTAACATTAGAAAAGCTAACACTGAAATTACTTGTTTGAATAGGTGTAGAATCTCAATTGCATGCTGCTTTAAAAATTTGGTCAGAAAAACAGAATGTGAGAAGTGACAGAAGACACTAAACTTCCATTTGAACCAAGAAATTAACAAGACTTATACTAGACTACTAGACCTTTCTCTTTGCTCGATTTTCTTTGATTCTTTTTTTTTTTTCTTATTACAATGCATATGGGACAATGACCATTCATCACAAGCCTTTGTGGTTCTTTTGATTTTAAATGGAATCAAAGTGTAATTTTGAACCACTTCTAACAGTGCTGTTAGGGACCTAAAGGCAGAAAGAAGGGTCAAAGTGTTATATGCCTCTAAATAAATGAAGGTTTCCTGAGGAGACTTTCTTGCCAGCAAGAGAATTAAAAGTCACTGCATGGAAGGCTTTAGCAACTGTTGTTATTCATTAATAGTAAAAAGAATATTTATCCTGTGCAAAGACGGTTAAAAGGTCATGCAATAACACTACTGGGAAAAGTAATTTTATGTATTTATAAATATATCACATTCCATGGCAAAGGAAATCTCTCTGCAATCCTAACGATTAGCAAATGCTTTGACTGAATTCCATAATTTATTACTTCTCTTAGATCAGTACATCATCCCTGAAACTTCACATTGAATTGCCAAGGGAATAAAAAAGGGAAGAGGAGGATGTTCAGAAGCAATTACATCAATTGTTCTCTGGAGCCCAAACATTCATTTATTCAGCAAATAAAGTTAGTGCTAATTGCTCCACAGAACAGACTTTTCAAATTTGGATTGGGTCCAAGGCAATGGTGTCAGCCCCAGTTTGCTGCTCCAGCTGGTGCATTTTCTGTCTGGGTGCAAACATCAAGGGCGCTGCTTCATCTTCCTCTTATTCCTTGGTTTCCACTGGGGCCTGGAACTGGGCCCCTCTCTACAAGAGAGACATTGAGGGGCTGGAACATGTCCAGAGATGGGCACCAGAGCTGGGGAAGGGTCAGGAGCACCTGAAGGAGCTGAGGCTGGAACATGTCCAGAGATGGGCAGCAGAGCTGGGGAAGGGTCGGGAGCACCTGAAGGACCTGGGGGGACTGAGCCTGGGGAAAAGGAGGCTCAGGGGAAACTTCTGGCTCCTCACTGTTCTCTGACAGGACATTGTGGCCAGGGCAGGGTCAGTCTCCTACCCGGTCACAAATGACAGGATAAGAGGAAACAGCCTCAGGTTGCACCAGGGGAGATTTAGATTGGAAAGTAGGGAGAATTTCTTCACTGAAGGGATTGCCAAACATTGTAATAGGCTGACCAGGAAAGTGTTGGACCACTATCCCTGGAAGTGTTCAAAAAGTGAGTAGATGTGACAGCTGGGGACATGGATTAGTGATGGGTTTGGGTTAATGATTGAACTCAATGGTCAATATTCTTAGAGGTCTCTTCCATCCTTAATGATTCTGTGATTCAGAAAAAGATTGGGAAACAGTTATTAAGTGCTGAATAAACACAGAATTAATATTTTTGATGTCTCTTTACATTGTGTCACACTGTTTTTAGTGCAGACAGTTACAAAGAGAGTTGTAACAATGTCACTGTTTCTGTAATCAACAGGAGGACTAAAGCTCATGGGTGGCCAAAACAGGAAGTCTGTTCAAACACAACACACATTAGAATGTGCACATCAACCTTAAACTATCTCTATCTATCTCTCATAACTGATATTTCTGTGTTCAGTGGGGTTTTACATTTCCAAATTTTCCAAGTATCTAAGCAGTGAATTTAGACCTGTTCCCAATTATTCTACATATTGTGGTAGAACAAAGTGACCCCCACTAAGTACAAGACTCCCATGAGACAGGGCAGTCCCAGGCACAGAACAGAAGATTCTCTGCTCTCAAACATGAAGTAATGCTGGTATTAAACAACAGATGCTTTAAAAATACATGGAATAATTTTATTCTGTTATTTCTTGGAGCAGTCTTGTGCAGGGCCAGGAGCTGGACTTTGATGATCCCTGTGTGTCCCTTCTAACTCAGGATATTATATGACTCATGAATTATGACTAAATTACTTTCAGATTTTATTGTGAATATATTTTAAAGCCTTTTGCTTGTCTTCATGACCAAGAATGTGTTTCACTTATCTACTATAAAATTAACTAAGGGAAAATTGCTTCTTTCCCAATATGTTCATCATATGGAAAAAACCTGCTTCCTTGGCTTACTTTTACCAGCAGTCATTAATTAATTCTCATAACACTCCTGTAAGTACCAGCATCTGTTAAACATTAGCACACACAGACAGATGAATCCTTTGTGGTTTTCTTTTGCGTATTTGTTTTTCCTCGCAGACACTTGAGAGTTACCAAGTTTTTTTAGTTCTTGAACACTGGATGTTCTGTCCAGATTTTTACGTTACCTAATGCTGGAACTCAGAAGCAGAGTGTTTTTGTTTTCCCTCCTTGAAATATGGACCACCATGATGACAGAAATACTAAAAATATATGTATTTATGTGTAAACCTTTCTACAGTGTGACACACCCCCTCTTCTCCTTGCCTGAACTCTCCCCACTTTACATTTAGCTTATCTTCAGTTTTCATGCATAAAGAAGGCTTCAGGCTAATATTTTTTTTATTATTAGTCCTTTTCTTCCACAGGCACAGCCCTCCTGTTCCTCATCTTTCACGGTAACAAATCCCACAGACCTCACCTAGACCACCACTGCCCCAGCATCCCAACTACATAAACTTCTTTGAGATTCCTGTGCCTCAATATGAAAGTCTGCACCTTTTTTTTCTGAGTTAAATGTCTGGATTTTTTTCACAGTCAATAGGGGGAAAAAAATCCTATTTCTAGAGCATTATTTACCTCATTCTTCCAATCTGTACAGAGGAATCAAGCCCTAAAATGCCCATTTCTCCCCCGTCACTATGTAATGATTCCAGCTCACCAACCACACCTCGGTCTTCCTAAAGAGTCAAAAAAACCGGTTGGTTACTTTAGTTACCTGAGGACAAATCCAAAATTAGATGAGGCAAAACACAACAACAACAACAACAAAAATTAAAGCTTTTCTTCCAGGCTCATTTTCTTTCTGCTCTTTCCTTGAACTTTCATCAAGACTCTTATTGTTCTCCTGCACTTGGTTTTTCTTTGAAATTACGAGGGTGAGCTGAAGTCATATTCTCCCAACAGTAGACACTTTTTGCTCCTTGAGCTGGTAAAAAAATTAGAAAAAAGCAAAACAAACAACCAGATTCTTTTGTCATTTTGTTCTCCTTTTCTGCTTTCTTTGACCATCATGCTCTGTTTTTATTAACCAGTCATAAGACTCCATTACTTTATGATTTTGTTATGGCATTTTTCAGAGAAAAGAAATAGTAGAAATCAGATTTATTTGTGCAATAAAAAAAAAATAAAATAAAATTTAAAATAATTTAAAAAACCAACATATTTTTGCTCTTTCCAAGGAAAGGACAGGGACATTCAGATTATTTTAGTCTTTAGTGTAATTCTGTTCATAGGTAACTTTCTGAGAATCTTTTTTCTTCTCCATCTGACTGACCATGATGAAATAAAACATAGAGGAAAATAGCCAGAAAGCATCAGGATAGCACTGTTCCAAAAATAAAAGTGAAAATCCTAAGCACTGTGTAAGGTTATCACAGACTTTATTTATGCAGTTTGGTACCACAAGAGGGTTAAAGCTAGAAACAAAATTGAGTCCAGCTGTGAAACTCATAGGGCTGGGTTTTCTTTATACCACACCTTTAAACCTCCAAGACTGTCCTACTGAGAAAAATAAGAAAATCTCAGAGATAAGCACAACATAGGTCTCTTAAAGATACCTTAACTTTTCTCTTCTGTAGATGATTCCAAATGGAGGTAACCCCCTGAAATTCTATTTTTAGCATGGAAACAGTTTAGACCTCACCTGTGCTTCAACCATGCACAGCTGGGAGTATTTACAGCTTTTTTGACCAGCAGAAGCTTGCATTTATTTTAAAGACAAATAAAAGTTTTTAGACTTCTACTGAAACAGTATGAGAAATTGTAAAGCAGCTGTGCTCCCCAAAGCCGCAAACAGGCTTTTGGACTATCTGTTGCTGAATTCCAACAGTAACACTTTTACTTCAGTTATAAAACTCCTAGCATTTCTAAATTCACATTTTTATCTTTTGCACCACCTGAGAATCCCATCTGCTGTTTATCTCAAATATATCCAACTTTCCACAGCATATTTCTTTGGGATGTTCTCAAATTCCATTTTGGTTGGACTTTGTTTTTCGTTTTGTTTTATTTTTGGCTTGTTTATTTAGAGATGAAACTGTGCATAGTGCAAGGCACACATGGATTTTGCTGTACTTTCCCCTTCTGCTGCAGTGTCTCAAGCACTGTGTGTCAAAAAAAAAGGATGGTCCTTTTTTTGAGCTGCTGGTCACTAATCTTATTAGCAACTCGGAAGGGATGGTTCACCAGGATTAATTCATATTTGAAATGTGAATTCCTGACTTGTAAAATAGCCAGTGCATAACCAAAGATTAAGATACCTAGAAGAGTCAGTATGTATTTCCTGCAGAAAATACTGACTTGCCAAGCAGAATACATTTGGATGCATTTTCTTAGGAGATGGTGACTTTCTGACTATGAGAGTTTTTTTGAAGAGTTGGTTTTTGGTTTGTTGTTTTGGTTTTTTTTTTTTTCTTCTTAAAACTGTCAGAGAAATGAGTTCATTTCATAGGAGGTTTTGCTAGGAAGCCTTTCCAAGCTCCATGTGGAAATCCAGTCAGAGTGGACGTTGATTATGGCACACTTCAAATCAGAGTTAAATGCTGATGAGTGCTTTGCTCCTGAGGTATTTTGATGTGGACCCTTCTCAACCTATTCTGCTAGTGATAGCTCAATTTAATTCTTTAAAGAAGGGTGACATTCATCTAACCCAACTATATTTTCTAAAATCCAGCTGTCTATTTTCTGAAATCTAGTTGTCTAGCAATCAAGGCTTCAGCTACAGCCAATGAAAAGAAACAGCGGGAGAGGGCAGGGACCTGTCTTTTAGTACAACACAAATCTTCCTCTGTCTCTACCGCTCCTACAGCTTTACAGGAAACTTGGACAACTTGCTTCCTAAAACAATTATATTTTAGGTGGCTAGATTAAAAAAATAGCATGAGAACTGAAATTAAAGGGGGATATGTCACTGGTGATGTGCTCCTATCTTCAATATTTGGGTCAATACTCTTTAATATCTTCATTTATGACCTGAATGATGGGCAAGAGTGAATCCTCAGCTAGCTTGCAGATGGTGTAAACCTGGAAGGAGTGGTTGACAGATGAGATGATTGTACTACCTTTTTAATAGGCTGTAAACATGGGGCAGCAGGAAAGTCATGAAGTTCAGCAGAGGGGAATG
Source organism: Pardalotus punctatus (assembly GCA_013400915.1). Taxonomy (NCBI): domain Eukaryota; kingdom Metazoa; phylum Chordata; class Aves; order Passeriformes; family Pardalotidae; genus Pardalotus; species Pardalotus punctatus. The sequence continues at coordinate 643,573 of VZTX01014858.1, forward strand.
AAAAGTCCAGCACATGGGGAGGAAGAAGCCCATTCATCAGTACATGCTGGGGGCTTGTCCTTTTTTCCTTTCATTTTAATGGACAGAGACTTCAGCCAACATCTAACCCATACATTTCTGAAAATCTTGGTTTAAGTAACATGCAGAATCAATGAGAACACCAAGATTTCAGGCTTGGAGCAGGAAGGATTATCTAGTGGTTAGAGTATTAGCCTGGAAATGAGGGGACCCAGGTTTAGCTTCTTTCTCTGTCACAGGTGTTTTATGTTATCCTAGATAAGTCATTTTGCCTTTCTGTGCCTCTTGCTCCCACTTGTCAAATAACTCTTCCATCTTTGCCTCTGTGGGATATCATAAAGCATGTGAAGTGTCCAGATTTTATAGCATTAGCTGCCATAAATGTATCTTAGCCTGTCAATTTTATGCTGGTGAGGGTACATTTTGTTAGAGAATCCAGCAGAGTTATTTTGTCATTATACTGTATAACAGAGCAGAGTCAGCTCATGGTTTTGCAAAAATATAGATTGGGGTTTTATGGTGTTTTGCTTTATTTTTAATGTTTGTTTTAACAAAGTATGGGCAGGGCCGAGTAACTTCTAGCAAAATTTGGAGAGGATGAGGGGAGGCAGTCAAAGTGGATGTACGTTAATGTGTTTTGGATGGCCCAAGGTACCAGTGGGTAGGTTATTGAACCAGAACCTAATTCTTGTACTTGTACAATTTATCTGAAATAAATTCAAAGTGCACCCATAGAGCACAAGTTGTATGATTATTGCTATCCGCTCTTAATTACAAAGTGTGGTCTCACTCAGAGCATCAGTTATGATGCTCATTTCTCATTTTTAATGCATCCAATTTTTGGGCTTGGACTGTTCTTCTGCACCATAATTAACATTATGCAGAACTGTGAGGAAACATGAGTTTTTGGGGATGGATTTTATGGGACGTTAGATTACTTCGGTATCTAAAAACTTAACTAGAATTGGGAGCCTAAACATCTTTGAGACTCCATCTCTTTTTACTCCAGTATTTTGGAGTTCACTTAAGAAGAAGAAAAAGAAGACAAAGAACCGAGGAAAGAAAAAAAAATCTCTGTCAGTGTAATAAATTTCACCAGCCAGAACAAACAAACAAACAAAATCCAATTTCAAATAATGTCCAGTGGAGTTTTCTAGTCTAATTTGCTCATGATAATGGATGAGTGGTTCTTCCCTAATTGGTAGTTTCGGGTGGGAGTATGGGCTTTTTTTGTTCCCTGATCGCCTTGGACACTGCTAGAGTAATGTTTCAATTGATAGGTTGACACTTCACTCCCACTTTTTTCCTCATACTACAATTTCAGAGTCAGTTAAGCCATCTGATGATGCTGTTTAATTCTCTTATAAATAACAGGTTTGCAAAATGGGAGAACTGCTGCTAAGAAATTATAGCCCAACAGAACAATTTGGGCATTATTTTGGATGACACACACACATCTATTATTTCAAAATTATTATGGCGGTGTTTTCATGTAATCTTTGATTAAATTGAGTAGTTATCTTCAGAAGAACTACAGTAACTATAACCCAGTTCTGTACAAACTGATTTAGTAGGGACAGTGTGTAACCTTACGTAGCTCTCTTTCACCTCTATTTTTTTTCTCAGGATAATAGAAAAGCAAACTTACACCAAAAAGAATTGGTTTTCACGCAGAAAAACATTTGTGTAGCAAAATCACATTTCTGCAAATATCACAGTTACCTCTCTTTGTGCTAAGAGATAAGTACAAATATCTTGAAATATCTAAGCTACATGGAGCAAACAACCTCTGTCCATAAGATGACAGGTATTTCTCTTCCCTCACCTCAAAGCCACATTATCACACTGATGACTCTTACAGAGATTCTTGTATGTCCTTTAAAACATGAATTACCTTGGAGATATTTTTCTGTGCTAGAAAAATTACAGGGCTGATGGTAAATCTGCAATGCGTGTATAAAGAGCAGCATCAGTTTTCCATTCTAAAGTCTTTAGAAACTCTAAGGGGTCAGTGATTATCTCACCAGCAAACCATTGTGCATTTTCTTTGAAAACTCATCAGCTAGTGTTCTCATTTTGGTCTCTTCCTGTCCCTGTATTTATCAGTTTGGGATATGCAGAAGGCTAAAACTGAACATGTCTTGCCCTGATATTGCATGTCTGTATTTTATCTTCTAGGACTCGTAACTTGGGAGAGGTAGGGACCTGTATTTGTGCAACAAATTGTCCTAAATGCAGTTATGACACCCCAGGCCGTGTAAGGCCAGTAAATCTGATATTGGACCCACTGGGAACCAGTGGCCTTCTGGAGCAGGATCAGGAGACCCCATAATTTTCCCTGAGATATCTCAACTGAAACCAGATGTCCTGTGAGAGTAACAGAATCACTTCCAGGGAATGATTCCTCTAAATTTTTTCAGATGTCTACACTGAATTGAAATGAATCTTATCTTAGATCTTTATCAACATTTAAAGAAAGATCAAGTAATTATCTTCTTACTGACATTAAAAATATAACTCTGTGTTTCAGTCTACAGATGAGATATCTACAGGGAGATGCATATAAATTAAGTTCTCACTGGTGATTAATGAGCCTAAACTCTCTGTGTGAGAATTTGATTCTCTTTAGTCAATGAAAATCCAAAAACGTGTTCAGCTCCCTCAAAAGTAGCTGGTTCTGTTTCTGGCAATCAGTGATTTCCCACAAGCCCCACCAATGGAAGGTAGGACAGGTCAGTAAAACTTCAGAGTTCAAAGGCAGGGAAGACTTTTGCTGACCCACCAGATTTGGGATATCTGCGAGACAGGATGTATAATGGAATAATTTGGATAAAAGGGATCTCTGGAGGTCATTGAGTCCAGCTTCCTGCTCAAAACAGCATGCTGCAGAAGAGGTAAGTGGAAAGGGCTGGTGAACTACACCAAAATCATCCTTCACACACCCCTTTTGGAGTGCATTAAATGGACAAGTCCTCATAGATAAACTGTAGCTAATCTTGACTTAAGCTCAGGACCTTTCTTCACTTTAACACAAAGCTCTTGGAAGCCTGAACAGACTCACTTTGCCATCTTACTGAATTCAGCATGAAGCAGCCATTTGTGTAAAAGAGCACAAATTTTAATTTGTGAGTCTTTTTAGAGGATGGTAAGATACACTTAGGACAGAATAAATTAAAAAGAAATAATAGAAGGTTTGCACCATACACTTCAATATAAAAAGAAAGATGGACCAGTTTAGAAGCAGCAGGGACTTCATTGCCTGAATGAAAATGCATTGAAGAAGGGTCGGGGGAATCAAGAAAATAATTGGCTAATATTTAGTCTTCTGTAATCATCATATTCAGGTACAAAAGCTTTTCATTCATTCAACGAAACATAATGTGAATGTAAACTTTAGAATTTTTATAAACAAGTGGTTAAAATTTTAGACACACTGGTGCAAATTCAGCTCCTTATCTCTTTTTATATATGGATTCCCTGTAGAACTTCCCAAGCTCTGTTGTATTCTCTAGCAATGACATCTCTGAGTGAGCATTTTTACCCATAACCTATACTGAAATTATTTTTTAAAAGGGAGAATGCTAATATTTTTATGAAAATTTCTTTTAAGAAAAAATATGGTGTTGTTTTTCTTTTTTGACCTGACCATTTCACACGGGTGTATTTATTCTTTTGTAACCTAAGTATTTAATTGAAGGATATTCTAGATTAATGTCTATAGAAACAGATTTCTGCTTGAAATCAGAAGTTTTTGATTTTTACTGAAAAAAAGTTAAGTTCTTCATTTTGTAAAAAAAATGGATCAAAGGAGTTATTCTGAGGAAAACAAAACATTTTCCGACCGTGTCTATTAATAGAAACTGTTTTCCTGTCTGAAATATACATGGAATTTCTCAGATGCAAAACACAAACATTTTATTTATTTTTTTATTCATAAGAAATTTCAGGAGACAAATGGCTTCTTTGCATTTCACCGATGCGAAGAAAATCAAAACTGTGTACTTGGAAATGTAGCACTATCTGCAGGGACTAGGTGCAAAACTATTTGAAACTGCTCATTTCTTTTTCTGGCTTAGCAAAGCCTCTGATCATCCTGTAACTATAGCAACATAACCATAAGCTGCTCAATTTTAGACGCTTTTTGTGCATTGTCTATTTTTTCCAGAATATAGAAAGATAATGGGAGAGAGGCACTCTGCTTTGTTTGCCTTGTTAAGCGATATTTCAATTATGTGATAAGCAGAATGAATTAAAAATTCTTCTCTAAATTCTTCTACTGTTAATTTTTCTTACCTGAAGAGTTAGAGATGATCCCTTTTCCCAGGTGTAGCCACATCATCCCAATTGAGAAGCCCTATGGGATCCCCCTTGGTACCCAGTTGCCACAGCACAGGGGTGGATTTTTGGGAGATTGTACTTGGTTTAGGTGGAAATAAAAACCTATAAGTAACTGAATTGCACCAAAGACTGGCCATGTATTTTTCAAGAGATCCTTGATTCTTGCTACCAGGATGACTGGATATTTCTTTAGTGTCAAACATCCAGGCAATGACAACTTACAGCTTCCTGGAAGATGCTGGACAGGACCGTATCACATCCCGTAAAACCCAATAGATTCCTTTTCCTGCCAAACTTTCTTCTCTTGAAATCTTCTTGAAATACTTCAACCCAAAAAATTTGGATTCGAATTTAGGGATTTTCGCACAGGTAAAAAATTTTAATGCTCAGCTGGAGTGATGCAGGTGCCCTGCAGGTCTTGCGCTCTATTTGCTGATCCCACACAGAGGTCACAGGCAGCCCAGAGCAACATTCAGTTCTGCAGGGGTAAATCAGCTGTCATGTGCGGAACCTTGCGGCTCCCTGCCAACTCAGGATATTCTGCAATTCTGTGATTCTGTGATAATGGAGACCTAATCAAAACAGCCAGAAGCCAACATCTAGACACACAAATATAAGTGTATAACTCTCAACCTGACTAGTTTTGGTGTATGGAACTGAAAACTAAAACTAAAACTACTTGAGGCATCTTAGGATATTGATATATTGGTACAGAGTTGACAAATAAAAAAAGATAATGAAGAGCTGCAGGAAAAGTACAATAACCTCAGACATTTCAAACGCCATAAACAATTTGGAAATTGAGTCAAGCAGTGACCGTTTGTGTGTCTAGCTACGAGCCAGGCAGGTTTTATTCATTTTTTTAATACTGTCAAAGAGGTGCAAATAGCATGCAAAAGGATAAAACCTGAGAAAAATGCCTGCTATTAATACTACAGCTTAAAAAGCAGAGCAAAACATTTAGCAAGTATCACACAGCTCTACAAATTCCTGGGGCTGGCAAGAAAAATCAAACATTTTAGGAGGGTCAAGACAAATGCCCTGGTGTTATAAGTGTCAAGATCATGGACAGACCCAGTGAAAGAACTCTGTTCTTCCAAATACAGAGGTGTGAACTCTGATTAATATCTGACCACTCAAGATCCAAAGAGTCGATCAGCACATGTAGAGCCCGTCTGTTCACAGTTCATTCCTGGACTTTCTCTGTAGTCGCCGGAAAGAAATAGAAAATCTCAGAGAGAAATTCACCACTGCTGGTCTAGATTTTTTCAGAATAAATTGAATCATGTGTTATTAAGTTTTATTTATGTTTGTGTTAATAGAGGACAGAGAGGACAGAGAGAGCAGATGCCTAACCTGAGTAACAAAGACCACTCCTGAGGAAATAAACCATTTTGCAACATCTTTCCATATTGACCCTCAAAGTGTAAACGAGCAATACAAATCTGAAATTAAATGAATTTTATATAACTACATAAGGAATTTTTTTCCCCCACAAAATGTCCAAACTCAAACCAATATATCTTTTGCTTTTTATAATCATTCTGATAAAGAGAAAAGTCTCACACTATATCTCAGAGCAAAGCTGTTCAAATTTTTGCTTGGTGAGATAGTGTTTTTATCTCAAGCGATGTCCATGCCATTATTCTTGTGGAAAACTGCAAAAACAACTTATTTCATTTTACTTAAACTTTCCAATTTTTGAATCAACCACTCCAGATAAAGTGGATGGAAAGATGAAAAGCTCTTCCCGCCCCCGCTTTTAACTTTTACTTCTAGATATATTTCTGTTCACACACACACATAGAGAAAACTTTTAAAAACTACTCCAAGTCCTTAAACTGTAAATAACAAAACATTATATAAATGAAGTTCAGCAAGAACATAAATTCTCGCAAGAGAAGGATAAAGCCATGCCAGCATCCTTTTCAGACAAAGTTTCTTTAACTCCCTTTTTATGTCCTTCCTGTTCTACTGAAGTTAATTACTAATACGGATCCAAATGGAGAGGGAGGAAAAAATGCTTAAGTTCCAGATCTTATGGAAACAGTTAGATTATTTAAGGGTCTTAATGACCTGTAAAGAATGATTGTTTATAAAAAAACACTAAATAATAGGATTTCAGTCCCCCAAGTGGAAAATCCATCAGCACTGTATCATATCACATATACAATCATAAAATTGAATGCTTGCTCACAGATAATTATCAAAGAGTCTAAAATCACCATTTTGAATAAGGATTACACATAATCAGATAAATATCTGTGAGCATTGGCAGTCAAATTCCTTACTTATTTTCACTGGTCGTGATGGTATTACAATGGTTATCAAAAACAATAAACACAGCTTTGGTTTCTCTCCTTGTCTCAGATCTCCTAAACCATCTTAACACATTTGCTTGTCACTGAAAGAGTTACTTACCTGCTTACCTGCCTTCTCCCATTTCCCACCTCCACAGCCTCTGAGAATTCAGTTCTGCTTTCCCCAAAGACAGACAGATAAAAATACTAACTAGAAATGCTTCCTTAGGGCAGGAAATTCTGACCAAAAGTCCACCTGATTAGATTTTCTTTCTATATTTCCTTTGTCATAAGAATGAGTTGCAGAAATCCACCCCCAGACAGCTCTGTGCTCTTATTCCAGAGCACATTCTCTCTACTTTTCCCAAGGGACCCCAGTCCTCATATTAGCTCATCCTCTGAAGGATAGAACCCTCACACCTTTTAAGATGTTAAATCACCCTCACACTTTGGATACTCAAATCATTTCCACTCAAGGGTCTTGCCTGGGCAGCTAGAGAAGAAGGAAAGGCAGAAGAATTGGACACTGTGGCTACTGTGGAAGCAATGCTGTTGAGCAATTGGGATTGGAAAATTTAGGGCACAGGTAGGAGGTAGCTCAAAAAAAGTGGACAGTTCACAAGACAGCTACTGGTGTGTTTGAATTCATTATGAAGGCAAGGATGTCATGGGGTAGAAAAAAGGGAGGATAAGGGGAAGCTGGTACAAGCTTAATTAATTATCTTCCTTGCTTAAAGACTGTGGTCCTGAGGTGAAAAAGAAGAGGAAATTTTTATGTGAAAGTTTTCACATGAAAGAGAAAAAACTCGAATAAAATTTCAATAAAACCCTAACACAGTATAGAAAATACTTCTGAGAAAAACTGGGACTTTTTGTTTGGAACCACAATATATTAATATTATATTCATAGAATCATAGAATGGTTTGCATGAAAAGGGACTTTGAAAATCATCTAATTCCAATCCCCTGCCATGGGCAGGCAGACCTTTCACTAGACCAGGTTGCTCAGAGCTCCATCCAACCTGGCCTCGAACACTTCCAGGCATGGAGCAGCCACAGCTTCTCTGGGAGACCTGTGCCAGTGTCTAATCACCCAGATAGAAAAGAATTTCTTCCTAATATTTAATCTAAATTTACCCTCTTTCAGTTTAAAGCTGGTTGTCTGGTCTTGCTAGAGTAGTTACCAACAATGAGTAAAAAAATAAAAATAAAAAAATTGCCCATTCAGTGATATTGATTTTGTTAATAATCTTGTTTCAGCATGTTAGTGGTTTTTTTCTATAAGCTGCTTGGAACACATTTGAAAAGTCTGGCTAATGACATGTGAAATCATATATACAGTAAAAACCATTACACACTATGAAATGTGTCCTCGTAGTGTTATTGGGCAGCCTTGCTTCATTACAAATATAGTATAATCATCATGGCTGATGGAGTTTAAACAAGAATTCACTGCAGTTTGTTTTGGTTCAGTAAAGGCAGCTCTGTCAAAGGTTTTGTATTTAGCTACAAACATTTAGACTCAAGGAGAGAGTCTAAGCATTCATAGAATATTATTTTCTTTAACAAGTACACCAGTGATTTAACAAATTCACCAATGGTTCTGAAAACAGAACACAATGTGAAAAACTGAATATAAATACTTTAGGATTCAATCCAGAGACCTTTTAGTTCAATTTGCCTTTCAAACAGCTGCTGTACCTTATTTAGTCAGTATAAGCAACCTATGAAATTACAATTTAGATTGGTCTATATTCATTCTTCTCTATACATGAAGCAGGAGTACAGAAAAGTGTTAGCTCTTGATTTTAGGTGTAAAATTCAAGTCAGGTTTTGGACTTAAACACCATCTATATTTCAGATGGGAATTCTGACTCTGCCTATTCTTCCTTTAATACTGATGTTTCTTGGTTGCTTGTGTTGTTCTGTGGCTTTTTNNNTTTGTTTGGTTGTTGGTTTTTTTGGTGCCCCCCCCCCCCCCCCCCCATGAATGACAGGAATTAAACCAACACTAAGGGAAACTAAACTGATTGTGCATTTCATACATTAGGAATTGATTTAGGACTCCACTGTGGAGGAAAAGATAACTGCTGGAGGACTTATATTGGGCGTTATCCCCTAAACAAATGATCAGATTTACACTTCATTTTTGTATAGCATTACTGCCACTCAGGCTTTGTTCTTATACATGAGCCATTATTGACTCTTTATATACCACCTGTTCAGTTCCACTGAGTAATGGTGTATAGAAAAGAACTACCTTGAAGGTTTAGATAATCTTCCTTAAATCAATATCATTATGGAGTAAGTATTTCCTTTCCTTAAAAGAAAACCAGATGTTGATATAGTATCTCTGGTCAGAAACCAGCCTCAATCATGTGTAAAGACTATTTTCATATTGAAGATGGGTATGAAGGATTTTCCTGTACTTCAATTTGATCAACTTTGCCTTTATCTTGGTTCCTCTGGCAGAACACATCCATTGTGTGGAAGGATAAATCATTCCTAACATTCCTTATCTGCTTGTTAGACATGATCATATGATGGTTCATTTGATGGATATTTAACTTTTTTTTCTTTTTTCTTTTTTCTTTTTTCTTTTTTTTTTTTTAAATTTAAGGAGAAAAGATTTAAAACATATAACTATATCTTGAGTCCTTCCAGTCCAGGCCTTCCTTAAAGCAGCTCTGAAGTATGTTGCTTCTATATTTAGATTAAATTTTGAGTCCAAGAAGTTTGTTTTTCTGAAGACACCAGGAACCTATGACAAAAATAAAAAAAAAGTTAATTCTGGAAATCTGTTATGTATTTCTGTATCATGCCCATTCCTGGAAGAGTTCAAGGCCAGGTTGGATGGGGCATTGAGCAACCTGGTCTAGTGGAAGTTGTCCCTGCCTGTGGCACGGGGGCTTGAGATGAGATGATCTTTAAGGTCACTTCCAACCCAAAATTTTCTATGATTCTGTGATTTTATACTTTTTTTTCTAGAAGCTGTGAACTACTGACAACTGCACACTACACCTTGTCCTGGACTAGAATAATGTGAATTAAGGGAACCTGAATACTCCAGATTTTGTCTGCTTACATCTTTCTCAGTAATGGGTCACAGGAAGGAAATAAGGCAAAAAAGAAATTATTAGGGTCTGCCAAATATTTTCTGTGAAATTTCTTGTGTAGGATCTTGTGTTTTTCATTAAACACATACCAACAATGTCTGCGTTCTTCAAACTTTAAGTTTTCATCAGGTAATGAAAGCTTCAGAATCTCCATCAAAAAGGTGATTTTCCACAGGAAGGAATTCTGTTTGACAGTATCTAGAAATTACCAATTTCTGAAATTTGCTAAGCTGAACTGCAATGAATATGATTATTTGCAATCAACGCTACTTCTCTCTGTGAAATACGAGCAGTCTTTACCAAGGGCAGAACAGATGAGTACATAGAGTGAGCAAGTCCAACACACCTTAGCATCTTCTAACTGCAGGTGAAGATTCCCATTTCTCCTGTTGCAGTATCCATCACATTTTTCCCTCTCACTGGTGCTTGGAATATTTTCTCCTCCTCTGATGTCAATACTCAATCAGAATTGGTTTGCAAATGAAAAAGTTGAAGCAGGGAGTCTAATTTGAATAATAATCAAAATTTTAAAGTTAATTGTAATGAAAAAGCTGTTTAGTCCGGCTTTAATTCTAAAAATTTAGTGCACATTAACCTCTTGAGAGGACATCTTGTGAGGAAGGGATACATCCCATCTGTTACACCACACTAAAAGGGATATCAGGGAATGGATGACGTCTGTTTGCCTTCAAGTTTCATTTTAATCTTAATTGCTTTGGTACTATGAGATTTTCTGCTTGGCTGAAGGTAGAACTGGAACCTGGTAAAGCAGGCACTTTTTTTCATTTCTTCTGTGTTTTAACTGTAATAAAAGAACCTTCCCAATTTCCTCATAATCTGCTACATGTCAATTCCCTCAGGTTGCTAGCTTCATTCTATTTCTATTTTTAAACTACGGTAGTTGACTCTTGTTCTTCTCAGCTACCCTTTGCTTAACCTCTAATTTGAGTCTGCCAGTCTTTCCTGTTTGTCACTTAGAAAAAATGCTCCAGTAAGTAAAAAACAAGTTCTTTGTGCCGAGGAGAAAAAGTTTATTTTTCCCTTATTGTTTCACCCTGTGCATCTTGCTGAGTATTTCAGTGTACTGTTGTGTCCTCCAATAAATCCATCACAACCCATAAAATGCAAAAATTGAGGTTGCAGGTGTAATGATAGCTCAGGCTAGCAGTGTACAGGAGCACACACAAGAGTGAAATCCAGGGCTTGTGTAAAGCAGTGGCAAGGTTGTTATTTCATTCACTGGACCAGGACTTCACTTGGGCTTTTATAACAACCAGAAGCATGAGCAAACCTTTTTCTCAAATTATGCATCATTCAATACTGAAAATTCAAAAAGTTTTTTCAAAAAACAGAAAGCACTTAGACTCTCCCAGAAGCTGTGATATCTTACGTCATTACTTTATAACCATGACCTAAGCCATTCTTTTTACTTTACTTTTAAGACTTAAGGGCTTATTTAAAGCAGATATTTCAAGCAGTTTTCCTGTACTATATATCTGGATATGGAATCTGATATTACTTGTTTTTGCAGTCAAGACTGTGAGCAAAACACCAGGTATTTCAAGGTTTGCTGTAACTCATGAGAGAAAGCCCCCGCTAATTTAACTTAGAGAGGAGAGGACTGGAGTGAGGAAAAGGACAGACATATAATGATGAATTGCAGTAAAGAGAGATTAGAATAACCTGCAGAGAAATGGTCTATATAAAATTGATATACCATGAAACTTACAGGTGAAGAAGTAAACTCCCTACTCTTACCTTGTATGGCACAGCAATTTTTGCTTTTGCATGGAGAAATGCTATTTGCACTTTTTTTTTTTTGATGTTTCAGTTATTAAAAAGAAATGTTTTATGTTGTTACTGATGTCCTAACATTCAAACATCTTCTCTAACTCTTTGAGTATAGGTCTTACCTGGAGCCCATTGCAGGTAACAAAGTTACAGCCCTACTGCACTTTAAGGGTTTGTTTCCCCTTCTGCTGAATTCCCATGGAGTTTTTAGCTCCATCTTAACTAGGAGTAGGCTCTATTTTTAAATTCATATTCTTGATTTAAAGTACAAATACATATTTCATTAAAAGATCTTTCTGATGATAATAAATATTCTTATGCTGGAGGAAACAGCAGTGTGGAAATTATATATCAGCCAACCAAAATTCAAGTTCTGTTTTTTCTGAGAAGAAACTTCAAGTTTACACTCAAAGAAAAAAAAAAAAAAAAGAAAAATAACAGAAAACAATAAAACCTTTTAAATCAGGTAATGGTGATTTTGATCTATCTGTATTTCAGAAGCATAGCCCAAGGGATTAAAAACATCATAATACCATGATAACAGAAATAGTGTAAACATTTCAAATAGGGAAGATTGTGTCATCTTGATAATGCGACCTCTGAAGAAAGAGTGAAAGAAACTGTAGTTATTTAAGCCTAACAGAATAAGGGGAGAGATTGAGATATTTGATCTCAAATCTAGGGAGAATAATTCTGCAAGGAGGATTGGAAAACAACAGTCTGCCATGTTCATGGTGGGTGCAACACACAGAAAATGTTAAACTTCATCAGGAAAAAAAATCTAGCTCATACAATAGGAAAAATTTCCTGTCAGGGTGATGAAGTACTAGAATAGATTATTTAACCTGTTCTGAAAACTTCTTAGAGGAAAACAGAAGTTAAAATGACACAGTATGGCTGATCCCATTAAGGGGCAGATGAACTCAATGTTTTCTGGCCTCTCACAGCCTGTTTTCTTCTGATAAGAAAACATTTTCCTTTCACAAATATCACCTAGAGAAACTGCCTTTGTTGAAAGTGAAACGTTTTGCAGGAATGTGCTACCCTGGGCACAGATCTGTTGGGATTTTGGCTTTAATGATTTTGAACTGGCTTTTTTAGCTCTTATGCTGAAATGAAAAAATCAATATTCAAAATGAAAATTTAGAACGAAAGGAAATGGTTTGAAATTATTCCTGGGTGTTTTTTTGTTTTGGTTTGGTTTTTGTTTTTTCAGTTTTTTAATAAATCTACAGATCACTCAAAAGCAATGATTAATTCAGTTTTGGATATAAGTTCTTTAATGCCCATATTTCCTGGATATTTTTGTTTCAAATTCTATTACTGTATCACAAACATATATGTTTTCAGTACTTCACTTTGCCAAAGGATTAAATCTGGGGCTGTCAATTTTTAATTAAAGCTAGAGTTAAATGACATGTGAATTTTGTAGCTTTTAGGGAATATAATCTATGTACAATCCATGAGTTCAGCTGAACTTTATGGAAGCATCTTGTTACGTCAAAGAGCTATAAAAGTTTTACTCTTTACTGAATTAACAGTGTATTTAAGTGATATTGCATAACGAAACCTGACTTCATTTTTTTCTGTGCGAGACTGCACTAAAAATATCTGTACTTTGACTGGCAGTGATTTTTTTTTTTTTTCTCTAGTGCATCCCTCTTGTGTTACCTGTTGAGAAAATAAGTTCTTCTGGGTCAGGGCTGCCTCATGGAGGAAAAATTTTGATTTGTTTTTTCTAAGGCTTCTTTTAGTATAATTTAAAAAATAACACCATCTTTATTTGAACACATAAAGAAAAAACCCACTTTTTTCTTCTGGATAACACTTATAAAATAAGTTCTTTTATTGTTGATGATAATATCTGTACTCACCAATTTTACTCAATGTTCTGTTCCTACTCTTGTTCAGAAGAGTGCATATAACATGCAGTGCCATAAAACTGCCATATATGAAATAATAAAACTGTATACATGTTTTTTTTTCTCCAAGCACATGATGAAGGGAACAGTTGACTGTGAGTCAAATTTCTTATTCCTAGGTGAATTCAGCAACACCCCTAAACGTTTCTATTCAAACTGAGATTCAGAATTAAAAACAAATATTCTGAATTGCATTCTTGTGTTCTCTAAAGATAATTTAAGATGAAAATTTCAGTGATATATAGGTCACCTTTCCAACACAAAGCCTCATTATTCAGCATCTCATCTAGAAAAGGAAGATGTTTCTGGTAAGAGGTGTTTACAACAGTTTTCACTTATTTGCATCTCAAGGAGGGACAGGCTTTTTATAATAAAACCCTCTGAAGGTTAACAATGCAACATTTTTTTTTTTTTTTAAATTCAAGGAAACAAATTTGGCAAAATTGTTGTAATAAATAAGGAATAAAAAGGAGAGAACACAAACTAACTTCAAACTTCAATCACGTTGCTTAGTGCCTTGTCCAGATGTGTCCAACTGTAATTTAGAAACTGTTCAAAGAGAGACATCTCAGGGGCTGTGTTCCAGCCACCCCTCCTTGCAAAATCATCTGCCTTTATATGGTGAGGATTTCCATTCTGACAGCTTTTAAATGCATCCATTAGAGTTTTTTGTGGTGCAGATCCGTGAAAAGCCTGATTCCATCCCTTCTGTATTTTCCATTTTTGTCTGCTTAAGATAGAGACTCGCTTCATACTTTTTAATTTTTCTTCATTTTTACTTCATACTTTTTAATTTTTCTCCACAACGATTTTTTAAAAAAATTTCAAACTATACACAGTGTATGCATGTGAAGAGAGAGAGAATCAAGCCATTGTGAATTTTCTCATGTGCACTTCTGCATTTTCTCCATGAAATAAAGGCTTTCACAGTATCTCCCAAAGCAAACTCCAAGGTCTAGCCCTATGGTTCATATTTATCCATCACAATGAGATCCAAGGTAATTATCTAATAATGGTGAAGGTAATATTTAAATGCAAGAGCATAAACTCTAAATGGCAATTTTCCACTCAGTGATGTAGGACCATGTTATATATTTCACAGAAGTGTATGATTTACTTTCAGGACATGACTCTACACCAGCCTAAATGCAAGTAAATCGAATCTCAGCTGCCCACCCTCCTGCCTACATGGGCCCCTGTAACCAGCTGGTGAGCTTGTTAAAAGATCAAACCCAGCAGAAATTATATCCTGCAAAAGATGGATGTTTAACTGGGAACTGCTGAGAAGAAAAGGATAACTGAGGCCGTTAATGGCTCTTCTCCTAACTGTGGGCTGAGTTTCCAACAACTTGTATGTTCCTAAATAAGTACCAGTGTTTGCCTCCATCTCAAAAATTATTATATCTTACGTAACTTTCAGCGTTGTAAAGTAATTTTAACTGTTGATAATAATGAGAGGAAACTTTACTGCTTAAAACCCCAAGTTAATAGAAAAGGATTAAACACTTTCCAGGGTCATTACATTCATTCACCTCCTTTTTTCCACATGCTGGAAAGAAAGAATTAGATCAGTCATAATTACCTTATCAAAAAAATATCTTCATAAAATGGAAAGGGTTAATGCAATGCCATTACATGGAATTTACAGGCTTATCATGATGAATGTTTCACTCATGTTGAAGGTGGTTTTGTTGTTATCCATGGAGTAAGGCTGACTTAATTCTCCAGTGATGAGGCCTTACTTCCATGAATAATGAACAAATTGCTATTTTCACAAGGGCTTATAAGGCAGCCAGGTTTTTCCTCCCTGATTGTTTAGGAGACCCTTAAGGCTTTCATTGGGGACCTCATTATTTTCTATATGGTTAGAGGATGAAATAAAGAGAGCCCTAAAGGACATTTATGTATACATGAAGCGGAGTAACTTATCCATCTAAGGGGAACCAGGATGAAACAGATGAAATCAGGAGCCACGCAGTCACCACCCTTCATTTCTCAAAAATATGAAGGAACTAGTTGCCATCTTTAAACTTACTTTCTTATCAGGATTCAAAATTTTAAAATTGTCAATAAATCAGTCAGGGTTAAATCAGAGTAAAGAGCACTTTTTTTATATATAGGGGGGAAAAAGGCCTAACAGTGAACCTGATTTGCAGATTATGAAACTGAACAGAGCTAATTACAGCAATATTGATTTATTCCAGTTGAGCACCTGAACTCCAAAAACTTCATAAAGCCCTTGATTTTGTTCCACCCTGTGCTCAACCAAGTGAATGACAATATTTCATTATTGTTTGCTAATGCGCTGATCTTCACATGCCAATATTCCCTTCCCTGACTACAGGCAGAGAGAACTATGGGAATATACAAGCGATGCAAAGATTTTCATTGCAGGAGTTTACGTAGTTAGTTCTCAGCATGTGTAAGTCAATGAAGCTATACTGACTCACAAAAACCACACAGTAACCTGTGCCAAAATTTTTCATCTTATCTTCCAGTGGATAAAGAGACTAATTTGATAAAACAAAACAAAAATCTGACTCTTTGAACATCTTGGTTTTTTGGAGTTCAATTGTTAATTTTGGTTATATTCAATTATGTAATGTAGGCATTTTAAAAAAGCAATTGGATAACTGGATGAGGAAGAGCTTAGCAGTGTCTTCAAGGGGACTGCTATTCTGAATGCTCAACAACAAACTGGAGGTACTGCAGTACATTACTAAATGTTTTACGTGATCCAAAGGAAAATTCATGGAGAGTCAGAAAATAGGGATTGTCTTTAACCCCCCCCTCCCCCAATCCATCTCCTGTCCACCAACAGCAGAGATGAACACATGTATAGACCACAAAGAGGCATAAATGAGACTGTTCCTGTGCCAAGGGGAACCCCATGACAGAGGTTGAAGGAAGAAACTGTATTGTCCAAAGGCATAAATCCTAGACATCTCTAAGAGAGGACTTTCAGTCTAATTATCTTTGTTCACTCCATTTTCCTCTCCAAAATTAGTTCAGAAAAACAAACAAACAAACAAACAAAAAACCCCAAAAGCCAAATGAAGAGCATTATCCACTTCCATTGACATAAATCTTATCATATGATCACCTCCATACATCTCATTACTGAAATAAAAGATAATACAAGATTTTTGATAAATATTAACACATAGTCAACAGAGCCACTTTTTCTATTAAAGGTAGAAACTGTCTGATAAATCGTGTGACTCATGGTAGGTCAAGTGTACCAGGCACAATATTCTCACATGGATTTATAAGGCTCAAAAGGATTCACAAACACTTTAGGTTTCGTTTCAAGAAGCAGCCCTGTTAGTCAAGTACAGTGGTCTTAGAAGGTGGGAAGATGTGTGTGGATATCAAAAAGAAAACATTCTGGAGAGTTCCAGCAGCTTTGAAAGAAATAAAAAAAGTACTTTTTTTTTTTTTTTCTCCTTTGTTTTGTTTGTTTTCTTTGTAAAAGGAGAGAATGTTTTAATCACCTGTGACTACATGTGAAAATACAGTTCACTGGAGATGAGATTACCATGAAACCAGATAAGATTGGGGCATCTGCTCAGCCTGCACCCATAAAATAATGAAAAGCAATCACAATATAGGTTTCTTATAATTTGTCCTTCCATTTGTTCAGAAGGACTTCATGGAGAGGCAATCCCACAGAACTTGTGTCAAAGCTTTATTAAATTTATGCATGAGATAGTTTCCTTTCTCATGAAAATTTGAAAATCTGCTGCTTTTAGGGCCTGTATTTGACTTAATTAACAATTTAAAAAGCTTTCTTTATCAAAACAGATAGAGAGGCAAGCTGCAGTTTGGTGACTGAGGAGTCAATAACAAATTTGTACCAGTGATACAAGTCTCACATCTGATTTTAGGCAAAATTTAGATTTTCCCTCAATTTACCATGGTCTAAACAGACTTCTTAGTAAAACTTCTGGTCATTCCAGTCTGGGAAGGCAGGCGCTCTTTTTATGCTTTTGGGGTTAGTTCTTGTCAAAACTGACATGTTTTCCCTAAATATTTCTAGTGTTAGTTAATCAGGCGGTTCTTGCAGAAATGTGTGTTGCTGGAACATGAGAAAACCCAATGTTAGAGAGGAAAGGCTGCAAGGACATTTGGTGAAGGATATAGGCTCAATGTTTAGCAGTAATTTTAAAAAAGTGAGACTGAAGGATAAATTAAAATTGAATGAAGGATCTCTTACCAAATATTGGATATTATCAATATCCCTTACCAAAGGCCATTCTAGGAATAACTTGCATTCACTCACCATGGGTATTGCATTTGAGTTTGATCACTTTGTTCTAAAATCTAAAGAAAAAAAAAAATGTCCTAAAAGGACACCATAAAAGGTAAGAAGCATAGATGATGGTGATGAGTGATTCTGTGAAAGACAATTAGCAGAACACACTTGATTAAGTTGGATAGAAAGGTAACAGGAAAGAAGACAGTAATATAAAAATTATAACAGCAGATAGATCAACCTGAAGATTCTTTATGTGTTTTCTTTCTTGCTCCATTCCAGAAATCTGAAATGGCAGGTGGTGTAGGCAGAGAGAGAACAGAGCCGTCTTTGGGCATACGAATTTGTACGGTGCTATTTTTTGAGATATACACATTTGAATGTTAAAATAAAAATTATGAAGATCTGTAAAAGTCATTCATTTTGACATAAAAGCCACATTTTTCCTTGAGAAATTTCATTCAAAGAAACGAATAAGCTTTCCCTTATTCTATTTTGAAAACTAAGACAGGTTCTTAATATACAAAGATGAGCTTGTGGTTTTTGGTGTTTTTTGATTTTTTTTTTAAAAGAAAACTGTGGTTTTTATGATCTCAATAAATTAATTCAAAATCCTCTCTTGTGTCAGGTGGCATTCCCCAGAGTACACAAGCATTTTTAGAGACATCTATGTGACCTCTGTATGATAGACAGCACTAAAACAATTCCCTTGAAGAAATCAAAGCCAATTGGTCTCATACATCCCTGAAACTGCTGTAATTTTATATAGCAGGTACCTTGGGCAGTCTAGGGATAAGCAGCTGAGTTGCTGAGGTAGCAGCAAATCTTCCTTTACTCTTCTCTTTCCTTGCAAGAGTGTAGGAAAATCAGGTTAGGTGCTGGGACTGATGATACTGGAGGAGGACATTCAGCAAGAACAGGATAATGCTTTTGTGGTGAGTGGGCTGGACCTGTACCAGGAAATGTTGCTGTTTCCACTCTTCTCATGCTCTGGTGGCAGGAGGACGAGAAAAGTCTGTATCCCAGTTTTCTGTTTCATCAATATCTCCTTCAGTTTTACCACTTTCTTCAGTTTCTCCTCTTGTGTTTTAGCTCTGTCCTGAGCCTTGAGCTGGTCCAAATCAGTATTTCCCACCCTGCTGAGAAGCGTCAAACCAGGCTGTCACGTGTGTCTTCCACATATCTAACTGCTATTGGCATAGTGTGAATGTCATTTTGTTAGGAGAAAGCTGATGCAGTCCCATCAGGTGACCACTCTTGAAATTGCCCTCTCTTTTAGGTCCAATTTATTTTTGCTTAGTTCTTCTTCCTTTTAATGAGGAATAACTTGGACTTCAAATAGGAGCATTTGTTCTTTGCTAACCTGACACAACAACCAGTAAAATAAATAAGAGGTCTTACATCGACTTCGTGAACTTTAGATTGATTCCTCTGTATGGAAAAACTCCATCAGCCAAATTAACTTGGTCTCAGGAATGTCAAAAAAGTGAGAAGTCAGTTGGTCAGTGGGTGGAGGACTAGTGCTAGATCTCAGCAAGAGAATCTGGTGTGGGTGTACGATGAGAAAGTGGATTTTAGTGTCAAGAGCAGGATTTTTTTAGAGCACGTAGACATGCAAAGTCTTGAACAGTGACAGCACTCCTTTATTCCCTTTTAACGGTTCATACGTTCTCAAGATTAATGATGAAAACCCAGAGGTCAGCAACATCAGCTATTTTCCTGCCAGTCATGCTCCCACCTCCAAAAATGAATGTAGTGTATGTCAGGTATTGCTGCTATTAGTTTTGAACTCAGATAATTGTACCAGCTTTGGTACAGAGCCACCCTGAAAAGAGAAAATGTCAAATGCAACCTTTTCCTTGCTGTAAATGGAGTCTGCCTTCAGAAGGTGATATAACAACAGCCTTCAACTGAAATTTCTCTTTGTAGTTATGACAGTGAAAATTATTTAAAAAAAAATAAGTTCCTGTTCATTTTTTTAAAATAAACCTTCATAACTTATGAGCTGTTTTGGGAGACACAGCTCACTCCACCTCCACCACAGATGAAATTAAAAGCAACAGACTTTAAATGGGTGCATGCAGTTACATTGTGCATGATTGACTCTCCAGGAAGGAGCTTGCTGCTGCAGGAAGTGATTGAGGTGCCATTTAGTAAGATCTGAAAAAAAGTTAGGTAAGTACTAAGAATAGGAGTTTTGCAGTTTTGTTCTCTCAGGCAGGCAGAGATTAAAAAGCTGGGGGGCAGGGGGTGTTGGTTGTTTTTTTGTTCATTTGTTCATTTGTTTGTTTGGTTTGGTTTTGGGTTTGGTTTTGGGTTTGGTTTGGTTTGGTTTGGTTTAATTTAGTTTTGGTTTGGTTTGGTTTGGCTTTGGGTTTGGTTTGGTTTGGTTTGGTTTTGGTTTGATTTGGTTTGGTTTGGTTTGTTGGGGTTTTTTTTTGTTTTTATGGGTTTGCTTGTTTTGTTTTGCTTTGCTACTTTTTGTTTTGGCTTTTTGGGTTTTCTTGGGGTTTTTTGGATTTTTTTGTTTGTTTGGTTGGTTGNTTGTTTTGTTTTGCTTTGGTACTTTTTGTTTTGGCTTTTTGGGTTTTCTTGTTTTTTTTTTTTATTTTTTTGTTTGTTTGGTTGGTTGGTTTTGGGTTTTTTTGTGTTGTTTTTGGAGGTTTTTTGGGGTTTTTTTTGTTTTTTTGTTAAATTTTTTTTTCCCCTCTTTAAAACATAAACAGAGCACCATCTTGATTTGAGAATTCATCTCTTCTTGTCCTACAGGACATGATACTGAGTATTTTTTGCAGTCTTCTTTTCCAGACAAGACAAAAGTCTTGTTCCTGTGGTGGGTTGACCCTGGTTGGACAACAGGTGCCCACCAAAGCCTCTCTGTCATTTTCTCAAGAAGCACAGGGGGACAGGGGGTGGGGACTGGGGTCAGCTCATCGCACATTGTCTCTTCTGCCCTTTCCTCCTCAGGAGGAGGACTCCTCCTCCTGAATCAGACACGGAGCTGCTGAATCAAAGTGGAACTCAGGATTTCCTTCACTGGAGTGGGTTCCATGCAGACTTGGCCAGCATGGGATCCATGCCCAAACCAAATCCTGTTAAAATAAAATATGTTCCATCATGATGAAATACGGCCACTTCATAGAGTAAAAAAACCAGAATTATTAAGCTTGGAGAATGCCTCCAAGGCTATCAAGCCCAGTCTTTCACCAAACCCTGCCATGTCCACTAAACGATGTCATGAAGTCCCATATTTACCCATTTTTTGAACACTTCCAGGGATGGCGACTCCACCACCTCCCTGGGGAGCCTCTGCTCATCTCCTTCTCTTGTGTCCACATCTGTAAATTTAGACTTTTGGACATTTCCAATAACTCATGATATTTCTAAGTTAGAAATTTTACTTGACTTTAGAAATTAAAATAGTTTTAAAGTAATTTGAAAAAAAAAAAAAGTTATGCTGGCCATCTGTAGCAATGCTGAAAATTCAGCTATATGTTTGTATTTAAGACGTTGTCAATTCTGAGAGCACAGAGTATTGCCACAAACTATCCCCAAGTTTCTTGTGGTGCTTTACAAAAAGAATTTGTGTAGTCTTTCAAACACTGAACAGCAGCTGGGAGTGATTCAAAGCTTCCAGCAGAATCTGTGACAAATACGAAGGAACTGAAAAGAAAATAAATGGAAAATGACACTGGCACATTTTGACCAACATGGGAGAGAGAACCAGGAGATATTCAGCATTTTTAGGAACATTGAATCATTATTGCTCAGAAATTAGATTCCAGTGAACTCCCTGCTTGGATGTCCTAAAGAAAAGCAAGTCACAGATACCTGCACACAGAATCAAGTATCTGGGACATGCCTTGGTTTCTCATTTGCATGTTGCAAGATAGCCTGTGACATTTCTTGCACCAAGGCTTGGTGAATAGAAAGTGAAACAAAGATGACTTTGATGCAGAAAACAAGCCATGGTAGAAACTGGGAAAATTGTGATTATGTACAGTCTTTGAGAAGACAGCACTTATCTGTAATATGAGTTTGTATTAGGACTAATGTGAAACAAACGGTTTGTTCCAGATTGTAGTCTGTGCTGCCTGATTATCTGCTCTGTGACCCTTCAGTCACAGATAATGTGTCTAACAGCTCAGTGAACTGTATTCTCCGTGAGTTCCCTCTCCCTCTCATGCAGTGACTGTTTCCCTCTCAAACAGCTCATCATTTTTGGCTGCTGAGGTGCCTTGGTGCTATCTTATAAAAAACACAGTAGGTGAAAGACTGAACATGTTCTTTGAATTTTTGCTTGTTTCTTGACGGGCTGTGCTGAGGGTAGCAAATGTCGGCTACCGGAAATGACACTAAATGCTGAAAGAAATCCATAATTTCAATTTCTAACTCAGGCATAGATTCTTCAGTCTTGAAAGAATCTCAAAAAGCTTTCTAGAAGATTCTTTTCTTGAGATGAAATGAACCATATTTTTGTGTCTCATAGTTCCTTTTCTGGCCTGTTTTAAAAACCTCTTACAGAGGGTGGTGGAGGCTCTGTAAGCAACTGAGAAAACAGCATTTGTGCTTCACTAACCTTACTACAAAAACTTTTTCTTGACATTAAATTTTCTTAATTTTAATCTTTGTTGTACCAATTAAACATCCATTGCACATGTGACTGCTATGGTCAAGAACACACTTTTCACTTTAACTTTGCAGCATCTTCCCTCCTTTATACTTTTATCAAGTACCCAGCCCCTGCTCTTCTCTTAGACTCTTTCTAATCAGTCTTTCCTTCTTTTCTGTGGGACTTTATCCTTCTGTTAATTGTCATAGCTTTTCTTTCAAATTTATCTAATTGAATCCAATGATTTAATGGTTGCTGGGATCCAGATCATGGTGCAGGTTGGTTCATCCTATTCTATGATGTTTTTTATCTTTTGGGTGATGCTTGCTCCTAGATATTATTTATAAAAAACTAATTTTTTTAAATTTTTTATTCCTGCATGAAATTTCAGTCCTCTCTTACATGCTGAAACAATAACAGCTGAAATAATAGTGCTGCATGAGCGTGTGTGATTATTATCATCAATCAATCAGGGAGTAAAAGACATTATTTCTTTTGGAGGTTTGAGGTTTATTCCTTCATGTCACCCCAGCAGCTACTCATGAACCCTGTCCTCAGTTAGCAATAAGTCATAGTAGCCAGCCAGTTTGCACAGAATGGAAAAAATGAGGCTTCTAGGAAGGCTCTTCATAAATGATGGGTTGTGCTGAAGTGACCCCTCTCAGAGTAATCACCAGATGTATGAATCAAATAGGAAACTTCCAAATATAAATCAAGATTGCAATATTAAAATTTATTTGTAAGGAAAAAATAGCTGCATATAGAAATCCATACAGTTGCCACTCTAAATTCTAATTAACAAATTACACTAAATTCTTTAGAAAATGTTTACTTTAGGCAAAAGGACACATAAGAATAGGAAAGAATTTCCCGGGGCCATTGATTCTGATTTAACATCCCCACTATACTCATCTAGTGGGTTTGAAAATTAATGCTACGGCTACTAGAGATAAGTAATAATAGCAGAGTCTTAATTATTGCAGCCAGGGGGGAATGAAGCAGAAAATTCCCTGCCATTTTCCATTTCTTCTTTTTTTTTTCTGTTAACTGAATAATTTAACTGTAAAAATTACATGTGTCATTAAGGAAGTGTTATTTAGATTTATGTATCACATTTCAAATCAACCCCTCTTTGGGGTATCTCAACCTAACTTGAATGATATAAAATTATATCCCTCATATGCCTAAGAAGGCATCAGTGCAACTCAGTGCAATCAAGAATTACCAAAACAAGCTGCTCTTTTACCCACACAAGCACAGATGTCTTTCATATGGTTGCCTGTTTTAACAGTCCTCATGAATTTATTGCTACTACATCTCTGAGGTAAAAAAAAAAAAGGAAAAAAGAAGAAAAAAAAAGGAAAAAAGAAAAAAAAAAGAAAGTGTTCTTTTATTCCTAGTTGAAGGTGTACCACTAGATACAGACACTCTATGCAACTTGTTTAGGAGAATGGAGGAAATTGATGGTAGGACAGGCTATTGATTTTATGTGTAAGGTTGCTACTGTTGGAACTACAGTGTAACACTGAAAAATGATCCTACTGTTCTTTGAATTCTAACAGTCTCCATGGCCTGAGCTGTAATCTTGGGCATCTTTTCTTTCAAAAGGTTGTCTGCAGACTGACCTGAGGGCTGACTGTCAATTTCAATGGAACAAGTTATATCAATGTTCTTTTAGGAAGAACTACAGTCCTCTCTGCAAGGAAGAACCCAAGTTATCTTCTCTCTGACATGAGAACAAGGAGAGATATCTGAAGATCCCACGCCCATTTCAGCTGTGGTGTGAATAGTTTGTAATTGAGTCTTCTTTTCTTCGGAAAAGATATAAAGGTGGCCCAGAAGAGAAATGTGTCTCTTTCAGTCTTGAAGTCACCAGGAGGAAAAGGTGTGTTCTGTACAATAACTCAAAGTGCACAAAGATTCTTGATTACCCTGTTCTCTCCCACATCCAAATCCATGATATTTGAGGCCAAAGGAATATTTACCCAGAAGTTATTCACTCCAGGGAGGCCAAGATTTCCAGAATATGATTTTGAATGCAGGAAGCAAAGTGCCCATACAACCTAACACATAGAATTGATTGATACATCAGAAATGTCTTCCTATTATTGACTGAGTTACAAATAAGACTCTTCTTCTTACACCTGCCTGGTCAAAATACACATCTATATTACCTCCTTATTTTTTCTCTACCCCTTGAATAATACTAGCTCAGTCATTGTGCTGTCAAATTAATAAGAATACATTTATTCTTATTCAGAAAGGGGAAAAGGCATATCCTGGCACTAAAGTAAGATGGATTTAGTTGATATAGTCCTTACTTGGAGGTAATTTCTTTCCTCAAATCAACATTTTGCTTTTTGAGGAAGTAAGGGATAATATTCACCTATATTACTCTAACTATCCATAATGAAACACTATTTATAGGCGTGACTGTATTTGATGATAATGATTTTGGTGTAGCAATAGTTCTATACTTCACTTTTGTGTCTTAATCCTCTGATTTACAGGAACTCAAAGCTTAAACTGTATGTTCTTCAGAACAAAGGATGCCAAAGGCAAGGTTAAAGCAATGGAATTAAAGCGCAAGTTCATGTTTAAAAGTTATCAGCTCTGCTAAAGTCCAATTCCCCTCTTACAACCTCCCCATATTATTTTCCTCACTTTTCTCCTAGGCATTTATTGCATTATTGCTTTGGTGTACTCTTGTTTGCAATGCGTCTTGGTTCAAGAAAACAAGGGACCTTGCCTTGAAATATTGCTTTAAAGAATCTGTGAAGATACTGCAGCTGCTTTTCCTGGTTGAACAGCCCTTGATGGGACTGGGAGGGAAGGGAAGCCTCGTTACAGGAGCTGGAAATGTACCCAGGACTTGGCTTGCCATGCACAGTCTTTCACTGGAGTTCACACAGCTGCGGAGTCCCCAGAAGCAGGGAAGTTTGTCTGAGGCAAGAGGAAGAAAAGATAATATAAGTCTTGTGAGAGTTATTTGGCACTTCAACATAGAAGTGCTTGTACTTCCATCTGGGTTGTATGCAAAATTAGAGAAGCCAGAGCTATATCCTTCTCCTTGCACTGTTGACAGGAGTTTGGCTCGCACTTTAATGGGTTTTTTATATTTTTGCCAGAAGGTTAGAACCACAAAACCTGTGTTGGAAATGGCAACCTATATTGTACATAGGAGTTCATCCTGGCAGATGGAGGACAGAAAGTCAAACCAGTTCTTTCATGTCCTTCGAGTCTTGCAGTTACCCCTCACAACGTTTCTACTTCTGAGCACCTCCTACTGCTTTCCAATATTGTTTGCATTATCTCTTTCTGCTGTTAACAATGCCATTTTTCTCAATAAAATTCATGCCTGGCCAAATTTCCTAAGTAGCAAGCTGCTTCTTTTACTTCAGCCTTTCATTTGACAGGATTAGAACAAAAAGCCCATCCAATCAATCCACTGTGTTTTTTACAGTATTTTTTTCAATATCAATGGGAGTTCTTTCTCAAGTTAAAATAACACCCTATGCTGCTGACAGATTTAATGAGGGTGCTGCAAGACAGCGTTATTCCATTCTGGTGTAATGGAGAAATCCACAAGTGACATGAATGGATGGAGGTCCATTGGCCTCAGTTCTCTGTGTGTGTGTGTATGCACCGACTTGCCTGTGTCTACAGAATTATAGAATCCTAGACTAGTTTGGGTGGGAAAGGACCTTAGTTCTGACCCCTGCCATGGGCAGGGACACCTTCTATAAGACCAGGTTGTTCCAAGCCCCACCCAAACTGGCCTTGAACACTTTCAGGGATGGGGCAGCCACAGCTTCTCTGGGCAACCTCTGCCAGGGCCTCACCACCCTTACAGTAAAGAATTCCATCCCAATATCCAACCTAAATCTACCCTCCTTCAGCTTAAAACCATTCCCTCTTGTCCTATCTTTACACGCTCTTATCAGAAGTCCCTCTCTAACTCTCTTGTAGCCCCTCTAGGTACTGGAAGTCTTCTATAAAGTCTTTCTGGAGCTTTTTCTCCTCAAATATGTGTCTTTTCTGTCCTTAGTGATATGTAAATCTTAGCTAGAAAAGGACTCAGAATTTTCAGTTGTAGCGTCCATTTGTCTTCTTCATTTTCAGTTTCTAAATCTCTAAGAGCAGAATTATTCTCTGACTACATCTTTTATTCAGGTTTCCCAAATAACTGGGTAATTTGACACATGATAGGAGACAATGGGGGAAAGAGACTAACTTTATTGTACCAAACATCTGAATATTCTGTTTTCCACTGATGAGGGTAAAAATCAGTTGAGCTCTATTAAGAATAACTTCTACTGTGCTCCTTAATATCACATTAAAAAAGGGGGAAGAAAAGTATAAGATTGGAGAAAATTAATGCAGTGAACATAAAGGAACTGTAATAAAATCTTGATTTAGACATGAGATTTTAGGATGTATCATTTTGATTGTATTTTCTCTTCTGCTCAATTCATGCCAAAAATTTTCACCTAATAGTTTCTCTTCTGAGCCACCGTGTATGTTTTCTTTTCACGTTTTCCTGCAAACTCCACTCTAGAGATAGCAACAATTGTGGAAGAGCCAGTAATGGTGCACATAAAGCTTCTTGTTGCTCTGAATTAGAGTGCTCTCAGTGAGACAACAGGACTTTCAGACACTTCAGACAGTTGAGAATCACCCCCCGCAAAACTGCACATTTATTAGCAGATATTAAGCTTTGACTCATTCACTGCCACTCTTTCAAACTCCAAGAAAATCAGGGAAAATTGTTTTAAGTTAAAATGAGTGTATTTTTGTTGTAATTTTTCACTACCTCTAGAATCATGGTTTTAGCCGACATGTAATATTCAATATTTTGCCATTTTCTTAGTGTGTGTGTAACTGTTTTTATATTTATAAACTCACATGCAATATTATTTCCATTTTTTAAAAAAATCCTACAAATGCAAGAAAAATGTTCCCCATGCAACAATTTACTGTTTACTTTAGAAAACAGACAATTGTTTATCTTAGTTCAAGTTTTGTTTAATGCCTTTCAAAACACAGAGTTAACAAGAAACATTTCTCGGTGGGTTTTAAGACTTGGGAAAAAAATGTTTCAAAATGGATTGAAAGCAATTGTTGATTTTCTTTGGAAATCCACATTCTCTGGAAATTTAAAATGGTTGACCTTGATGGAACAACTTAGTTCAGAACACTCTGAACCATCTCCATGAACAAGTAAGTGCCTTGTTCTCTCTTGCCTTTCATATCTAATTCTGCTGCTGATTATATTTGCAACAGAATTTTATCTGGGGAGCCAAAGAACTAAAAATATGAGATGTGAATTTGTAATAATTTGGAGTGATAGGAGACTACAACCTTTTACAGAGGTAAAAGAGGTAAATAAAAAGTTTGCAGAAATAATTATCTAATTCTCTATAACCATTAGTTTGCATAATCATATATGTCTTTGCAAAGGTGGATGTAAAGTAAAATTTTCTGATGAAGCAATAGCATAGTCCAGTGTCAAAAATGGGATGGTTGAAGTAGTAATATCTTCTTCACCTCCACTGTAGATTGTCTGTGCTTCTCCTCTGCCCCACAAAGTATTGAGACTCTGTTTGACAAATAATGGTTAAAAAAAATCTTTAGCAGAGATAAATCCACACAGATCAATTGACTGCAGTTCACACCCCCTCAATATCTGACTTAGTGCTAAGACCTGGCATTTAGAACTAAGGACAAAAAGGATTTTTTGAGGAAAAGAGATGTTATGGCTGTCTCTGGGGAGAGAAGGGAGATGGAGTTGGGGCTGGGAACTGTCCAAACCAGCAAACTCATAAGGCTGTCAGATTCTTAATCTCACACTGGAAGCAAACCTGTTTTTCAGAAAAAGAGGGAGAAAATGCTATGATTATTCCAACGGACCTCTGGACACTACCATGAGCTCCTTACCAGAGAAAGAAGCACTCTAGCAATTCCTTTTGCCTCTCTCTTCAGAGTTAACTTTTCATTTTAATAACCAGATTCTCAAACAGCTCTTTAAAATGCCAGTGATGCTATCTGTGATGCCACCTGCTTACAAGTGAAATTACCTGACAGACCTCCAACTGCTTCGATGGGAGCAGATTTTAAACAGACCTTTGAACATGTGAACATAAAAGGTTTACTACCAGGAAGCTCCAAGGAAAATGCAGCACTTACTAAAGCAGTCTTGTATTCTGAAAAACTTCCTTTTAAGGGTGCCGATGAACCAACCCACCGTGGTGGGAGGGTTGGAGCTGGATGATCTTTAGGGTCCCTTACAAACCAAGCCATTCTGTGATTCTCTTTCTGGTAGCCTAATTTCCAAGGGACTGGCTACTCTTCCTGTCTAGCAGTCATTCTTGTATCTAACAGCACCGCTTTCTTTTTTGCTGTCTTTTCTTTACTGTAAGAGTGCTACTGAGGGGTATCTGTCAGTTTACACAACAGGAGATAAGAGGAGAACTTGGGGGACATTTGACTACTTAAGCAGTGTGATCTTAGGAGACTGTACAGCTTGATGAAAGACACAGAGGTCTGTTCACATTAAAAGAGTCAACAACAGTCCTGCAAGTTCTAGCTTAAAGGCACTTTTTATTTTCTTCTCATGCTGAAGAAATATTAGATGGATTTCCCACTAACATGGAAAGATTCAGTCTCACAGTATCTCTGAACATAGGTTAATTTACAGGAGCAAGAAAAACTATTAAATTCATGATTCCATGCAAGAGATTGCTGACCGTCCAAAAATTCCATTACTTCAATTTTCAGGATTTTTGTCATATTTCTCCAAACATAATTTTATGTAAAGCCCCTGGAGATCAGAATTTGGATAAGCATCTCAGCTAATGCTCAACACAATAGTAAGGTCTATATGGATCTTACAATTTCTCTTCTATCCTTTTCCTACTCTTGTTTATAGTATTCATCTTAAGATGATTGGAATATTTTAAGATAATATTATTTATTTTGGAGATTTTTGGCACAATATTTGAAACTGAAAGCAACTGCTAGAAGCAGGCAAATAAATGTTGCAGTGAGGGACAAACCAACCTTCTTGAGCCAAGCCCCTTTAATGATTCCTGCTGCATTGGCTCACCCTGGAGACGGATTAATAACACCCAGCCTGTTGTGATGAGTTGGACCCATCCATTTCTAGAGCCAATTCAATCAAAACCTCTGATTGAATAGTCATTCACATAATAGTCACGTCTGGCCTTAAAATTCATACTTTTTCCTGACAATCCCAGTCCTTTAGCTCGTGAAGTATTGATTTATACAAGAGCAAAGGAGGTTTCCTGTTCCAGCCTTCCTTCTGTGCCTGATCAGGGTCGCTGCATCCTGAGGTCCAATCACTCGGCACATTTTATAAGCTTTGGATAATACAGAGGTCACTAACTGGAGCACTGCACATTCATCTGATTTTCTAGCTGAATGCTAATAGGGCTTCAATATTTGTTCATTCAGCATTGTATTTCCAGTTATCACAGTTAATAAAACTTCTTTCCCAGGAATCATGCCGGCTGAGGGGATCAGAGCAATGTTTATTCCCATATTTATTCCCAAAGTTTTTCATTTCAGTCCTGTCCCTCACTGACTCAGAGGTCTGTTTTGTATGAAGAAGACAAAGAAAAGGTTATATGATTATCTACAGAAAGCCAAGAAAACATACTTGGTGGCAGGCCTTTTTCATTGTTACTTGGAAACCATTAAAATATTAAAATGTCTACAAAAGCAATAAAATGATCACAGGAGTATGTGGTGATATTTAATTTTCCCACAAGTTAAATATCACTGATAATTAACTGTTAGAAGTTTATTTTGAAATGACATTTCAGTGGAATATCAGACCTTTACAACATAATTAAAGGTTTTCTCATTGTAATGGTGCCCTATTCCTGGTATGAAAGCTGTTTGAAATTATCTGTCTGCTTCAAAAATGATTTTTTTTAACCTTTTTTTTTTTTTCCCCTCCATTTAATTTGGCCATTTCTTGTTTTGTTTCTCTTTTAACTACTGATCATAACCATCTCGCTAGGTGATTTGGATCTCTAGGACAGGAAAATGGTTCACTTTTTTTTTGTTTGATCTGGTACATTTCTCTGATTAGGTGGATTTTTGCTGCCAGTTTGGAAAGAGTTTGCAGCTAGTAGAGTCACTCCAGGACATGTTTTCTTCACATTAGGGTTGGGGAGATTTAGGGAAATAGAGTCAAATTTTAAAACATCCCCAGTTCTTACCTGAAGTAGGGTTTTGTCACTCCTCAGATGTCACACACAGGTGTCATCTGGCCTGGAGAGAAAAGAGAAAACAATCTCCTGTCTGCTGCTGTTGAAAACAGGTGTGACATAGACAAGTGCAAATATAAAGAAATTTTAGTCTAACAAGGGAGTGCTTGTGGCATAACTTCCCCATTGAAGAAAATTCTTCTCTACCACCACTCAGTAAAATTGGCTAATGTCTTACGGAATAAGGGGGTTTTAATCCTTAACAGAAAATGTCTTGCTTTTTCATGATGTTCTATCCAGTGTAATTCTGTCTGCTTGAGGCACACGTCATGACATCGCCTAGAAGCCTTAGCAGGGCATTTCAGAAATCCCAGAACTCAGTACCAGTCAACCAGTGTTGTGCTTTAGCCATGGCAGGAGCTCAGCCCCAAACAGCTCCTCACTCACTCCCACCCTGTTGGAGGGGGAAGGACTCACAAGGGCTGGAGAGAGAAAACTTGTGGGTTGAGAGAAAAATGATTTAATAAGTAAAGTAAAAGCTGCACACACAAATTAAGGAATTAATTCACTGCTTTCCATGGGCAGGCAGGAAACCCAGGAAAGCAGGGTTTCGTCATGGATAACAGTGACCTGGGGACAAACACCATCACTCTGAATCTTCTTCACTTCCTCCTTCTTCCCCCAGCTGTTATTCCTGAGCATGGTGCCATTATGGAATATCCCTGGGGTGAGTTAGGGTCTGCTCTCCTGGCTGTGTCCCCTCCCAGCTCCCTGTGCACCCCAAGCCTCCTCACTGGTGGGGTGGGGTGAGGAGCAGAAATGGGCTGGACTCTGTGCAAACACTGCCCAGCAATAGGAAAAACATCCCTGGATTATCAATGCAGTTTTCAGCACAAATTCAAACCACATTCCCATCCCAACTACTGTGAAGAACACTAGCACCCCCCCAGCCAAAACAAATACAGTAATTTTCTCCTCTAAACCTCCTTTTAAATTTTAGTTCAAAATTGAGGTCAACATTTTCAACAATACCCCCCAAAATTTCATTTGTTATGCAAACAAGATAGTATAAGTATTGTAATCATTTTATGGACCATCTTGAGACATCTTTGTGCATTATTATCCAATGATGTGATCAGAAAAGGATTTCACTGCTGTTCAGCAGTGCCTCAAGGACAGGCTGGCTCCATCAACACTACTAAATTAGATTATACCAGAAAATGTTCCTCAAGCTGCTAGATTGTTAAAGTAATCCCTGGCAATGTTTCCATGAAAAGAAACAAATATCCGCTGAGCATTTCCCAAATGCAGCCTGAGATCTAGCACAGACCAGGACTATTTCCAATAGGAAACTGGAAAACAACTGCGCTGTCTTTGAAGGAAAAGGGTTTAAGAATGTGAGTCATTGCACAGAGGGTGGTCTTGGTGCCAGGCAGCATTAAAATTTAATAGAATAGATAAAACCACTATGTATCCAAAGTTTTGACATCCCAACAGCAGACAGGGAGTAAGGAAGAGAAATGGAAGTTTACTTCTGGTTACTCATCACTCTGCTGTAGTATGGCAGGAAAGAAACTTGCAGTGGAGTTGTAAAGGAGTTCATCATTCACATATTGTCTCTGAGGCATCAGAGGTGATCCAAAACACTGCCAATATGGCTTTACATAAAGGAGAGAGCAGTCAGCACGGTAATTGCTGGTGGGTGCTAAATTCATTTCATAGAGGTCACAAAACAACCTTCGAAGGATGATTCCAACCAGCAAATATTGCAATAGCAGGCACTGGGGTAGGCAGAGGCTACCCTGTGCTTTTGTGGCAAGGATACACCTCTGAAACATCTTCATTTTGCAGATATTACTCACTGGAGTCCCCTAAGCTCCATGACTCTCAGATATATTTCTTATCCTCTGTGTTTTATTGGTGAAAAACTGAAATATAGAAAAAATAAAACTTTTCTCTTAGAAAGAACAGACTATCTCAAGAGGCTTTCCATAATATTTATTTTCATCATTACTTTTGCTTCTTTTTGGTCTCCTTTTAAGAGAACTTGGCTCAGAATTTAAGCTCTGACAAGCGGAAAAGTAATGTAAAGGGCATTAACATCCCATAAATCTGTTCTGTGACAGGTAATGGATGTCAAACAACCTCTTCTCAGACTTAACTGGAAGGAAAAAGAGAAAA
Source organism: Pardalotus punctatus (assembly GCA_013400915.1). NCBI lineage: Eukaryota > Metazoa > Chordata > Aves > Passeriformes > Pardalotidae > Pardalotus > Pardalotus punctatus. The sequence goes on from VZTX01014858.1 coordinate 676,340, forward strand.
AGAACAAAAAGTACTTTCTCTTTTTTTCTTTTTTTTTTTCCCCCCAGGAAATTCATGGTATTAGCAGGAGGATCAACCCTTTTATTTCAATATCAAACAAAATCCTTGGGTCAAAAGCAAGTTATGAAAAAGTTATCTTCCAAGAACCTGGAAAGATAGGTGCTAAGGGAAGTGTGCTAACTCTGAGGTCTGCATTCATATTATATTCCAAACAGGGACCAGATGGAAACATCCCATAATAACAATCACAGGATGTACAACAATGTCAGAATCATCTACTGGAGTAGACATAGATGTTTTTGGAGAAATTGAAGAGATTTATGCTATCAAATGTGAGAAGAGCAGTGCCTCATTTCTTAGATGCATTAATAAAGTTGTTTCGTGAGAGGTTTCTCATGCTGACAGAAGTAATACAGGACTGTCCAAAACAGAAAAAATCAACCAAGTAGAGAGTAATCTCAGATTTTTTAAGTATTATTAATTTTTAAGGGTTTTATTTCAACAAAGTAACTGAGGTCTTTAAAAACTTAAATGTCAAAAAATACCAGGATGCCAGGAATTCTGAAGACTTCTTACAAAGAAAACAGCCTCTTTTTCTCCACTTTATAGAAAGACAATAAAAAGAAACTGAGAAGCAGAAATAGGGATAATTTGTAATTAGCAACTGATAGAAATAAACCCTCCATTTTCTGGATCCCAGTGGACCTATAGTACAATAAACCACTGAACCCCCATGGTGCTATTGAAAAGATATTGGCAGATAAGTTATGTCATAACTCACTCTCTGTCTATGAAAAAACTAATAAGGAAAATTTCATTCTGGAGGGGAAAAAAAACCAAAACCCAAAACCTTAACCCCAGTCTAGCTCATCACAAGTATCTCTTATACCTTAATACCTTTATTTAAATGTTAAGGCATTTAAATTATGTGTTATGACTTTTATGTCCTTCATCTCCACCTGCCCTTTCCTGAGGCTGTCAACCAACAGTGTGTGGGACATCCAGCTGAGGAACATCAGCAGAAAAAAACTAGGTTTTTTAATCTTGATTAAAAATTCTGAGACATTTCATGAAAGAGCTGCACACCACACTCACCAGTAAGCTAGGTTTGACTAAATGGTGGTATTGGCCTAAAAGTTTTCAGTTTCTTCTGCTTTCTTTCTGTTGGTTCTTTTTCCCTGTAAATGTCATATATTCCGTTCCTGGAAGTGTTCAAGGCCAGGTTGGATGGGACTTGGAGCAACCTGGTCTAGTGGAAGGTGTCCCTGCCCACGGCAGGGGGTTGGAACTGGTTGATCTTTAAGGTCCCTTCCAGCCCAAACCACTCTGTGATTCTGTGATTCCAAGATTCTATGACAAAGATTGCAAGGAACTGTGGATTGACAAAGACACCCATTAACACTTAGGAAAGTCCCAGACACAGAAAAGAGGAGGGTGACAAGGGGACAGAAATCTCTTGAGGAAATTTTTAAATTGTTGCTGCATTCTGCCAGGCTCACCTTTCCAGGATTTCATACAGGCATTATTTAGTAGAGATAAACAAATAACCAGAGCTTCAAACCTTGGAAGTACCTCCTAGGCAATCTGAAATTGAAAATGCAATTGTCTTTAAAATGCTTGGGAGGAGACAGAAGAATGGACTCAGAAGCTGTGCACTCGGGCAAATTTATGTGCACAGATATCCTATTCCAGCTGATAAAGAAGCATTCATAATTCACTGCTAGATATCAACCAGAATTGTCCCTTTGTAAAAGAAAACCAAACCAAATTAGAAGATAGCTATGCCAAAAAGAGTTGCAATGTTTTTACATTAAGATTGTCACAATAATTTCAGAAATTTTATCTGGAAAGTATTCTTTTTTCTTTCTTTTTCATTTCTTTTCCCTTTTTTTTAATCTTAAATGCTGAATTCAAACTCTATTTGATTCCAGTCTACCAGAAGTTCATAAACACATACCTCACTAAGAGGATATGAGCAAAGACCAGCGAGTAATTAAATATCTTTGCTGAACTGGTGCTTGGGAACTGAGGGATTCATTATTTTTGTTTAATGAATTTTCCTAACCTTTGGTTCTGTAGCTGTGCTCCCTCTTTATTCCCCCGAGATGCTGGCAAATGGATCCGACCAACAGCAGCAGTTTGTTCATTGGCCCAGGGGTACGGCCAAGAACAAGGGCTACCAAAAGGGTTCAATAGGCACGCAGGTGCCAGGCTGTAAAGGTTTGTGTGTGAGTAACTATTGCTGAAAATCAATCTGATGCTTGCCCGGTGTCAAAGGCAGTCAAGCCCATTTGCAGGTAATGCGGTGATTTTCTTTCAAGCAGCTCAGACACCACACATAACAATTTATGATGGAAAAGAAGAAAAAGGAATAAACCTATGATTATGCAAACCAGGAGACGAATTTTGTGATAACTGAGACAAAATCAGGTGTAGGCAGAGACCACAGCACAAACTCTTTCAAGAAATAAAGGAGATTTTTAACTCAGTGAGGAGAGAAGCAAAAGAAAAAAAAAAAAAAAGCAGAGAACTAATTTGGATTTTAAATTGTAGTGATAACCATGCAATGGCATTACAGAGAACTTGCCAATGTCTAATTACCATGACGTCACTCACATAAGGGCAGAGTTATGGGCTGTAAACCTGCATCTAATCCTCCTTTTCAGTGCTTTAACCCCCTACCCACACAAACAGAAAGGGACTAAAATACACGGCCAGTCAATCAGTGGTGATAACACCCCCATACAATCAAGCAGCAGAGTCCAGGGGAGGATTAAGCATGGGGGAATAACAGGGTTATCAACGAGAGAAACAGCAAAACAGCCGAAGAAATTGTGAGGGCATAATAATAGCAAATATCTTGGGCACAATTCTAAGCAATGAATTCCAGCAAACAAAACCTCACGCTGTATTCAATCAATGTGTTTTAAGAAAATATAATGTGTCCAGTGGGTAGACCCCTGGTGTCAGAGTGAAATGAGTTGGTGGCATAATGAGTGCTGTTACTTCTTTTTTCTGTAAATTTGATGCAATCTGTTCCTGTTTATCTTCCTAAACATACTCGGAGGCTTGATTTCAACAACGATCAATAATTCTTAGCTATGTTTTGTACATCCAGTTAATGTATTTCTCCAAGATAGAGCTAAGAATAAAGCTGAAATTAAAGACAGGCTTTGTCATCCACTTTGGTAAATGCCTGTCTTGCTAGATCTGGTGGTAGCCTTGAGAAAGTTTGTTCCGGTTTGCAAGATACAAGAAATTCTAGAAAATACTCTCTACCTGTGAAAAATAAATATTTCTCAAAGAAGAAATATCTTTATGAATGCAAAAATCTTCAGACAGACTCCAGTTCCTGGAGTTCATTAGTGAGCTGTTATTTTAAGTGATTGCTTATTAAGGATCTGCTGTGCACAACCCAGCTTTGTCCAGAAGTGTTCAAAGAAACACTTTAGATAGGAAATACATCACAGGCCTGTGGTAAACTGGAAAGAGACTCGTTTTGGAATAGCTACCAAGCACAGCCAAGGCACTCATAGTGATGAATTAAGTACAAGATCTATCTCTGACTGGTTCAAATTATGGATGTGACAGTAAAGTTAAGCCTGGTGAGTGCCCTGACCTGAGCAGTGTGGGACAGATCTCTCTCATGTTTTCATTTCAGTGCAGAGCAGACACACTATTGAGTTCTACAGAATTTTAACAGGACAGAAAAAAAATTACTTTCCATGCTGCTCTATTTGTCATCTCAGATTTTGAGCAGTTCTAGCTCTTTAATGTAACTATCTTCATAATTTTCTGCTGATTTGGGACATGCTAATTATCACCGCTTTATAGTTCACAACACCTGAAAAATGAAGGGGCAGGTCCACCAAAGCTTGCAATCCGTATTGATTAACTTTAAGGGGTAGAGATTAAAAAATAGAATCCAAGAACAAAATTACACACCTGAGTGCTCTATTTAGTGCTGGGTAAAAACACCTACCTTGGACAGAAGATATCAAATAAAGATCTACGTAGAACAAGCTAATATCACATCTGTACGTTGCACCTGAACTTCAGCTCTGTGTGAAGCAGAGCATCTCAGTCAGATCATCAGAGGAGACCCTCCCTGAACCCGGAATTCAATCTGGAATTGGTGCTTCTTATAACTGGAGAAGAAAGACACAGTCTGGTCTGTTTTTTATGTATTAATGTGTGTTCTGGGTAATACACTGTCCCCAAAAGGGACAGAAGCTCATATTCCCCAACCATTCTTGCATTTGATAGAGCACCAAAAGAATAAATGAGCTGGGATCATTCCTTATTCCTCCTCTTAAGTCTGCAGCTATTGAGGAAAGAAAACCAAAACATGGCAGGGGATGAAGGAACAGCACAACTTTGAGCGATGGTCAGAGGGAAATGAAGAGTTCTGTTTGAACTGCCTGCTTCTGTGTTCTTTCCCCTTTCATCCAATGGCTTTACAGACTGATTATCAAAGGCAAGTCAAAAATTCAGGACTTTTCCTCCCAGGTAAAGACCTTAATCAGACCTGCTGGGTTTTGTGTCCTTGGCTCATCACTTTTTGCTTTCTTTTCTAAGCAGACCCCTGTTTAAATGGCTACTACAAAATTTCCCACCACTGGAATTTTAACTAAATATTTTCAGTCCATAAAAAGCAACTTGTGTCTTCTTCTTAATTAAAAAAAAAATAAAAAATCCGTAATTCTTTGATTACACTAATTACAATGCAGTTGAATTCCTCCCTTATTCCTCAGCCACTGGGTGCCACAAACACATTGCCTTCGATTCCATCTGAACAACATGCTTGACTTCAAATTATGAACATAGAGAGATTATATTCTAAGTAATTTCATACTCCTCATAAGTGGAATAATGAGTTTTCATTGTAAAAGATCCACAGCATGAAGTCTTCCATTTGAGACAAAGCCATGTATGATGGTGTACTGCTGAGACCAGAAAAAAAAAAAAAAAAGTGAATGGCTAAAAGCTAAAGATCTATCTTATTACCCTAGATCCATTTGATGAATCTTATGGCCACTGTAAAAGGTAACTGTTGCATTCAGAAGTTTAGGAAGAACCCTGAGAGAAACTCAGGGCTACTCTTGTTAAAACTAGCTTCTTATTACCATTAGAATATGAGCAGTCTGGCTGAGATTCCTTTCACTCTCCCGCCCCAAAAGCTCTTTTTCTGTTAATTAATCTATCTGCTGTCTCATCATAGCTGGAAGCTTTGATTCATAGTTCTTATTAATTGTCACATATTGCACTACAGCCACAATACAGGATGGAAGAGAACTGTGAAAGCAGAAAGTGCCTGGCAGAGAATTGAACATAAGGAGGAGCAATGGACGCTTATGGTAGGAAGAAAAGCATTGTTTTCTTGGAAAAAAACCCCATGTTTCAGAAGCATGATACTGTTCAAATGCTGACTGATTTCAATACTTCTTGCTGTAGTTAGTTTTCCTTCCAATACACAACTCGTCATATTAGTTTCTGTTGATATTTGGGTTTTTTTCTGGGTGCACATTATGAACAGTTGCCCAGGGCCACAAACCATGATTACGCTGAGGTTGAGCTCATGTTTAATTAATTATGATATACTTCTTGTGCAGATGTATGGGTTGGGTTCCATGAGTTAACCATGAACGTCCACAGTGAACCTATACTTTTCCGATTCAGTGTGAAACCACAGGAAGTCCTTACCTCCATTTTCTGTCCTCCTTAGATTCCTTCCTCATAGTCACCACCAAAAGTCAGGAAAAACTCAGTTTACTATGTACTCTGTGGTAGTTCTTTGTAGAGTAGGACAATGGTACAAAAGGAGACTTTCATTCCCCCAACAAAACCACCTCACTTTGTCCCCAAAGTCCTTCTCTCAAGGTGCCCAACATGTATCTGAAAGAAATTTTTATTTGCTTACTCCTTGATGTTGGCAGCCTTCTTCCAAGCTCAACTGTCCCAGCCAGAGGTGGGAGAATTATCTAACTAAATGTGGAGATCTGGACTTAGACATCCAACCCTGAGTGAGGCACTCTGGGCTCCCTCCAGGATCAGTGGAAATAAAGACCTGTCTTTAGAATGCGGCCCATTTGGCCCATTTGGTCTACTTTGAGATGCAACTAACCATATCCTGGAAATAAGAGTCTCTACCCAGGAACAGGCTTAGAAAATTGAGGTTGCTCTGCCTGGAGAAGAGAAGTCTCTGGAGTGACCATATTGAAGCCTTTCAGTACTTGAAGGGAGCCTACAAAAAATCTGGAGAAGGATTTTTTGCAAGGGTGTGTGGTAATAGGACAAGGGGAAATGATTTTAAACTGAAAAAGAGTAGGTTTAGATGGGATATTACCAAGTAATTGTTTACTGTGAGGGTGGTGAGGCGCTGGCACATGTTGCCCTGAGGAGCTGTGGCTGCCCCATCCCTGGAAATCTTCAAGGCCAGGTTGGACAAGTCTCTGAACAACCTGGTCTAGTGGAAGGTTCCATTCTGCTGAAAAACATCCTGTGACCTTTTCTTCATTGTGGTGATAATTGATAATTGTATTAGAACTGAGAGCTCCCAGGTTACAGTAGGCGACTTTCAATACATCCATCAGTCACCCTGCAAAGAATCTGATTATTCCTTTATGCACCCTGTGTTCAAACAGCTGGACATTTATTGACAAACAAATTTGAATTTACTTGATTTACAAGTAAATTGTAAATTGCAACATATGATAAACTGTTCCACTAAGGAAAAACAACACTGAAAGCTCTTCCAATTCATAAATACACCCACTAAGGAGACTCATTGGTGTAAAATGTGGTGGTGCTGGTGTTTCCTCAAGGCGAGGTGGCCTTGCCTGTTAGGTCATTTTCTCTGCTTTTCCTGTACAGCCATAATAATCTTGTTGCTTTCTTCAAAGTTTTCTTCTTCAGGTACTCGTCCTGTTTTGATCTGGACTTGTTCTTTGGAATATGGACTTAATGACTCGGAAATCTTCTGCAAAGGCTTGGCAAGGGTTATGAAGTGACTCAGAAGCAAAGCAGGAACAAGCACTCAGTCAGCTCTAGCCCATGGTCTTTCTTGGAGGCTCTCTGCCTGGCTTTAAGTACTTACATGACCATCATCACTCAATCTTTCTTAACAAGAGCATTTTTCATTACTATTATTTTAGAAGAGCTTTGTAATAACTCAAAAGTACTGGGAAAAAAAATCTGAAATGCCTCTTTTTATTTTTTTTTCCCCCTTCACCCAATATATATGTTTCCTTCCACTGTGTACAATCTGTTTCTGTGGCAGTGGCTTGAGTTTCCTTGGAAACGGCTGCAGGTCAGACCTTGATTGGTTGTGTTGTCAGCTTGATTGCAGTGTTTCAGGCAGTGGGACCTCTAAGTGCAGCTCCGAAGCAAGTAAATAGGGGGCTATCCAAGGGCTTTGCATTAGTGGTCTGAAAGAAACCACACAGATGGCATTTGGGGGAGTGTGTGACACAGGGGCATTGGTTTGAAGAGAACAGGAGACAGCAAGGAGTGAAAAAAAGAGCCAAATCAGAGGTGTTGGCAGGATGGCTGGGATGGAGAAGCTTGGCTGCAGTGAAATCTGTCGTAGTCTCATCTCTCGTTGAAGGGGCAGCTGACAGTAGGGTGTTTGTGGAGGTCTGGACCCTGAGTTTCTCAGTTACTGGGACTGGAATGCTTTGTTTCCTGTTTGATTCTACCAATTCAACTGCAAATTTTCTGAGGCACACAGAGATCTTAATACAATACTAGGAGGGAAAAGGAAAAAGGGATGTTTTCCACTGTAGCGTCCAGGAGCCAGTAAATTAACAGATACAATAATAGAGTAGCAAGTTTGTATCCTGCAAACTTTGGGGAGGAGAGGAGGGGATTTCCTAAAATGCATTCCTGAATCTGCTTAGTTTATGAATCCAAGTACAGTAAAGCCACATAAGAGCATACACACTGAGAAGAAAACAGGAATGGTGAGAACAGCAATTCAGAAGGGCTCCTTAAGCTTTGGCTTGTTCCATTTTCCACCCATACAAATACACGTGTACTGAAAATCTTCCTGGGTTTGTATGTGAGCACAGTCACATGCAGAGTTTGGTGGTTGAAACCCATGTTAAATTTCTAAAACAAAATTACAGAATATCCAGAATAAACTTTACTTTCAAGGCTTTGCTTTGCCTTAACTTGCCTTGCCTTGCTTTCCCTTCTGTTCCCTCAACTCCCCATAAAATAAGGTTTAATTTTAAACTTCAGCAGCATAGCAGTGGTGTGTGCTTCTGAACCACTCTGCCAGATAAACTTCCACATGGTGATTATGCTCTGTTCTGACTCCTTAATGTACTTGATAAATTCTTTGGCAAGCAGACATGCCCAATGCCCAATAACCTACAGTGAACTTACAGATTTAAAAAAAAAAAAAAAAAA